>CM038625.1:34797214-35232214 GCA_021554675.1 Leuciscus idus
TTTATTTTTTTGTTTGGTTTTGCTTTGCTTTGCTTTTTTGTTTTGTTTTACTTTTTTGTTTGGTTTTGCTTTGCTTTTTGTTTTGAGTTGCTTTTTTGTTTGGTATTTGTTTAGCTTTTATACCCCCAGAATTTGTAGTTTAGTGTTTCATCAAAGAAACAAATAAAACTGCCAACATCAGAGTGAGTAAATGGTGACATTTAAGTTTCTAGATGAACTTTCCTTTAATAGAATATATACTGTGTTATCATTTGTGTAAAACGTTTCTCCGTATTGCATTACACATAGTAAAATTGAACAAACAAAGCCATGCTATACTTGTTTGTAGCACTTCATATCAACTTCTCCATTTTGCCTAGGGTTACCAAACGACAGGCTTCCCCATGACAGAGCTCCAGCAATTTCTGATGGGCCAGAAGGAGGGCTTCCCCCTCCAGGGGCAGGAGTGCGGCGAGGTCGAGAACGTCCACCCTTCTGTAATGCTGTGTTGCTGCAAAAGGTACAGTATATAATCCCAGACATCAGCTGCAGGGCAGCAGTGTTTCCTCCAGAGCTGAGGTCAGCCCACTATGGCATGAGAAATGGAATTAGTGGTGGGAGAGAAAGACGGACACACCCAGCAAAGTGCTGATTACAGAGAAATGTTCTCTGTGGGGAAAAAAAATAAAAATCGAGAAGGCTTCCCCTTGCCTTGCAGGAACGATAAACAAACGAGAGTTTAGAAACTCTCCATGATGCCCATTAATTTTCTGCGCTTCTTTTCCTCTGGAGAATTTTGCTAGAGCCTTTTGTCTTGTTCGTATCTAGCTGTTTTGGGTTGCAATGCAAGAACTCGAAACTGACTCCACAAGGAGCATTCATTGTTTGCTTGAGTGTCAGATGCGAAGGGATGCCTGGCTATAATTTTAATGCTGCGTCTAAATATCAGGTTAAAAGCCATACTTTGGGATTGAATTGGGTTTTACTATGATCTCTTTAGATTACATAAACTGGTTTTCTTGCTCTACAAGTGGACCAGAATTATATTTCCATATCTTTTCATCTCGGAAATAGAAAAACTTGTTATTCTCAGTTGGCTGGGGGATTCAGGCTATATTGGCATCTTTTATCAATATCACTTTTATTATAAATGTCATGTTTAAATAGGCCACATCTGTTTTATTTGTTATGCTCACCAAGGCATTTATATGATAATAAATTTAATAAAAACTGTAATATTTTTACAAATATTATTACAATTTAAAATGACTTTTTTTTCTATTTAAAAATGTAATTTATTCCTGTGATTAAAGCATAATTTTCTGCATCATTACTCCAGTCTTCAGTGTCACATGATCCTTTAGAAATCCTTTTAATATGCTGATTTGCTGTTCATGAAACATTTATTATTAATGTTGAAACAGTTGTGCTGCTTAATATTTTTGTGGAAACCATGATACATATTTTTCAGAATTCTTTAATCAAAAGAACAGCATTTATTTTAAATGAAAATCTTTTGTACCGTCACTTTTGATCCAATTAATAATTTCTTGCTTAATAAAAGTATTAACAAGCCAACTTTTTGAAGTCCTACAGGGACTTTACCTAAAGAATTTACCTAATATGACATGAAACTAACCTGCAAATCTCTCTTCAAGTTTTTTGGGAAATCTTTACTTTTACTTCCTTTGGAAACTGCAACCGGACACATTTATATAAAGGTAGAAGACCAATCTTCACTGAAAAAAAACATTAGAACTAAAAACCGTACATTAAGTTGGTTCAAAGATGACAGAAACCGTTTTAAAGACCGTTTCAGAACATCTACCTGACAATATATGGAAGAGTTTCCTCCGAGGAGGCAAGGGAGGCAGTGCCTCCTCAAAAAACTGGATGAGAAAATAATATTACAAAAATAAAATGCAAATATTACAAAATGTGACATTAAAAAGTGCACAAATCACCCGTTTTTTGAAACTGTCCAACAGCGACACCAGCAGGTAAAGTTACAGCGGGACGCCGCATCTCTCTTGCCTCCCCTGAGCCCATTGATTTTTGTGGTGTAATTGAGTTGAATGGGGTAAAGTCACGTGAGAGGAGGCAATGCCTCCATCGCACTATAACTGGATATGATTGGCAATGATTGGTTCACGCGATAAATCCCGCCTCTTGTTTTCGTGCGCATCCTCGAATTGGTCTGAATAAACAAGATTAATGGGAAGACTAATTAAAAAGTAAGTAAACCGCTCAGCCACTTAAACATCAACCGCTTTGTCACATCAAAATCAAACTTGAAATGGCCTAAAAACCTGGTGACTGAAAACATGATGACTTTTTAGTAAGCAATCAGCTTAGAAATTAAAGGAGAAATTAAATATACACCTTCGTGTCTGTGGCCCAGTGTTTACCGAGCATGACTGATGATCCGAAAATATTTTACTATTAAAAAGAACAGCTGAACATCATTGAAACATTGAAAAATAGTAACTGCCTTTAGTTATTATTTTGGAAAAAAATTCAAAATGCTTAACACTAACTTGATGAGATTGATACTTGGTTTTAATAAATAGAACATTAATTACATAGTTAATGTAAAAATACATATAAAAAATTTATTTTTATGTAATGTAAAGTTATACTTAACCAGGAAAATGTGACAATATACTTAATTTGTGTCCTTTTGCAGGATTCCCAAAGAGGACTCCATCATTCTCATCAGCTGATCGCAGCGAATGATTCAACGTTGAATCTACTGAAAACTGCAATGGATTTGCAGCTTAATCAGGGAAAGATTGTGTGAACATGTTTACCGCTCCATGTACATGGTTCATGTACTACACAGGAAGCAAGAGCTTAGTTCACATGCCGATTTCATTAGAAACCGGTAAGACCTGCATTAGCAAACGGGAAAATGCTGTATAATATCTGCCAAAGTGCACTACAATGCAATTAAGAGCCAAAAAAGAGGGTCAAATGGCAAGCATGGAAGATGCTTAATGTGCAATCTGTAAAATTATCCCTGTTAAATGTTGTAAACCAGAGGAAATATCTTTTATGATATTATTTATGCGTCATCTGGATTGTCTACCCATGTTTTACATTAGAGAATCACCTCAAATTACACATTTGTGTTTGTTTTTATATCAACCCGTTCTGGCATGAGTCCTCAAAGGCATTTAGAGCATTTGCAGCTAAATAGTTTGACGATGAAGTCTTTTAATATTTTGCATCAAATATGTGAAGTGCGCAAGGAGTGATTGTGATGTGGACGGTTTGTGCAACACTGGAGTGTTAAGAATGCAGTGTTAACTTATAGCAGAGGTAACTTTTTTTTTTTTGTCTTTGTAGAAATGTATTTTACTTTATGATGCAAATTACATCTCATTATGCCTATCATCCCACAATTAACAGGGAAGGCAGACAAGTTTCAACGTGACTTGCTTAGTAAGCAGTTGCTCACTGGGGAAAGGACCTGGGGTGAGGGAATGAAAGATAATAAAATAATATTTTCTATTTGCATTCTTAAAGAGGCCCTTTATGTGTGTGCAGTTTTCTTGTTTGGGTTTCATTGTTGGCTTAGTAAATTGGATGTTACATCATACTATAATGCAACTTAGAAACATGATGAAACATGTTTTTTTACACAAGGTGCTTTTTGACCTCAAAAACCAATTCACAGAAGTGCTTGGTTTCTAGGACGACATCTTCACTTCTTCTTTCTATAAGAAATGAAACTCACTTCCAGACCAGACATGAAATCTGTCATTTACCTGGTCTGTCTGCCCGGATATTGATTTAATTTTTTTTACTGTCTTTTATTTGTATATTTAAGTTTAACTGGATGACTAGTTGGCTATAAATAATAAATATATATTTTATTGATAAATGTTCATACACACAATACATTAGAAAAGGCATCTTTTCTTGATTAAATATTAAATGTTCAACAATTAAGTCCAAGATATTAAGTAACAGGGTAAATGGTAACCCTTTATTTTACATCGTCTTTGTTTAAAGGTAAATTATGCAAACTTACATGAAACTAACCCTAACGTAATCAGATCACTTTTTTCAAGTAACTAGTAAAGTAACGCATTACTTTTAAATTTACAATAAAATATCCGGGTTACATTTTCAAACCCAAGTTGCTTTGTTTCCCATGTATTGTATTGTAGTTTTAAACTAAATGTGAGCAGGGATTTACTTCTCACTTGTACAAAAACAGATTCAGTATTCCAGAAAATGAATAAAAACAGTGAAAATGAAACTTGATATTTGATGATATTACGCAGACATACAATAATTAAATATGTTAAATAACACAAATATACTTACCCCCGGTTTCACAGACAAGGCCTAAAGGGATATTTCACAGCTAGAAAGATGACTGTGTATGTAAACTGGGTAATTTATGTAGTAGAAATGTTAAATTATTTTAGAAGTTGGTGCTCTGTAGACTGAGAAAAGCCAGAAAATGAATTTTTGGCTCATGTGGATGAAAGACAACAACTCCCAGAATGCACTTGCTTCGCTGCCCTACCAGGCCACTCCCAAGCCACGCCTACTGGTTACAGAGGGCAGTATCGGAAGAAATGATACAACTAGGCTACTGGTTGACTCGAAACTGAAAAGTCGCCATTTTATCGTGAGATCCCCCTATGGGCGGGTTGAAAACATGCGGAACTAGCTCCTACTAACGGCTGTAGTCTCTCGCCTCTGGCCAAAAAAGCCTCCAATGACGCTAAATGATGATTTTTGCGTCATCTGAGGTGTTTTTCCAGACACACAATACAGAAATCTCTCATCTCAGGGGGACATGAGGGAGGGAAACACGGTCATTCGAAAATACTACCGGGTTTCTACTGATACAAAGCTTAATGCTAATCGGTGAAGTATCCCTTTAAGCCTAGTCCCAGACAAAAATGCAAGTGTGAGCTGTTTTAACTGAAAGCAACTTGCACTGTCACATCTTAAAATATATCAGAGCCATTGTTTTGTCTCAAGGTGCACACCAGTTTTTTTTTCTAAGGCACGTTTATAAAAGCTACTTAAATGTCCTAATTGAACTAAGATCTAATCCTGGCTTAATCTAAACCCTCTCTGTGAAACCGGGCCTTTGTGTATTTAATCTCACTTTATTATCTAATGTCTTTGCCGCTGACCTTTTGATTATACCATACTAAAAATGACTTGTAAACATATAAACATCACATTTGTGTTTCTTTAGTTTTTCTTGCTGAAGTAAGTGTGTTAAACTTTGTTCTTCTGCAATCCAGAACGGCAGCACAGCTGAAAGGTTTGTTTGAGCTTCGCCCTCTACTGTACAGGTATGAATTTATATGTCCTTCAGCCTGAGGCTTATTTGTTTTGAAAGGACCTTTACATTTGCCAAAAAATAGAACGTTTGTATTTATTATTAAAACAAAACATTTAAAAAAAAATGTTTTATTAAAAAGTAATTGAAACATAACTTTTTAAAAGTTTCCCCAACATTGATATTAGTACATTATTATATCTATATAATTTCTTAAATGTATAATTAATTACACTGTAACAAGGGAAGTCCCCACACACACACACACTTTTTTTTTTACCTCAAAAACCAATTAAATCAAAAGTGCTTGGTTTCTAGGATGATGGCTTCACTTCATCTTTCGATAAGAAATGAATCTCCGACAGGAAATCTGTCATTTACTTAGTCTACCTGCCCAAATGCGGATTTATTTTATTGTACTTTTTATTTAATGATTTATTTAATTATTTATTGTGCAGAACATGATCGATTTTACGTTTACGTTTGCAGTTGCAATGAAGCATTAAGCTGCTGAAAACTTGCTGAACATTGGCACCAAAATGAAATAAAAATGACTAGTTGACTATAAATAATAAATAGTTGGGCTAGGATTTTGATCAGTGTTCATATACATTAGAAAAGACATCTTTTCTTGTTATCTTCACTGTCATTGTGTTTAAATATTAAATATTCAAGAATTAAGTCCAAAATTGAGTATCAGAATAAATGATATCTTTATCAATATCTTAAAGACTGAAAGACATTTGACCAAATTACAGAAGTTAAGAGGTGTGTGAGGTAAAGGAGAGTCTACAACCGAGTAAAATTGCGTAATATTACGCAATAGACGCTGACACAGAATAAGACTCCTAAACAAGTCATGTATCTACAAGCTGACTTCGCTTGAACGATTCAACTTTTTTTCTTCAAACACTAACAATGACTATAGTTATTCGGCTCATGATAAGATGAAAAGCAAATTTCGCGTAGCCTATAATTGCGCTTCAAGAAAACTTCAGAATGTTTTACTTGCTTTTTTCACAATTGAAAGCAGTCAGTGTTCTCTGACCACGCCCTCAGAGACAATCGGTGACTCCCGCTCTCCTCCTTAAAACTCTCGAGATCAAACTTCAGCAGATACTTCACAGAGAGAGAGAAAGAGAGAGAGACGCCCAGTGTTAGTGGAGGCACGCCGGATTTAAGCGATACTTCGGACTACTAATGGAGAGTGAACTGAGAACCTGACGAGTCTGCCTAGGTAAGAGAGCTTTATCTATCACTGCACATTATTGTACGAATTTCATACATTTGGTTATGTTTTTAAGGATGTAATACTGCTGAAACTTGATTTCACGTGAAATTTTGATTGCTTTGATTTGCTTTGGTAGTGTCCTGAGGTGGAACATGTATTTAAAACTATTTGAAACAGCATTTCACGAGCTTGTTCTAACTGAGAGACTACATTTCCATTTAAAACAAACTTGTGAAAACAAAATGTGATTAAAATGGCGATAAAATAAAGGACCTTAAAAATTTTAAAAACATAAGCTACTGTAAAAAACGTAGGCTATATGAACTTAAATGTTATACTTTAAACCCTTCGTAAGTTTATAGTTTATTTAATAATGCAATAGAGATACGTTTATGGTAAAATGTTATTTATTTATTTTACATTGACTTTTTTTTGTGGAAATGAATGGAAGCTTAAAATACCACGGAATACAAAAGGTATTACAATTAAGACTTTTTTCCTCGCACTTCTAAAAAAACAAACAACAAAACAAAACAAAACTGAATAGCCAGATATTTAAACTCAGAATGTGAGATATAAACACGCAATTCAAGAACTCGAATGTAAACTGAAACCCCGAATGTAAACTCGAAACTCTGAGGGGGGGGGGGAAAGGTTGAATTTTGAGAGAAAGTAAAAAAGTTGTCTTTCAAAAAAATTGTTTTATTCCAAGCCGGAATCAAGCTTCCATAGAAAGGGCCATCATAATCCCATTTATTTGGATTTTATTGAAAAAGTTAGTCTATCGGGGATCAGTCATGTACATTTGAGTGTTTATGTTGCATTTTATGTTGTTTTGTATTTAATTTTTTGTCACGCCATGTCTGTTACCCTGATGGCGTTTTGTCTTTGAATGATGGGTTTTCTTATAAATGAGTCATGAAAAACAAACTGAAATAATTGAGGCATTATAGTTCCAGACAGTACACTTATATTGTTGTTTTCCTTCCAGTCATAGTGTTTTGTGTCTAAAGATGGCAAAGAATAACGTTTGCAACCATGATCAGCCCATGGCCTTTTTCTACAACAACAGCAACATAACCTCAGACGAATGGGACAAAACGCAGCTCATCCTGGTTCAGTGTGCTGGATCCATCTGCTGTTGCTTCATCCTAGTGGCCAACGCCATGATCATTGCAGCGGTGGTGACAAACAGAAGATTTCACTACCCCTTCTACTATCTCCTCGCCAATCTCGCCGCCTCAGACTTTCTCGCCGCGATCGCTTATGTGTATCTCATGTTCAATACAGGGAAAACATCTCGTGATCTAACCGTTCAAGGCTACTTCTTTCGGCAGGGTTTGCTGGATACGAGTCTATCAGCATCCCTGACCAACCTCCTGGTGATCGCTCTCGAACGCTACATCTCCATCATGAACTGGAAGGTCCACAGTAACCTCACCAAACGTCGAGTGACCCTGTTGATCGCCTTTGTGTGGAGTGTATCGATATTCATGGGGGCCGTACCTAGTTTGGGCTGGAACTGTATCTGTAGTCTTGACCTGTGCTCCAAACTGGCTCCCATCTTTAGCCGGAGCTACCTGATCTTCTGGTCCGTGTCCAACCTGGTGCTCTTCCTCATTATGGTGTCCATATATTTGAGGATATACATCTATGTGATGAAAAAGACTGCCGTCTTGAAGTCGCACACTTCTGGATCTTTAAATCGTAAGAGGACGCCAGTCAAACTCATCAAAACTGTGATGACCGTACTAGGTAAGTTCTAGAGATGTTCCTTTAGATTTGGTCTTCCGAAAGGGATAGTACATCCAAAAATGAAAATTCACACTTTATTTTAAGGTGTCCTTGTTACAGTGTAGTAATACATTTAAGGACTGAGTAATAATAATTAAGCACATAAGTATATGATAGGGTTAGAATTAGGGTTTGGTTTAGGGTTAGTTGCATGTAATTATGTATAATTTACTGTTATTACTACAGTAAGTACATGTAACATATGTAACAAGGACACTGTAAAATGAAGTGTTCCCAAAAACTCTCATGTCGTAATGCAGTGGTGGAAAGAGTACAAAAAAATTGTACTTAAGTAATAATTTACTTGAGTACAAGTAGAAGTACTGAAAAATAATATGACTCAACTAAGAGTAAATAAGTAGTTGGCTTAAAAACTACTCAAGTAACTACGTTACAAAGAACTTTAGTATTATTTTTCTATTTTTACCCAAAATGGGGTGATGATAGCGATATGGAGCGCTAAACACTCTCATGTCATCTGTTTCATACATACTGGAAGCCTAGTACATACTGATTCATACCTCATGCAGAAAGTCCACAAGTGGGATTCATAGGAGTATTAAACTTATAACGTTTCAGGAAATGCCTTATATGGATATAATAACATGCAAACAGAGACGTTTTGACTGAAACATGAAGGCAAACACATGATAGCGATAATATATCTGTTTTAATCAGGCTATCTCAGGTATTTTCATAAGAATGATGTATGTCTTTAAAGGGATAGTTCACCCAAAAAGGAAAATAAGCCCATGATTTACTCACCCTCAAGTCATCCTAGGTGTATATGACATTCTTCTTTCAGATGAATACAATCAGAGTTATATTAAAGAATGTCCTGGCTCTTCCAAGCTTTATAATGGCAGTGAATGGCTGGAGAAAATTTGAAGCCCAAAAAAGTGCATCCATCCATGATAAAAGTGCTCCACTTTTACTCCGGGGGTTAATAAAGGCCTTCTGAAGTGAAGACATGCGTTTGTGTAAGGAAAATACCCATATTTAAAACTTTATAAACTATAATCACTAGCTTCCGCCAGACGGCCGTACGCATTGGTTCACGGCAAAAGAGTAACCCTTGACCTTGACGCACAACGTAATGACGAACGCGGTTGCCCAGTCCTGTTTGTTTGAACCGCAAGAGGCGTCAATTGCCGTCATTACGTTGTGCGACAAGTTCAAGGGTTACTCTTTTTGCATAAATCGATGCGTACTGCCGTCTGCCCGGAAGCTAGTTATTTTAGTCGATTAAGTTTTAAATATGGATATTTTTCTTACACAAATGCATCGCTTCACTTCAGAAGACCTTTATTAACCCCCGGAGTGCCGTTTCGAGCACTTTAATCATGAATAGACGCGCTTTGATGGACTTCCAAAGACAGACAGCTATTCACTGCCATTATCAAGCTTGGAAGAGCCAGTACATTTTTTAATATAACTCAGATTGTATTCGTCTGAAAGAAGAATGTCATATACACCTGACTTCAGGGTGAGTAAATCATGGGCAGACTTACCTCCGTTCATTGACAGTTTAACAGCATCCCTCCACCACCCCATCTTTTTATACACCCTGAACAACATAAAGAGTTAAATTACCCAAACTTCATTTTTAGTTTTGGTTTTCAGCTAAATGAAAAATTCTGTGGAAAAATGATTTGGTAAGTACTAGAGATGTTCCTTTAGATTTGTTTTTGAGAAAGGGATAGTTCAACTGTCATACCAAACCTGTATGACTGACTTTCTTCTGTAAAACACAAAAGAATTTATTTAGAAAGTCAGTGGGGTCCAATTTGTTGTTTTGGACCCCACTGACTTTCATTTTATGGTCAAAACAGTTGAAACATTCAAAAAAATATATAAAAAAATGTGTGTGTGTATATATATATATATATATATTGTATTGATGAACTGAAAATTTCAGTGCAAAAAAAAAATAAAAAAAAAATGTGTCAGTTTTGGCTGAAATTATTTTGAAAATTATGTTTTGACCATGTCGCCATCTATTTTTTTGCACAAAGTGAGGATAAGCTACAGCAGATGAACATGTCATCATTGTGAACACAAATAATGTTAGATTAGGAATATATAAAATAAATATCCTCTTAGCCGAAGAACTTAAACTGGTTTTATTATACACCCAGAACCGCATAAAAAGTTAAACCACCCAACTACCAACATTTAATGAGCCAATCCTTAGATTTAATTTTGGTTTTCTGCTAAATAAAAATTTTGGTTAGTGTTTCAGGAAAACGACATGATGTTGAGGAAATAACTGAATTTTTCATGGGTGATCTATCCATTAGTATAGCAATACTACATTAATACAAGCAACCTGACAAAATGGGAAGTGGAGTCATTGCTGCATGTTGATGCACCACATGCATTCCAGGCTGTGATATGTATCAGTCAGAATGCACCATCACTCCTCAGTCACTCAAAGTTCAATGGCAATTACAGCATATGTTGGTTTATAGTTTTCCCACAAGCCTTCGTAGCTCTGATGAGCTGTCCAAAGTCCACGCCTTTGGTCTGTAAGCATGATAAACGCTCCCAGACTGCTGAATATGTTAATTTAGCTCACAACAGAGGCCTGCAGGGTCTGAAACATTTCATAAGAAACTTGTAACCCACCCAACTTTGGGTGATGTGGGACTGGGTGGGTAAATATTTTGTGAATTTTTACAGCCATGGCAAATATTTAGATTGGAAGGATGTGCTCATATCCTGTTAACCACAGGCAGACATCTAGTATATGTATACATAATACATCTTGCTTTGAGAACTTGATGAGATGTACACGCGAAACTGAAGAGTTAACGTAGTGTTAACAATGAGACCCAAAAGACGAAACCTCCCACCTTTGCATTAGCTGATTGCTATCAGAAGTTCAAAGGTTGGGTTTCTTTTGCCTTTTGTTTTGCCTTTTTGTTCAAACAATAAACCAGACGTTTTGTATGTGAACAGGCCAATGATAAATAAGAGTGCACTTGATAAAGAGAGAGACAATTTTTTAGCAATCTAATATCAAGTTTTTAGAAATGTACTTGTTCATGTAAAAACGAATTACATATTTTCCTTACACCCTGAATATATGAGAATGTATGAGAACGTGTACACATCTTAATCATTAATTTAAAAACAAAAAGTTATAAATGTGATTTTCAACTTAAATCATATTTCTGTCATGACAAATCTCTGAGTGTTTGGCATGGTAATGGATATGTTTAATCTTGGCGGAATAGATCTACTACGCTGCTGCTGTTGCTGCTTCAGAGCAAGTACGGGACTTGCTTCTGTCAATACACAACATGCTGCTGTGAGAAAGTAAGACAAACTGCTGCTGTACAATATAGCGTACATGAATTACCTGTAGCAGATCTATACAGGTGGTGCTGGGGAAGGTGGAGGGTTTCTGAAAGCGCACTGAACTGCTAAGGCTAATGCTAACAGAGTATTTGAAAGTTGAGCAGCGAGCTCATTCGCTACTGATACAGCAGGAACCAATCAGCTGTGCCCTATAGATAATGATGTGGTTACAAACAGATTGAGTTATGGACCTTTCAGCTTGTGCCAACTAGTTCTAATATTACAAATCATTAATTCATAAATATTATGTTTTTGTAGAGTTGCACCTCATGACATTTTACAACCTGAACGAACCTTGACTTTGATTTGAAAGTAAAAAAAAAAATATATATATATATATATTTATATATATTTATATTTCTTTTAATTAATTATTTAATTTGCCCCACACACACACACACACACACACACACACACATACACACGCATACACATTTAATAAATCTTCTCTTCATATAATGTTAAATAATTTACAAGTCATTGTATTTTCTGAATAATATATTAATAGATCTGGACCAAAAAAAAGTACTATGACCAAACATATCTGGTAAGAATTGCTGTTTATAGACCCTGGTTAAAACCACCAGCTAGACCACCAGAAAGTTGGTTAATGCTGGTCTAAGCTGATCTTTTTTTTTTTGGGAGAAATTCAGAAATTATGTTCGGAATTAAATTCAGAAATTATGTTAGACCAACGCATGCTGCAAAGAAGAAAATCTGCTTTTAGGAGTATCTCTTACTGCTTCAAATTGCAGATAGGGCTAAAGTGGAGGAGCCGTCTCTTCCCAGCACAACAGGCTTCCTACAGGCCTGTATAATTATCTTGCACAAGGTCGCTCTTTACACTGCCTGGCATCTGAATCAAACCACCAGCGCGAGTGGCCTGTGGCCTTGGAGAGAAAGAACATGAACCTCATAGTAGATGCGCGTCTCTCTTTCAAACCAATTGCTCACATGTGTGAAACCCCGTTTTTGGTCAGACGAACTTGCTTTGAAGGTTTAGAAAGTGTGTCTGCATGGGAGACTTTGTATTATGAAGATATGTTAAGATTCACAGTCCGTTAATCATCAGTTATTGTCTTGAACGAACTGCTAATAAAAGCAGACTCCTGCGCTTCAGAAGCACGCTACATTCTTGCTTTTGTTGTTTTGTGGCATGTGTGGAGGTAAAGGTTACATTAATCTGTTGCATTGACTCTTTTGAAAAGGGAGAAAATTCTTTGTTTAAAAAGGAAAAAAAGAAAGCTTCTTGTAAATATTACCTTCATCATAGCTGTATTTGCTTACATTGTGTAAATGTTGATAGTTTGAGATGTTTTGTTCAGCTTGAATAGAGATCAAAATTGCAACCATTACAGGATATTTTCTTGAAAACACCAACCAATTTTCAGTCTGTACACACTGAACGTGAAACTGCTGAGTGACGTGACACTATCACAGCCAATCAGAAAATATTTGATGTTTAATGTACAGTTATGAGGAGGAGGATTCTGGACCAATGAGATTTCACAGTGGGCGGGGCAACCCAGTGCAATTTTTTTTTAAATATATATATATATATATATATATATTATACATACATACACATATACATATTCGATGTGGTCGTGGCTGGTTAGCACATAAACTCAGATATAAAGGAGATTTCACACTGAACATTGGTTAACATTATTATTAGCATAATTATGAGATTAAAACATTTATTACAAATTTGTATACTCAATCTGTTGAAATTAAATTGTATAAAAAAAACCTTTGCATTCGCTCGTAAAACCTTTGCGTTCCCATGAGAAACTTTGCTAGCAAAATTCCTCGGCTGTTAACCGAAATATTGTCCGATAAATCTAAATCCAAATTTTGATGTAGTTTTTGAGAGCCTGATTACAAAAAGTCTTACCATTAAAAGCCATGTTCCAATCACACAATTATAATGTTAAATGACAGACTTGCATGTTGCACTTAACTGTATTTACCTTTTTTGAAGTGATTCCAATCATATTTCAACCAATTCAAAACCATCTTGGCGAACAGTGCGCATCTGAAGTGTCTCAGCTGAAGGAAATAATCCATTATTTATCGGCTTTGATATATCGGCCACATTTTCTCATTGGGCCGATAATGATAACATTAAAAATGAACATATATCGGCCGATACGATATGGTGGCCGATGTATCGTGCATCCCTAATTGAAATATCCTCACATCTCATATTTTTTCCATCACCATGTCCCTTAGGAGCTCCGTAGCTTCCCTCAGACGTTGTGACCAAACACAAAGTCTGCATCCAAAATTGCACACTTTTTGAGTCGCTACTTCTTTTGAATAAAAGTGTTTTTAAAAAATTTGTTTATGCCTGAATGGTGTTTCAGCAGTGCTGCCACTATAGGGGTTTTCACACACATTCAAAGTCTTCTTTTAAAATAGTTGTGGCCCCTTTGAGATTCTGTGGCCCTGCGGTACCCGGCCCTTTCACCGCTGCTGTTTATTATGCTGAGAAAACATGCCGTGTAATAAATTCATGCATGCAAAGAGCGCTTATAACACTGTGCACATCTGCAACAAACATGGCGTGCCGTTCTCCTCCAGATGCTGTTTAATATGATTAAAGAGAAAGAGTGTTCCCTTAAATGGGGAACTTACTAGGAAGCCCCCCATTTGATGAGGTTTTGTTATAACCTCTGCATGGCCTTCTCTAGTAAGCGTTTCTGGAGCCAAATAAGCACATTTATCACACTTTTAACCTTATAAAAACTTTTAATCAGTATGTATTTCATGTTTTAAGGAAGTTTAGATATTTGTCCTGGAAAAAAAGTTACTTTGCTTAAAGGGATACTTCACCGATTAGCATTAAGCTTTGTGTCAGTAGAAACCCGGGAGTATTTTCGAATGACCGTGCTTCCCTTCCCTTCCCCCAGACCGTGTATCTGCAAAAATCGTTATTTTGCGTTATCGGAGGCTTTTTTGGTCAGAGGCGAGAGACTATTTGCATACAAAAATATCACTGGATTGTTACACGTAATCGCAAAATGAATGTTTGAAAATGTAAACTGATATTTCCTATTGACACACTGCAGCAAAATACATAAATAACTGGCGTAACCATTTTTTAAGGGTGAAAATACTAATGTGCCCAAGACTTTTGCACAGTACTGTGTGTGTGTGTGCATGGATCACGGAATGTACCAAAAGGGGGGGATAGTCAATATTAGCTAATCAATAACTATACAATTTTTTTCATACCTCCCAGAGGACTACTGAGAACTACTATACAGGTTCATAATTAACTTGGATAATGCATAATATATCATTAATTATAAAGTGAAGGTACTGGTAACCCACTAGTAATGACTTGAGCATTACTACATCCTTCAGAAGGAACTAATAATTGTTTGAATCAGTATTCTAAAGTGAAAATCATGATAACGGCCTAGTAATGACTTTTGGATATATTCTTTCCAATGGATTTGGTAACACTTGAGTCATTACTAATGTGTTAACGTGATCTTCACTTTAGAATACTGATTCAAATAATTAGTGATTTCTTTAGAAGGATGTAGTAACACTCGAGTCATTACTATCCAAAACCTTACAAAAACCTCAAAAATCTGAGTGTTTTGTTAGTTAATAGTAGTAACTAGAATGTTAACAGTGCATCACTCATTTGTTCCTGTGATATTCATTAATGATGGAACGATATTCTAAAGTGTTACCAACATATACAATCTTTATTTGAAGCGTAACAATAGTTTGGTCAATTATTCATTTTTATCACAGCTGCTGCAACATCAGAGTCTATATCCAGACTATAAACTTTTATCCCAATACTTTCGCTATTCATGTTTGCAACACACATATAGAGAGAGAGAGAGAGGGATAAAAAAGACAAAATACTGATTAAAAAAACTACTTTTACTACTTTTTTAAAACAGGAGATGGGTTTTCAGGAGAAGCTCTGCCATCTGAAAACAACCATCTCCTTTGTTCATTTTAGTCACACGAGTGTTTTCTGACCTTGAAAGACGTGCCGCTACATGCTCTCCACCTGAGAACCGTCCTGTTTGTCTAAGCTTGTTTTGCGGTGCATACAGGATTTCATGGTAACTTGAAAGAATTTAGTGGAA
Source organism: Leuciscus idus (assembly GCA_021554675.1). Lineage (NCBI taxonomy): Eukaryota > Metazoa > Chordata > Actinopteri > Cypriniformes > Leuciscidae > Leuciscus > Leuciscus idus. The sequence continues at coordinate 34,813,017 of CM038625.1, forward strand.
ATGAGACTAAAGGCAGGTTTGTTGCTGTGAGTCACCATATCGAAGCTCGGAAAAAGGGTTATTGAACATGTTGGGGCAGAAATGCATTCTCCAAATTAAAACAAACAGTGTCCACAGCAGTGCAAGATGCAATTTGTGTTAAAGGTTTATCTTAGGGGTGCAGCAAAGCCATACTTTTTATGAGAAATTATGGAACCTGCTTGAACAAGGAACCAATGACAACTTTCTCTGTTTTCATTTCCTTAAAAAAAGAAAGTACCTTGATGTTTAACAACACAAGGCAACATAAGAATATATATTTTTTCTGTATATATATTTATAATAAAGCATAGAGTTAATTAATATATACGTAACATTACATATAACTTAATAATAATATACATAAATATAAAATACTTTTTTTACACTCTCGAAAAAGAAATTTACTCAACACCACTGTAACGAGGTTAAATGTTGTGGGAAGGAGGAGGCGGGAACCGGCGAACATTCAAAAACTTTAATGATACAAATAGAACAAATACAAAACGAAAGGTAAAAGACAGCAGCCCCTCACGGACGACTGCTTTCACAATAAAACAAAACAACACAAGTTCGGGCCTGTCCTCTCTCTATCTCCACTGTCGTCGTCACGCTCCTCCATGAGAGATCCGAGACCGGTGCGTCGCGCAGGTGTTGCTCATCAGTAATCACGCCACTCGTCCTGCTCGCCACAACCACCAGTGTGTGTGTGTGTGTGTGTGTTAACATTTTTTTTAAAAAAGCTTTTTTTTTTTTTTTTTTAGGAGCCTTTGTGATCTGTTGGACTCCTGGACTTGTGGTTCTGCTCATGGATGGCCTCAAGTGCGACCAATGCAATGTCCTGAAATTCAAACGCTGGCTGCTGCTCCTCGCCGTCCTCAACTCCGTCATAAACCCGATCATCTACTCGTACAGAGACGAGGAAATGTGGACCACCATCAAGAACCTGATGTGCTGCGTTCGCAATGGGACGAGGAGACAGAGGTCGTCCAAAGCCAACATTCAACGCGGCTCCGGTCGGGAGACAACCAGCAGCCTGAAAGAGAATACAGCAGAGGACAGCAAGGTCTCCACACAGGAGATGCTGAAGTCTTGAAGGTGAAGTCTCGCTTTTGACTCCACGAAAACCATTCCTAGCAACATGGCTCGCCATTGCTCTGAAATACTCCTGCAGACTGCTGTCAGAGATGAAAAGTTAGACCAGAACTCAAAGAGAATTTAATGACAGTACAAAGCAATGCACGCACTTGTGCAACTTTTATTGTTAGTCACCCATATAAGCGCTTCTGTGAAACCTGTCCGAGCATGTGCACTACCCACCAGGCCACATCTTCAATAGCAATGCTCATTAATTCAGCTTTTTACAACGGGTTTTCAGAATCAGAAACAGCTTTCATTGGTACTCTGTACTGGTGTAAAATCTGTGTGAATCTGTTGATTACTTCCTAAGTGTACTGTACTGTTTAAAAGGAGTTTTGACTTTTTTTTTTTTTTTTTGTATCTTAAAATGATGTATGTAGATATTAATGTAAGCATTTGAGTGATTTAATATGCGTTTCACAGTCTTCATGTCAAAGAATAATGACTATTTAAAGGTCTGTACTGTATATTGCTGATTACTATCATGATTATGTGGTCCTACATGATTAAGTGGTCAATTATGCCAATGTAAATACTTAGCGGTACTGCTAATTTGTATCTGTGGTTTCATGTGTAAAAGATAAATATGTCTTTTATAACAAATAGTAAAGTTGTGCTGTTAAAGTGCTCATAGGAGTCTTAAAGAGTCTTTTTTAATGGAAACTCACTGAAGACTTACTTTGAGTGTGATAAAGAAAGTATTAAGTTCTCTAATTATGAAAAACATTAATTATAATGTCATACAATATTTACTGTAGTTATATAGATGAATCCAAATGTAATTTAAATAAAGTTAAAATAAAATATAAATATTAGATAATTTAGTTTTTACTGAAATTAAAATTAAAATGTTGCATTAATTAAATTAAATAAGTATTCAATCTGAAATAAAAATAAAATTAACAACATGAATCAAAATTACTAACATTTAAACTACATTGAAAATGAAAACTTAAAATAATAAAATATCCCCTTCATTTTTATTTTTATTCTGAAGTGGAAACTAGCTTCCATAATATGAACAATTTATTACTGGGTTAAAAAAAGAAAGAAAAAGTAAATGGTTAACGTTGGGTTTGTATTGAAGTTTTCATCTTAACCACTCCCAATGTGCGTTAAGATGATAGGCTGAAATACAAACTGCTAGGTCAGGGGTACAGAACAAACCAGTTTCCTTTCTTTATGCTTTGAAATAGCCAGATATTCCCAGTCTTACGCAATTCTTGTGCAACGAGCTGATGCACATCGTCTCACCTGAGCTCCAGAGTCAAGATCCTGGAGTTACGCCAAAGGCTAATTACAACATGGCGAAACCACCGTGCTTCAGTTTGTGAATCCTGGGAAACGAGCTTTTCCTGTTGACACTTGGACAAAAACGTTCTCAATGACCACCTGCGGGTCCTTTTGAGAGTGTCACGTATTCAAGCCCAAACAGGATGGTTTATACTTCCGGTGTGGGCACTGATTCCATAAAGATAAACCACATTGGAATCATGTCACTTCACTACTGCAAACAGGAAAGTACACATCGTCTATCATAGCATCTTTTGTTTTTAGTGGCTTGTAACACTCAGGCTGAAATGAAAAACAGTATGTGACAAATTAAGTATGTCCGAATTCACAGAGCCCATAAAACAGTATGCAAAAAGTACCCAGATGATCTACAGTACTATGTCAGGCGAGATTCTGAAGTGCATGTGCATACGATGGATACTTTACTATCCCATAGGGGATGTGAATGGTAGTGAAGCAACACAACTGTAGGTCACATGACAATGACAACATGGTAAATGTAGTACATCCAAATTACACAATCATACTATTTAGATCATACTTTTACAGCGGTCGTTAAGTAAATACTTATTCAAAATAAGTACGTCAAGTCAAGTCACCTTCATTTATATAGCGCTTTTAATAATATGGACTGTTTCAAAGCAGCTTTACAGTGATAACCTTTGAAAACGTTGACGGTGTGCACATGCATATTATGTGTTTAGTCTATAGGTATGCATGTTTGAATATATATATATATGTGTGCAGGCGTTTAGTCTTTCTTTACAAATTGACCTCAACAAACTACTTGTCTGGCCTTAAAAATGTATAATACAGAATTTTTTATCGCTTCCGTGTAGCTACGTGAACCGGAATTATCCCGACAACGTTTTATCAGTACAGAGGTAAAGGGAAGGAAGGAGGCCTTCACAGGGGAGAGACTAGTTGACTCTTCAGGACTGCGTTGTCGTCGCGTCCAGGCGCAGGTCCTTCATCAGATCTGGGTACGCCCTGGATCCGGCAGACTGCGGTAAACCTCGGGATAAACAGAGATATATAAACTAATATTAGCGTAGACGCCATTCTTCTTATGATGTAACGAGTACATCAGGATTTATGGAAAGTGTTCCCAGTTCTGTCTGACCTAATCTATGCAGCCTAACATTGAATTATATAAGTCAATATGTGTTATGTGTATGCTAGGTCAAAGAGATGTGTTTTTAGTCTAGATTTGAACTGACAGAGTGTGTCTGCTTCCTGGACAATGTTAGGAAGACTGTTCAAGAGTTTTGGTGCTAAATAGGAAAAGGATCTACCGCCAGCAGTCGATTTTGACATTCTGGGTATTATCAACTGGCTGGAATTTTTAGATCGCAATAGATGTGAAGGACTATAATGCGATTATAATGCACATTGGAACCTACTCAAGAGAGTAGCCTTTGCGATTTTGGACGCAGCCTATGTTCGGTAAGATTCCAGAGACAAGCAATTGTCCATGCCGGAAGAAAAAAAAATCACAGCCAATCAGAAGAGCGTTTGGGTGGACCTCTCTCAGCAAGTACACTGCACTACAAGAAGATGCATTCACACCATGTTGTAATTACAAAGTTTCAACTTGTAAAAAGCATTCACTTCATCGTAGCTCTTGTAATTACAGCTTGTAATAAATTTAGGTAACACTTTATTTTACATTTTCTGTTACACACATTACATGCAGTTACTTACTATAAATTGTGCTTAAGTACAAGCAAATAGGCTAAACCACACCCTAATCCTAACCCTATAGTAGTACATGTAGTTAATTATTATTACCCAGTACTTAAATGTATAATTACACGGTAACACGGACCCCTTAATTTAAAATGTAACCGAAATTTCTTAGAGCTCTTACTTGTATCACCTGACCGCTGCAGATTCATTTAGGCGTGAATGCACTTTTATGTTTACATTGAGTTTCACAGTTTTAACGTTCATGTTTGCTTTTTAAGATCTGAGGTGAATTAGAGGTGAGCACTACTTACTAATTTGTTAATCAGAGTTTCTTGTGGGTTAATAGTAGTTACTAGAATGTTGAAAGTGAGTTACTCATTTGTTCCTGTGTAGTTATTCATTAATGCTGTAGTTATTCTACAGTGTTACTGACATTTTTAAATATTTTAAGCATATAATTCCTGGCTGAGATTATCATTGTCATAGTTTGTATGTTGTTGTTCCAACTGCGACTTCGAAGAATAGAAATAATTTCTAAAATTGAATCCCGTTGCTCGTCACAAAAATGGAATACTTTTATCGATTGTATGTCGCAGAATCACGTCACGTCTGGTTAGGGCACTATGGTCTAGTGTAAATAGTGTCTAGAGTTCCCAAGAATTGGAAATTGGAGTCCTTGAAGGAAAAGGGCTGTAACAGCACCGAAATGAATGAGCATCTGAGTTTCACATTTTACCTTTCAAGATTCCATCCAAACGTGTCACCTCTGATATCTAAATGCAACATCCAGAATTTTTTTTTTTTTGTATCTCTGATCTTAAAGAGAAAGTTAACTCAAAAATAAAAATGTCTTTTATTACATAAACAATTGACAAATCGGCGCAAAATTACTACACACAATCTGTTTTTGTGCAGATCTTTGCAGGAACCCAGAGATAGGCACGGGACCCTATTAGACTAGAGGGCTATCACATAAAAGTTAGTTAAACCATCCATCCATCCATCCATCTTCTTCCGCTTATCCGGGGCCGGGTCGCGGGGGCAGCAGTCTAAGCAAGGATGCCCAGACTTCCCTCTCCCTAGACACTTCCTCCAGCTCTTCCGGGGGGACACCGAGGCGTTCCCAGGCCAGCCGGGAGACATAGTCCCTCCAGCGTGTCCTAGGTCTTCCCCGGGGTCTCCTCCCGGTGGGACATGCCCGGAACACCTTCCCGGGAAGGCGTCCAGGAGGCATCCGGAAAAGATGCCCGAGCCACCTCAGCTGGCCCCTCTCGATGTGGAGGAGCAGCGGCTCTACTCTGAGCTCCTCCCGAGTGACTGAGCTTCTCACCCTATCTCCAAGGGATCGCCCAGCCACCCTGCGGAGAAAGCTCATTTCGGCCGCCTGTATCCGGGATCTTGTCCTTTCGGTCATAACCCACAGCTCATGACCATAGGTGAGAGTAGGAACGTAGATTGACCGGTAAATCGAGAGCTTCGCCTTACGGCTCAGCTCCTTCTTCACCACGACAGACCGGTACAGCGACCGCATTACTGCAGAAGCTGCACCGATCCGTCTGTCAATCTCCCGTTCCATCCTTCCCTCACTCGTGAACAAGACCCCAAGATACTTGAACTCCTCCACTTGAGGCAGGAACTCTCCACCAACCTGAAGCGGGCAAACCACCCTTTTCCGACTGAGAACCATGGCCTCGGATTTGGAGGTGCTGATTCTCATCCCAGCCGCTTCACACTCGGCTGCAAACCGTCCCAGTGCATGCTGAAGGTCCTGGTCTGATGGGGCCAACACGACAACATCGTCCGCAAAGAGCAGAGATGAAATTGTGTGGTCCCCAAACCTGACCCCCTCCGGCCCCTGGCTGCGCCTAGAAATTCTGTCCATAAAAGTTATGAACAGAACCGGTGACAAAGGGCAGCCCTGCCGGAGTCCAACATGCACCGGGAACAAGTCTGACTTACTGCCGGCAATGCGAACCAAGCTCCTGCTCCGGTCGTACAGGGACCGGGTAGCCCTTAGCAAAGGGCCCCGAACCCCATACTCCCAGAGCACCCTCCACAAGATGCCGCGAGGGACACAGTCGAATGCCTTCTCCAAATCCACAAAGCACATGTGGATTGGTTGGGCAAACTCCCATGAACCCTCCAGCACCCTGTAGAGGGTATAGAGCTGGTCCAGTGTTCCACGACCAGGACGAAAACCACACTGTTCCTCCTGAATCCGAGGTTCTACTATCGGCCGGATTCTCCTCTCCAGTACCCTGGAATATACTTTCCCGGGGAGGCTGAGAAGTGTGATCCCCCTATAGTTGGAGCACACCCTCCGGTCCCCCTTCTTAAAAAGAGGGACCACCACCCCGGTCTGCCAGTCCAAAGGTACTGTCCCCGACCGCCACGCGATGCTGCAGAGGCATGTCAGCCAAGACAGCCCCACAACATCCAGAGACTTGAGGTACTCCGGGCGGATCTCATCCACCCCCGGTGCCTTGCCACCGAGGAGTTTCTTGACTACCTCGGTGACTTCAGCTTGGGTGATGGACGAGTCCGCCTCCGAGTCCTCAGCCTCTGCTTCCTCAATGGAAGACGTGACGGCGGGATTGAGGAGATCCTCGAAGTATTCCTTCCACCGTCCGGTGATATCCCCAGTCGAGGTCAACAGCTGCCCACCTCCACTGTAAACAGCGTTGGTAGGGCACTGCTTCCCCCTCCTGAGGCGCCGGACGGTTTGCCAGAATCTCTTCGAGGCCGACCGATAGTCCTTCTCCATGGCCTCACCGAACTCCTCCCAGGCCCGAGTTTTTGCCTCCCCAACCACCCGGGCTGCAGTCCGCTTGGCCCGTCGGTACCCGTCAGCTGCCTCAGGAGTCCCACAAGCCAGCCAGGACCGATAGGACTCCTTCTTCAGCTTGACGGCATCCCTTACTTCCGGTGTCCACCACCGGGTTCGGGGATTGCCGCCTCGACAGGCACCGGAGACCTTACGGCCACAGCTCAGAGTGGCCGCGTTGGCAATGGAGGTGGAGAACATGGTCCACTCGGACTCAATATCTCCAGACTCCCTCGGGATCTGGTCGAAGCTCTGTCGGAGGTGGGAGTTGAAGATCTCTCTGACAGGGGATTCGGCCAAACGTTCCCAACAGACCCTCACAGTACGTTTGGGTCTGCTGAGTCTGTCCAGCTTCCTCCCCCGCCATCGGATCCAACTCACCACCAGGTGGTGATCAGTTGACAGCTCCGCCCCTCTCTTCACCCGAGTGTCCAAGACATACGGCCGGAGGTCAGATGAAACAACCACAAAGTCGATCATTGACTTCCGGCCTAGGGTGTCCTGGTGCCATGTGCACTGATGGACACCCTTATGCTTGAACATGGTGTTTGTTATGGACAAGCTGTAACTAGCACAGAAGTTCAATAACAGAACACCACTCGGGTTCAGATCAGGGGGGCCGTTCCTCCCAATCACGCCCCTCCAGGTGTCACTGTCGCTGCCCACGTGGGCGTTGAAGTCCCCCAGTAGAACGACGGAGTCCCCAGTCGGAGCACTTTCCAGCACCCCTCCCAGAGACTCCAAGAAGGCCGGGTACTCTGCACTGCCGTTTGGCCCGTAGGCACAAACGACAGTGAGAGACCTATCCCCGACCCGAAGGCGCAGGGAAGCGACCCTCTCGTTCACCGGGGTGAACTCCAACACATGGCGTCTGAGCTGGGGGGCTATAAGCAAACCCACACCAGCCCGCCGCCTCTCACCATGGGCAACTCCAGAGTGGTGAAGAGTCCATCCTCTCTCGAGGAGTGTGGTTCCAGAGCCCAAGCTGTGCGTAGAGGTGATCCCAACTATCTCTAGTCGGAATCTCTGAACCTCACGCACAATCTCAGGCTCCTTCCCCGCCAGAGAGGTGACGTTCCATGTCCCTAGAGCTAGATTCCGCGTCCAGGGATCGGGTTGTCTAGGCCCCCGCCTTCGACTGCCACCCGATCCACTTTGCACCGGCCCCTTACGGTCCCTCCTGCAGGTGGTGGGTCCACGGGAGGGTGGCCCCACGTCGCTCCTTCGGTCTGAGCCCGGCCGGACCCCATGGGGGGAGGCCCGACCACCAGGCGCTCGCATACGAGCCCCAACCCCGGGCCTGGCTCCAGGGTGGGGCCCCGGCTGCGCCATGCCGGGCGACGTCACGGTCCTCGATTTTGTCGGCATCATAAGAGGTTTTGAACCCGCGTTTTTAGTTAAACCAGGTCAACATTAATAATAATATGATGATATTATTATTATTATTGACAGATTCATATATATCAGATCACGGTGATTGCCTGATGATGAGTGACAGGTGTTTGCTTGTGAGAAGACGTGCTACACAAGGAGGCTACCGAGAAGGACGAGAGAGGATATTTTTAAACAAATCTGAAGTCACGTTTGTATAGAAGAGGTAAATTAATTTGTTCATTTTGTTAATTTGTATTTCTTCTTCTAAGCTTTCCCAGACGTAGGGCTTCTTTTAGGGCTAAAATGCTTCGTGAATTACTCTTAGTAAAACACATTAGGAGTCTAAAGTTATGAGTGACACGCCCATTATTTTTAGGAGTTTCTCTTAAATTCATTGTTGTAAGTGTCTTTGGATAAAAGTGTCTGCTAAATTAATAAATGTAAACAGTAGGCCTAGATAAAAGGAAACATAACATTAGGCTACAGGGGGTCAGGAGCCCCTTTCACACAGCGCTTTGAACCCGGGAAATTGCCGGCAAATTGCCAGAGCGCCTTCTGTGTGAACGCAAACTCGACCCGGGATTTATGCCGGGATCGATGCCGTGTCGGGGACCTAATAACATTGCCGTGTTCAGACCTGGAACGCGCGCTGTGTGAACAAAAGCCATAATAATGCCGTGTCGTAGTGATGACGCTGAAGCCGGGATCGTTCGCCAGCTGTGAAACGGTAGCCTACGTAAAGCGCAATTTTATGATCGAATCAGAGAAAAAAATGCACAAGCGTGGTTTCTCGAGAGAGAGATCGTAGCTCATAATCAAACTTAAGACGCTGCTGAGATTACAAGTCACATCGATGTCACGTGTCTTTACGGCATTTTTACGGGTTGTGTGTGAACGCACTCTCTGATTCCGGAAAATCACTGGCAGTGTGAATGAACCAAAATCAAACGAACCCGGGTCAAATCCCGGGTCACTTTATCCGTGTATTTTCCGGAATCTCTGTGTGAAAGGGGCTCTAGTGAGTTGAAATAAAAGCTATTTTTGTGAAACTATAAGAATTGAAATTATGATATGATTAGCAGAGGCAACATAACTTAAAAAAATAATTAAAATTTTTTATTTTTTATTTTATTTATTTTTTATTGTTATTATTGTACCCTTTTTGTGAACAATTATAGTACTTATTCATGCATTTCATCAGGTCCCTTTCCACAGGTGTATTAATCAAGCACCATGCAGTCTGCATTCACAATCTAGGCGCTTGATTTTATACACCTGTGGAAAGGGACCTGATGATACCCATGAATAGAAATAGAGTGCAGTCCATGCATGTTAGGTAAACATCAAAACAAATGTATACCACATAATATGTTGACAATGGGAGAGCTAGAGCAGTAGTTCAATACAGTCATCAGTGTCCAGTGTATCCTATCTACAGGACCAGTCTGCGGCTAGTCTTGGCAATTTCAGAAACAAATTGATTCATGTCCAGACTTTTTGTGATTTTTTTTTTCCGTGTGCCAAATTTACCAAATCTCTCTTCCTTGAATGCAGCATTGATCTTCAGAGAGGGGTGAGAATGCGGCTCGTGGTAGAAAAAGAACTTCCACATGCAGCTGAGGACACCGCAATCATGAGTGCTTTGACATATAGCTTATGTAAAATGGGGAAGGCCTCTTTGTACTGCTGAATGCACTTGCATACATCAGAGAGGTTAGCATCAGTGGACAGTTTATTGAGCAACATTGCTTTTGCCACAGCAGTTTCATTTTGCAAGGTCTATATACTATTTTGCTCTGTGCCTGCAAGCCCTTGAAGTGGCTTCAGGAGAGAAGGGTCAAGAAAAGACGCTGATTTTGGTAGGAGAAATGATGTTGCCCTCATTAAATCAACATTTCTTTGAGAGAATCTTGTCTCCATCTCCACAATAGCCCCGTCAAGGATGTTGAACATAGCCCTTTTAAAAGTCTGATTAGGAGCGGTTTGGTCATCAGAGTCACCACCATGCCCTATTGTAGACAAGATAACACTACTGACAAGTTGTGAAATAACTATCCTTCTTCTTTTAGGTGGGTTGGTAGGCCTTCTTCCACACTGAGAGAAATGCTCCTCCCAGAATGAGTGATATATAGTGTCGCAAGCATGTTTCTGAAAACCACTGTTTTTTATCAGCGCTTTTTTCCAATTGGTGTAGCCTACTTTTGTAGTGCGTCACTAAAGACACTTTGGAGACACTAAATTTATGGCAGGGGCAGTGAAAGCAAAAGCTGGCATCACGTAAGATAGAATATTCGAGCCATGGTCGAGACTGATACCAGCCCGCATTGAAACACCTGAGAGCCTGTCCAAATGGCCGCTTAGGATAGCTACTTAGCTTGGGCTTGGATGGGCTATCCAAATTGAAGTCAGGGGGAGCGGACACACTAGAGCGAGGGCAGTTTTGGGGAGGGCAGAATGCTGGCACAGATGCAGAGCTGGAGGATGGTGCTAGTAGATTTTGTGGAGGACATACGTTTGGAGGATTTACCGTCGTGGATGCGACAAGGCTCTGCTCGGTGTTGGAGGCAGAGGTACTGGGCTTGTCAGAGGCAGCATGTTCAGTGTTGCTAGCAGATGCGCTGAGCTCGACAGAGGCAAAGGACAAGGTGCCTGTTTTTTAATGAGCCACTTATGTTTAATAAAAACTGGTATTATAACGATTGTACTTGTCTAATTATTACTTATCCAAAAGCCAACTTCATTGACTTCAGTGCTAACTTCAGTGACTAGAAACTAGCAACGTCAGTGACTAACAGCTAGCTAAGCAGCCTGAGCTAGGGTATGTTACCCAACAAATTAATAGCCTGCTAAAATGACAAAACAAATGCAAACAAAACTTAACTGTTCAACTACAAGACTTTCAGGAAAAGCTTATAAGAACACACTAGCATTAAATGAGACCGATCATTTCTCAGGGGAGGCAGGGCTTATCCTAACACTGTCCACTTCAACTTCAGTACTGCCTCCCCCAGCCTCCCCTAGACACGCCCCTGATGTGCACATGTTCTTGTTCATGAAATTACAGCGGCTGTTGCATTTCGATCATACAGAAGTGACCAAATATTAAAGATTAAGTGGACATTTGAATTAAATGTTGTTTGGCCAAAATGAAACAAGGATTTGATCATTCCGTAATGTAACAATAACTAACACCAGGCAGTTGGCGCCCTCTGCAGGCATTTGTTATAATATGTAGTCTACATAAGTTATGTTTATATCACGTATTTTAAAGTCCCCGTGAACCGGAAGTTGCAAACGACTTTTCTCCAGCGTTGTGACGTATTTCCACGTGAAATGGAATATTGAACAGAGGGCAGGGTTTTACTTTAGCACTCCTCCTCTCCATCTCTGCTCATAGCAGACTAACGGTTTGAGGGGAGTGGTTTAGCGTTTTCAACCCAAGCCGTCAAACTGACGTCATCAGAAAAGGCCTTTCATCAGAAAAGGCCTTCCATCAGCGGCGGTTTCTTCATTAGGGTGATCGGGCGACGCACCACCAAAGTGTGAAAGGGACTTTTTCAATCACAATCTCATTCAACCACAGAGTTATGCTAGCAGTCACTCACTGTTTTTCTACCTCTGGATATAGTCCAATCAGCGCCAAGTCACGTTCTGTGGAGTACCGCCTCTTTTTGGGCGATTTCACTATGGCCGAAAATCGCCAAGAGTGTTCCCATAGACTTACATTCAAAGATTTTTTTTTCACTGCAATGCATTCTCTATGGGTTCCTGGGAGGGCTCGCACTAACGTGCTTTCGTCATCATACGTAAACTTCACTTGTGCAGCGATTGGTGGAAACAAATATACCTCTAATAATATTTAGCCATAAGCCGAAGTGACATCCAATAATTTCCTCAGTGCATAACTTACATTTCACGGACATATTCTCCATCTGTAAATGTTAGAAAGTCAATATTTCCAGTTTAGCACCAGCCGCCACTGTTCCAGACCGGAAGTAACTTTTCAGATGTTGATTAAAGATTACCACGGATTGTTCACCACAAGACTAGTAATATGCGCTAACAAAGTAAATAGGGTCAATTTTGATTTCATGTCAACTTTAACAGTGTTGTTCAATAAAACCATGATTTCTTACTTTGATACTTTATTTGAACCAATTATTATCGCTTATTATATATTTGTATTTTAAGTCATTTTAAAGGCTGTCGTTCACATTGTTTGTTTTTTTACCAAAATTTTTATCCGATTACTCGATTAAATAATCGGCAGAATACTCTATTACTAATATAATCGCAGCCTATCCCACATATGGTTTCTGCATGTGTGCTGACAACATACCCTAAACTACAAGTGGAGGCTGAAGGTGAGTTGGATCTCCTTGGGAGAGTGTTTGTGATTAGCGTGAGCTCTCCAACTGATTGAATAATTAGGGGGCTATTGAGGCCACAAGAAAAGAAAGAAAGAAAAAATAGAGGACAAGAGGCAGCCCCTTATTATCAAGTCAGTCCACACGGTGCATCAAATAGACAAGCAAGACAATATGGGTCTGTGGGAAACCTGCGCTGTCCTTTTCCTTATGGTAAGTGCATGATTTTGTGCCTTTACTTGGAGTTAATCAATATTGTAATGATTCAGGGAATTATTTGATCACTTTGACAGGTCTGAAAACATGATGGTGTTTTGTTGTTTAAGATACCATGTTTTATAGTGATAAATGTAATCAGCTTTCCTGCCAAGAAACTGTCATTGAATGGACTGGATCAGACAGGATCACTCTTGGCTTTTGTGGCCGTGTCAGAAACACTTGTGGCCAGAATTAGGCAGTGAAGGGCAGACCTGTGAATTCACCAAGAACTGAAATGAGAAATGAGGGATGTATGAGTTAGAGTTATATATTTTTGCACATCATGGAGCTATATATATATATTTAAATTTATATTTAAATGTATAAAAAAAAATAAAAAAAATGTTTTTTATTTTTTTTAATACATATACCATGGTAATACCTCAGAGCTACTGGAAACCACAACAAATTCCTTGTGTGTTTATGCACATTTGGTGAATAAAACTCACTCTGCTTCTCTAATACTATTGTACATTCAGGACAGGAGTGCCATTATGTAAATACCATTGTACATATTAGGTCCATGGTACATATCAGCATTGTTTAAAGCAATTTTATTTTATTAAATATGGGCAAAACATTTATTTAACTAATTAAAATATTGAACATGTTCTTAAATGTATCATAGATACAGGTTTGACAGGAAATTTTTATTTGATTAAATATGGGTCTGAAATGTCATATATACACATTTATTTTTATTATTTTATTTTATAAGGGTTAAAAGATTTAACATACTCTGAAATGAATCATAGATACAAGTTTGACAGGAACATTTCATTCATTTATTCTACTTTTTTAAAATTAATTTATTTTTTATTGTGGGTAAAATAGATATAATGTGCTCTGAAATACAAGTTTGGCAGGAACATATTTTATAATTTCAATCTCCCTACATACCAAAGTATGCTAACATAGCCGACACTATTGTGTATCAAATTTAGCAATATTACATTCAAAAGTATTGATTTCACTAAACAATAAAGTCCTACGCAATTGCACTTGAGCAAGACATCATTCATAAGAGTTGGCATATGTTATCAGATAAAAAAACCAATGATTATGAAATGTTTCAGATTCTGACTGTTGAAGGATGGCATGACCTGGACAACACTGAATATGACTGCTGGCCCATAGCTGAACCAAATGATTACAACATGATTAGCTGTGGCGGTAAGTGCGTCTTCTAAGATAATGAGTCTAATTAGCTACACTCAATTGCTTTCATTGTTGATGGCAATTCCTTAAAGAGACAGTTCACCCAAAAATGAAATTTCTGTCTTCATCCTAACATCGATATAAACCAGTATGACTTGTGTGCTACCGACATATTCAAAAATATGGTCCAATTCATGAACAAATCTTTTCAGTGAATAATTGATCAAGTTCACAAAAACCAGCCTAAATTATTCGTTCATTTTTTATTTTTGATGAACTGTCCCTTTAAGAATTGCAGACGAGACCTTAAATTTACAAAACCCACAACTTAAAGGAAGTTTCTAATCAGTAGGCCAACAAAATAAGTGCTGTTCGTTTGAAAGTTGATTCAACTCTGTGTGTATACCGTATACCATACAAGAGGATAAACATTTGCTTTGCTAGATCTCTTGGATATTTCCTTTTAAGCTTCCTTAAACACTTTACACCCACATGTTTTCACAGGCTTAGAAATGGCTTGGGTTCAACGTCCGCCAGAAAAGGTCACAGATGGGGAGGAGTTCAACGTTACCTATTCTGTCACGGCCACACATTCCTTTTATGAATATGCCGTTAAAAACAAGATTTTCCAGTTCAGGTGAGCCGGCCTCACAATGCCGGCCTTCTCAAATGTGCTTTATTATGTTTAGAAACCACTTTTTACTCCATTGAACTTTTTGTTGTCGCATTGCACATTGAGGTTTCCTTGAATGTAATATTATGTTAACAATGAATGTAGGAATGTTGGCTTATGTTACAATATACTCTCCACTTTCTTCCACAGTAATGCCTCGGAGGCCAAAAGATTCTGCCTTGAGCACGAATGTCCCGCAAACTGGAACAACGCCAATGAAGACAACTGCTGCGTGTACCATGCCAACATTCACTCCTGTCCTCTTGCGCTCATGGTCCGTATCATTATGGTCGACGTAAAACCTACAGCAAGCGCTCTTTGATTTAGTCACACTGACGCTGAAATCTTTGAAATAAAAAGTCAACTAAACAAGGCACATTTTGGCATGATATCAGAGGCCACAAAATGATAGTATTGCAGTATGTAGACTAATTACCATTGCCATACATGCCCTGTGGCGGTTGCATATATGAGCGTGTGTGTGAGTTTCGTATGACTTTGGGGAAAATTTGCAGAAATTTTGTAAGCTAAATCTGATAATATATCATATTGTCATTAAAAAGTGATTCAAATTGATTCAATTCAATTAATTATTACTTAGATGAAAAAAACAACAACAATTAAAATAAGATTAAGAATGCAAATTTTAATGAGCTGTTCAAAAGTTTGGGGTTTGTAAGATTTATGTTTTTGAAAGAAGTCTCTTTTTGCTCACTTAGACATTTGATCAAAAACATCAAAAACAGTGATATTGTGAAATATTATTACAATTTAAAATAACAGTTTTGTATTTGAATATATTTTAAAATGTAATTTATTCCTGTGATCAAAGCTGAATTTTCAGCATCATTACTCCAGTATTCAGTGTCACATGATCCTTCAGAAATCATTCTAATATGATGATTTGCTGCTCAAGAAACATTTCTTTTTATTATCAGTGTTGAAAACAGTTGTGGTTCGTAAACTTTTTATGGAAGCCATGATACTTTTCCCCCAAGGGATGATTTTTTTATGAAAAGAAAGTTCAAAGAACGGCATTATAAACCTGTTGTAACATTATAAATGTCTACTAATCCCAAGAATGTTGAACAGTACTGTATATTTGGATAGAGTAGGTTTATACAGTATGAGCTTGATATAATATAAAGAACAGTAGAAGTCTATGGTGTGTGTGTGTGTGTGAGTGTGTTTGTTTTTGTGTGTGTTTCAGTTTTATTGCACTTATTCAGGTTCTACTTAAACTGGTGCCATTAATTATACAGTGTGGTAAGCTGTTATTAAATTTTGTGCATGATGTTTGACAGTCAATATTAGCCTTGATTGCTCTACATCTCATTAAACCTTTAAACAGTCAGGTGATTACATTTTGTCTGTTTAGAGAGGTGGAGGTATTTGTGGTCCCTGGATTCCAGACGATGGCGAAATCGTAACCCACACGGTATCTAAAGCTGGCAAGATGAGCCAACTGCTCTGGACGTCAAAGGTTACAAGCAAAGCTATATAAATATAAAGATTTTTTAATTAAGAGTTTTATTTATAAGTTTTATTTTATGGGGATTATTTTAATTATTTTACACAGGTGGTACTGGTCCATTTAGGAGTTACATCGGTTATCGCTCATATCAAAGTGGGACAGATGCATGCAGCACTAGAGTCCAAAGTGCTAGTAGTCAGCGCTCAAGGTTAGTATAACTTGTTAAACACTTTAGGCATTTACGGAAAATATGTCTTTAAACAACTGGTACATCAAGGATATAGATGTTACTTGAAATGCAACTACTATTGAAAGTGTTTGATTAAGCAAAGCTAATAGTTGACATATTCTAATATGGTCCAGGAAATAATCTGGTTCATATTAGAAAAAAAGTAAGATTTGTCTAGGGATGTTTATGTGACTTTCATTTCTGCATGTGTGTCAGTGTGTGGAGACGACACCTGTGAGCTGGAGGAGAATTGTCTGACGTGCCCTGCTGACTGTGGTGTTTGTCCTATGCCTACATCCATCAAAGTGGCCATTGGGCTTCCTGTTGCCTTGTTCTGCAGTGGTTTTTTCTTAACGTTGGTGGTGAGAATGCTGGTTCAATGCTAGACAAATATTTGCTCATGTAAGAGACCCTGTCAATATAACTTGCAGATGATTAAATAGGCAAAGAAACTTACACTGAAAGAAGGAATAGAAAAAAAAAAAGAGAGAGACTTGGGATGGGCTCTTTTGACTTCTAAGTAAGTCAAAGTAAGCAACCAACTAACACCCCGGTAACATGCTTAAAACCATTCAGAATACCTTAGCTATGCCCTATTAACCACCAACAATACACTAGTATATGCAAATATTTCACAGGAAAGCACCACTCACATTCTTACGGAGTTTAAAGGGACATGGTGATGGACATGGAAATCAATGGTTTCGTGATAACTTGCAAAATTGTTACATTCCCCAGAGCAATTTTGCGTTATTTCACAAAAAGCATTGTGTTCCCTCAAAATACTTGTAATTGTCTCCTCTCAAAATTTACTGTGCTCCCTTTGGAGTACGCTCAAGGCCCTGTAAAGTTACATCTGGCCTCGGGGGTAGGGCTTATGAGGCAGTGGGTCCGGCTGGTGCGTCACTGCATACGATGTTGGTGTAAGCGTACCAGCCTGACCTGCTGAAAGACCTGGACTCTGGTGAGGGAGTAGACCCTGTGTCAGTGAGTGAATTCTGTGGACCATAGATCCGGCTGTCTGTGCCACAAAGCAGACGACCTGCTTCATCGGCCGTACGTTGGGTGCTATGTTTGCCATGTTGAGACATCTGTAGCTTAACCTCTCTAGCATCAAGGAAAAAGACAAAGGCTTCCTGTTGGATGCCCCAGTTTTGCCTCTGGCCTATTTGGTGATGCAGTCAATGCTGTTATTGATAGGTTTGAAGCTATTAGTGGCGTTCCGGCAGTTCCTATCTCGCCGATGGAGTTTGCGAGAGTCCTGGCCAGGCCCTAGCTCCTCCATAACAAGAAGGGAGGAACAAAAGGGCCAGTGTGAGTGCACGTGCCCCCCAAAAATGTATTTTATTTATTATATATGTTTGTGTTGCGGCAGGCTGGCCCTTTCCACACACATTCATGGATATTATTGAATTGGATTCACCCCAGGCTTGAGTCCTTTGGGTTTATCTATTCCATTCATTTCAGGCCTCTGTTTATGGTCTCGGTTTTGTGCTGACGCCATGTCACCTGACCACGCTGTTGAACAATAGAATTGGCATGTTTCCACACATGCTTCAGACACTGGCTCATGCAGGAGCGTTCCCTGTAGCGTCAATGTCATCGCTCAGTGTTAGTAATGTATTATTCTGCCTATGTTGTACAGTTTGTTACAAACCATATGTATTGTTTTGTCCCATTATGAATATTTTTAATTATTAATTTTCCTAGTGGCTGCAGTACCAAAAACAGAAAATGTTTTGGGATGAGAGCTGGATCATCAACTACAATAATATCATGTTTGGTAAGAGTTTTTAGACTCATCCACTGCCTTTAAATGTGTTACTGCTAAATATAAAAATATTTAAATTCACAACATAATTTTTTTTAATTAATTTAGCATGACACAACAATTTACATAATTTCAATTTACATTTTTTTTGGGTCATATGTAAAGTATGCTACACAGGTTCTTGTAGCACCACAAGTCTTTGGACAGTAAAGAGGAACTCCAGTGCGAGTAGAGTTACAGATGTGACGGTCTGCACTGCAGTGAACGCCAACTTCAAACCGCAATTCATTCAGGCCGGCATCTAGTGAGTGTTTGCTACAAATTAATGTTTTGTTTTTGTTTTATTGTATTGTCTTGTCTTTGTTTTTTTGACTTTTTTTTTGTTGCTTTGCTTTGTTTTGCTGACTTTTTTGTTTTGTTGCCTTTGTTTTTGTCTAATCTTTGGGTTTTTTCTTTGTTTTTGTTTTTTCAGTGATGGAAGGACTGTAGCAGTAAAACACATCCAGAAAAAACACTTCACCCTGACTAAAACAATCAGAAAAGAAGTCAAAGAGGTCAGGTGAGTAGCTGTAGCCACAAATATTATAAATTATATG
Source organism: Leuciscus idus (assembly GCA_021554675.1). Classification (NCBI taxonomy): domain Eukaryota; kingdom Metazoa; phylum Chordata; class Actinopteri; order Cypriniformes; family Leuciscidae; genus Leuciscus; species Leuciscus idus. The sequence continues at coordinate 34,831,881 of CM038625.1, forward strand.
AACCATACCAAATCATTGGCCTTTATTAGATTTTAACTAACATCTAAATTAAGAATCTTTTTTTTTTTTTTTTTTTTTCACCAGGGAGCTTGATCACCCAAACCTCTCAAAGTTCATTGGAGGGTGCATTGAAGTTCCTTTCGTGAGCATTATCACAGAGTACTGTCCAAAGGGAAGCCTTGCAGACGTGCTGTTGAACGAGGACATCCCCATCAACTGGGGTTTTCGGTAAATATGTCTTGTGGCATTGTGGGAAAGCTCTTTAGAAGCTCCATGCATGGAACTTTATAAATAAAATGAACACGTTTGTCTACAGATTGTCTTTTGCTACTGATATTGCCCGAGGGATGGCATACCTGCACCAGCACAAAATATTTCACAGCCGCCTTCATTCTCATAACTGTGTGATTGACGATCGGTGGGTCTGTAAAATATCAGGTACATAATTCTAGATTTTTTAGAGGTGCATTTCTTGCACATATTCCAACACATGTGAAAAAATAATTCAATTATGAATTAAGACATATTCAATTATACAGATTATGGGCTGATGGCTTACAGGAAGGAGGACTTTGAGGACATGAGCACCAATTTCCAATGTCAAAACGTCTATCACATTTACTGCGCCCCTGAAGTTCTTCAGAGAATCAGCACTAGTTTCACAGCCGCGGCTGATGTGTACAGGTAGGAGAAATGTTTTTTCAACCATCCTTTTAAATTTTGATGTTTAATGATTTATCAAACAAAAACATGTTTGGAATATCTTTAAGTGAGGTTAAAAATCTGTATGAACATATGTTCATACAAAAAAAGTATGAACATGTGTGACCCTGGATCACAAAACCAGTCACAAGTAGCACGGGTATATCTGTGGCAATAGCCAACAATACATTGTATGGGTCAAAATTATCGATTTTTCTTTTATGCCAAAAATCATTAGGATATTAAGTAAAGATGTTCCATGAAGATATTTAGTAAATTTCCTACCGTAAATATATAAAACATTTATTTTCGTGAGTGGATGCAGCATAATAGCGAACATAAAGATTCCTCAGATTCCAGATTTTCAAATAGTTGTATCTCGGCCAAATATTGTCCTATCCTAACAAATCATACATCAGCATTTCATGAAATTGACCCATGTGACTGGTTTTGTGTTCCAGGATCACATATTTAAAATTCACTAATTCACTTCTCCGTTTAATTATCTGTGACAAACATAAATAAATAAATAAATAAATTAGCTAATAATCAATAAATAGACATGATGGGGACTATAAAATGTACTGCATAACAGTGTGCGTCTAACCCAGGGTCATAACCCTTTTTTTGTTTTTGTTTTTTAATCTTTTATATCTTTGCACACAAGGAAATGCTTTGTATATTTTAAAGATGCATCCCAGAGCTGCAATTTGTTCTCAAATAAAACGCAATCTCTCAGAAGCATAAAATAAACATTCCTTTTCTTCCCGTATCTCAAGCTACTCTGTTATTTTGGTGGAAATCGCCACTCGCAGTGACCTCATTTCAGTAAGTATACATGGATCAGGAAGGTTTGGGGGTTTTAGACAGTTATTTGGATAAGAGGTGATGATAAGAAGTGCAATTACTGTCATATGAGCAGGAACAGGCAGATTCAGTGAAACTTGATGTTATGTGGCGTCCATCGCTTCCCAAACTAGAGGCTGGGAAATCGGACAATGATTGCCCAGATCCAGATGATTACTGTGAGGTTTGTATTGTTGTAACTGATGCATTGCACTTGAACGCTATTTACTTAAGCACATTTCCTCTTTTTGAATAACTTTGAAGTCATTTGCTCTTGATGAGATAAATGAAAAGCACTCAGTGTTCATAGTCAAATTTCACGCAGCTGATAAAGAGATGCTGGTCCCACAATGTCGCCATGAGGCCGACGTTTGAGCAGGTGAAAAAGATTCTTGAAAAAATGAACCCGCACAAGGTCAGCCCTGTGGATATGATGATGAACCTGGTATGTATCTTGTCTAGTCAAGCCTTTTATTCCAGTTTTACCACACATACACCCCCCCCCCCCCCCCCCCCTTCATAATAAAGAATTTTATTATGTTTCTTTTTCACATTTTTTTTTTTATATATTTCTATTTAGGTCTAATTTTTACTTTTTATTTTAGTTTTAGTTATTTATTTACAGTTAATAATTATATTATATTTCAGTTTTTCACTTCTAATTTCTAGTTTAAGTTTTTAAACTAACATTTATATTTTATTCTATTTCAGCATTATTTCAATTAACAGAAATGTTTCTAATAGTATTATTATAAAAAAAAAATGAAGTTCACCTTTGTTGTTTTTATTTTCCAGATGGAAAAGTACAGTAAACATTTGGAAACCATTGTAGCCGAGAGAACACAGGATCTTCTTCAGGAGAAGCAGAAGACAGACCGTTTACTCTACAGTATGGAAGTGTATATGGCTGATGAAAGTTAATTATCCATAATAATTTTTTTCAGACAAGAAAAAAAAAAAAAAAAAAAAAACTTTCAAGGAATGAATGTCCAAATGGTTCCACCTACTGGACATTTAAAGTACTTGTGCTGTGACTGTTTCCAGCTTGAAATGTTTGGTGCATTTATTAACACACACACACACACACATACACACACACACATATATATATATAATGATTATGTTTGTGTCAGGCATGTTACCAAAACCAGTAGCTGATGATCTTCGTCAGGGATGCACAGCAGAAGCCCAGAGTTACTCCAACGCCACTGTATATTTCAGGTGAGAATGAAAATAATGAAGGACTGAAACAATAAATATTTGCTTTTAAAGACAGGTGACATTGGGTTATATATAGCCTACTGTACTACTGTTCAAATATTTAGGTTTGTTAAGATTTAAAAATTTCTTCTATGCTCACCAAGGATGCATTTACAGTAAAAACAGTAATATCCAGCAACATTATTCCAATTTAACATAACTTTTCTATTTAAGTATGTTTTAAATGCAGTCAGAACAGCTTTTATTTGAAATCCCCATTTTTTTTACCTGTTACTTTTGAACAGTTTGATGCATTCTGCTGAATAAAAGTTCTTTAGAAAAAAATCTGATCCCAAACTCTTGAACTCGTTAGCATATTATAAATTATTATATGATATATTAATGAATATCAATTATTTTGTGTTTCTTTTCGGCAGTGACATAGTGGGCTTCACCCAACTCTCAGGCTCCAGCACTCCTCACCAGGTTGTGGATTTTCTCAACAAGCTTTACACCACATTTGATGACATCATCGACAACTATGATGTGTACAAAGTGGAAACTATAGGAGATGCTTGTGAGTGCGATTACAGAGATCCTGCTTCCATTGTATGTCACATGTTCGCATCAAATTGCAACAAAAATCAATGAAAACCCCCTCCCTCCGCAGATATGGTAGTCTCAGGAGTACCGAAAGAGAACGGGATCAAACACGCTGGGGAAATTGCCAGCATGGCGCTGGACTTGATCAGCGTCTGTCACGCGTTTAAAATCCCACACAAGCCCACCACACAGCTGAAGATACGGGCTGGCATTCACTCGGGTCAGCATGGCTTCCATTAATCATCTTTCCTTGAAATTAGCGTCAAGCTGGCTACCATGTCCTTTGGATGAGACAGAATTTTATGAACTTTATTTACAGAATTTTGTGTTATCTTAGGCCCAGTTGTAGCAGGGGTGGTTGGCACCAAAATGCCACGATACTGCTTATTTGGCGACACTGTAAACACCGCGGCCCGCATGGAGTCCACCAGTGAAGGTATTTGGCCAAACGCAGCTGTTTACACAGCGTCAATTAGTAACTGAGCCTGTCCGACATTTCCGGACGAATGGAATCTTGTAAATATTTGTCTTTGAGTACTGATTTATTGGATATAAAGGGATAAAACTGAATGTTGGTTACGGTTGGATCCAAATATTTCCCTCTCTTAAACTTCTGTGGAGATAAAAAATAAAAATAAAGCTATCTAAGTAGCCTACTGTGCTATTAGTACCAAAAGTCCCTAGAATATTTGGGATCATTATAAAACTTGTCAGCTTTTTTAGGCTTGTCATTTCCTTTCCACATGCCTTTATATTTCGTATTGTTGTTATATAGCTTTAAAGATCCAGTGCAGTGGCTCTTCAGCAGACCTTCTACACACACTTGGCGGATACGTGCTGATGTGTCGTGGGTCTCTCAATGTGAAGGTAAGATGGTCAGTTCAGGGCATTTGTTTGTGTATGCAAAGGAAGCCACCCACAGAGCTATCATTTTGCCTGTCGTACATTTAGTGGCAAAATATTTAGTTCATTCACCCTGGTTGCCATGGTTAACTTGCAAACTCTGCATACTACAAAGCCCCTAAAGGGATTTGGTGATGAAAAAATTAGAAATATGACACATTTCGGTACCAATTTTACGTTTTGGCAAATTGGTGGCTAATTTGTACGAATTCGTACAATCTTTCATATGTTTTCGTACGATCTGCCTACGTATGTTTAGGGGTTCTTCATGCGTACTTTTTTTCTAACAATCATACATTTTTGCAAGATTCACATTGTACAACACATTTGTGAGAGAACGCAAACGTTTTTTAAAAGAACGTAAAAGTTTCTCGGTGGAAACCGATACTTTTGTGTCAGAACGCAAAGGTTTCGCAAGAGAACACAAAAGTTTTGCGAGTGAATGCAAATTTTCTTGAGGAAAAGCAATACATTTGCAAGACAATGCTAAATATTTCAGGGATTACACGGGTTTATCTGTGGAACACAAAACCTTTTGGAGAAAAAGCTACTTTTTTGTGAGCAAACGCAAAAAAAATGTCTTCAATCTTCATATCCCTTTAGGTGCTCCATAGCATTATGGCTTGACAAGATGATTAATGTGCTGATACGTGTTGTGGAAAAAATAAACACTGTATTATCGGTTAAAAATAGGTCAAAATAGCTTACATAAACAAGGTTTTTAAAAAATAAGTAATTCAACGACAGTTATGAAGAAATGTGTGTGCTCATCCTCATTACTTTTTTAAATATTTATTTTATTATATATTATTGTCTATTCAATTTATTAATAATAATTAATATATTATTTTAAAATGAATTATTATACATTATGAAATTATTATTATAATGAGTGATATTTTTATTAGCATAATATTTATACTAATAAATATGCCAATATACCAATTATGGTCACAAGTTCCATCGTTACCAACACAATTCAATGAAATTTGTGTCTATAGTTGGCTAGTGATGCTTTCGGGAAACACAGCTCTGGTATATTATAGATCCTTCTACCAAATCAATCTTCTATTGATGTTTTTCTTCCTGAAATGATGGTATATGGTCCCCAGAGGCTGAACTCTGACCCCAGCTCAGCTGTGCCTCTCAATTAGGGCCCGGTCTCAGCTGGCTTTTGTGTTTTCACTTGTGTGTTCATTATGTACAAGCAAATACACACCTCTGCGCAGTCGCGCTCTCTCCCCTCTTCCTTTCTTTTGTATGATGCTTTCCTTCAGGGTATTGTGTTTAGGAGATTTACTGATTGCGACTTTTTGTTAAACAGGGCAAAGGCGAAATGACAACTTGGTGGCTGGAGGCCAAAAGAGACCCTTTGTCCCGGGAAGACGAACCTTTGGGTCTTCCCATTCCTGTTAGCAATTAACTTATGTGCTGCACTATAAGCACAGTCATGACAGAAACTTTAACAAATAAAACTGTTTAGCAAAATATGCTAATGGATTTCAGTGAAGTTTATAATTACTGTAGATGTATATGTATGTGCAAAGTATTATTTGATTGCTGCTATGCTGAAATGTTGCTGCTTTCATTGTATATTTGACTAAAATGTTGTAAAATATGTTTTGTCTGGAATATGTAAAAATTGCATTTGTCATAGGAAGGGCAAATGTGTTTGTAGAGACCTTTCATTATAATGTTTGCGATTATTTTGTCTTCATCAGAACCTAGTTGTATTTGAAAGTTAGATATGCTGAAATAAAATGGGTAGACAAAAACGTTGCTTGTCTGATGTTAAATGTCCTTATATTTAGTATTGCATTTTGGTAGATTGTTACTATAACTAGCCTATTTTAGTTTTTAGCACCTGCATTGACTGCGACGAAGTCTATTGGTCGATATTCCGCAGGGGGCATGAGTTACAGCCAATGACACGCCCTCGTATTCGTTGCACGGCAACGCGTTTGCTTGTGACTGTTTTCGTTCAAGGTTGAGCCTGAGCAGAACGCGCCTGCATCAATGTAACTACGTGCCACAATAAGACGGTTTATTACGCAAACTTCCCGGGAAAATGTATCAGTCTGTGCAAATGTCGGGAAATGAAGCTGACAAGCCTCACGAGTGCTTTTGAATGCCCAAAAGATACGCGGTAAGTCCTCGTTTGTTTACCATCTGTATGTTATTCCCAAATAGTAAAGATGTAAATATTACTTTTATGTCTCATTATCATCATGTAATTGAGTAAATTCAGCGTCCTAATGCAGAAATCCTTCTTCTCACCTTAACCTACTTTAGACCTGATAGAGGTGTGTTGCCTACTATCCAGTAATACTGAGCTTCTCATGGATTGCTGTGTTCATATACTATATTATATTATAATATATATATATATATATATATATATATATATATATATATATATATATATTTTTTATATATGTGTATATATATATATATATATATATTTTATATATGTGTATATATATATATATATACTATTTTTAATGTTTTTGAAAGCAGTTTCTTCTGCTCATCAAGCCTGCATATATTTGATCAAAAATACAGAAAAAAAATGTAATATTGTAATATATTATTACAATTTTAAATAATTGGTTTTCAATTTATTATACTTTAAATAATCATTTATTTCTGTGATGCAAAGCTGAATTTTCAGGATGATTACTCCAGTCTATCACATGATCCTTTAGAAATCATTCTAATATTCTGATTTATTATGAGTGTTGGAAACAGTTCTGCTGCCTAATATATTTGATGAATAAAAGGTTAAAAAGAACTGCATTTATTAAAAAAAATAATAATAAAAAAATATTTTCTAATAATATAAATCTTCTTTACTATCACTTTTTATCAATTTAACACATCCTTGCTGAATGTAAAAGTATTGATTTATTAAATTAAAAAAAAAAATAATAATAATTACTGACCCCAAATTACTGACCAGTAGTGTATATTGTTGTTACAAAAGTTTTCTATTTTTAAAACATTTTCCTTTTTTTTTTTCTTTTTTTTTTTTTTCTTGATCAAAGTATCCTAAAAAAGTATCACAGGTTATGAAAAAAAATATTAAGCAGCAGAACTGTTTCCAACTTTGATAATGAATCATCACATTAGAATGATTTCTAAAGGATCATGTGATAGACTGGAGTAATGATCCTGAAAATTCAGCTTTGCATCACAGAAATAAATGATAATTTAAAGTAGCCTATAATAAATTGAAAATCAATTATTTTAAATTGTAATAATAATATATCACAATATAAAAATAAAAAAAATAAAATCTGTATTTTTGATCAAATAAATGCAGGCTTGATGAGCAGAAGCTTCTTTCAAAAACATTAAAAATAGTAATGTTTCCAAACTTTTGGCCTGTACTGTATATACACTCACCTAAAGGATTATTAGGAACACCATACTAATACTGTGTTTGACCCCCTTTCGCCTTCAGAACTGCCTTAATTCTACGTGGCATTGATTCAACAAGGTGCTGAAAGCATTCTTTAGAAATGTTGGCCCATATTGATAGGATAGCATCTTGCAGTTGATGGAGATTTGTGGGATGCACATCCAGGGCACGAAGCTCCCGTTCCACCACCTCCCAAAGATGCTCTATTGGGTTGAGATCTGGTGACTGTGGGGGCCATTTTAGCACAGTGAACTCATTGTCATGTTCAAGAAACCAATTTGAAATGATTCAAGCTTTGTGACATGGTGCATTATCCTGCTGGAAGTAGCCATCAGAGGATGGGTACATGGTGGTCATAAAGGGATGGACATGGTCAGAAACAATGCTCAGGTAGGCCGTGGCATTTAAACGATGCCCAATTGGCACTAAGGGGCCTAAAGTGTGCCAAGAAAACATCCCCCACACCATTACACCACCACCACCAGCCTGCACAGTGGTAACAAGGCATGATGGATCCATGTTCTCATTCTGTTTACGCCAAATTCTGACTCTACCATCTGAATGTCTCAACAGAAATCGAGACTCATCAGACCAGGCAACATTTTTCCAGTCTTCAACTGTCCAATTTTGGTGAGCTCGTGCAAATTGTAGCCTTTTTTTCCTATTTGTAGTGGAGATGAGTGGTACCCGGTGGGGTCTTCTGCTGTTATAGGCCATCCGCCTCAAGGTTGTGCGTGTTGTGGCTTCACAAATGCTTTGCTGCATACCTCGGTTGTAACGAGTGGTTATTTTAGTCAAAGTTGCTCTTCTATCAGCTTGAATCAGTCGGCCCATTCTCCTCTGACCTCTAGCATCAACAAGGCATTTTCACCCACAGGACTGCCGCATACTGGATGTTTTTCCCTTTTCACACCATTCTTTGTAAACCCTAGAAATGGTTGTGCGTGAAAATCCCAGTAACTGAGCAGATTGTGAAATACTCAGACTGGCCCGTCTGGCACCAACAACCGTGCCACGCTCAAAATTGCTTAAATCACCTTTCTTTCCCATTCTGACATTCAGTTTGGAGTTCAGGAGATTGTCTTGACCAGGACCACACCCCTAAATGCATTGAATCAACTGCCATGTGATTGGTTGATTAGATAATTGCATTAATGAGAAATTGAACAGGTGTTCCTAATAATCCTTTAGGTGAGTGTATATATATATGGATGTTTTTTATGTTTACATAGCCATGTTTTATAGCAATTTTGTGTTTTCCATGCATGGAAGAGTAAAATGTTATATTTTAAAATATTGGAAATTGCTATAGTGATTTTTAATCACTATATATAATTGGTTATAAATGTTCTTTATGAGTGCAATTTCTTTAAAATGAGGACTAGAAAAGTCACTGAAAATGAGGTGGAATCTTATAGATGGAAAAAGTCGCTGTTTGGTCATTTAAAGTTACAGTTTACTTAAAGGGACAATGTGTAGCTTTTTAGGTATTTTATTATCTAAAATCTATATTTTTATTCATAAATATGCCCTCAATGGTGTACAAATACCTATGCCAATGTTCAGACTAATCCTCGTAAACGAAGAATTTATTATCTTTATATACATGGGACGGGTAAGTCCACGGAGGCTTCCATGTAGTTCCGCCATCTTGAAAAACTATAATAGCAGAGAGGGACAAAAAGTACTAGGCCAACGCGTTTCCACAACGCGTTTCGTTCAGAGCCAGCGTCACGTGACTGAAGCCAGCAGAAGCGGAGGAGCAGAGCAGTGAGAGGCGCTTGTCACTGCCGCGGCAAGTTTAAAAGGCTGCACTGCACGGTTATTTATACACCGTTCATTCATACATACATATGAGTCACAGGATAAGGAGTCCTCGTCGTCGAAAAAGTCCAAAATAGATCGTAAAAGGAAACGTGACCGGAGATTACAAAAACAAGGGTTACTGTCAGGATAGCTAATGCAGGAGAAAGCTTTCAAAAGAGACCCTGAAGTTGCCTGCTTTCTTCTCGACAGGTAAGTCAATGTTACAGTCTTAATTACAAGCTTTTTTTTCATTGCTTGGTTGTGTACTTTATTATATAGACAGTCGAACATTTATAGTTAAAAGTTAAACAGGCTCTTTGATGAATAGCAGCTATTGAGTAAAGTAACGTTAGAGAAGGCTCTGATGATGATGATATCTAACAATGCACATACTTCAAAAAATATAACGAGTAAAGAAGGCATTACTACTAATTACCATAGTTAATGTTTTTGACAGTCAGTAGTTCATACTGTAACATTCTTTTTTTCGTTGTTTCAAGTTTCAGTTTGTTTTAAATAACAAACATGTTCACCCGAAGAAAAACTCGAAGTGCTATTATAAGACATCCTGTCATAGCTTTTAGGTACATAACGGCTACCGTAGATGCAACGCGCATTTGAAAAAGTGAGGCGCTGGAGAGCATTATTCGTTTGAATGCAAAATACAATTTCACCACTAGATGGGAGAAATTCCTACACAATGTCCCTTTAAACATGACAATTTTATTATTTATACACAAATTGCTCTAGACTTTTAAATGGAGAATTTTGCAGAATCTTCACTCAGTTCTTTTCCACAACAGTTCTTAGTAACCATGTCTATGGAGCTCTTTAAAAAACTTGCGCTATATTCCAAATACCATATGATATTTCTGTGAGGAAAAGACTGAACTTTAAGTAGCTTTAATATGATGCTTTTCAATGGATCACCTCACATTGGATGTCACCTTCCTTGGTTCTCACATTCTTTGTAACTGTTTACACGACAACCATGTACTAAAAACAACTGTCACTCAAAACGTTCCCATTCACACTGATCTGCAAAAATTACTAAAAAGGCTGTATTATGCTGACAGGCCTGTAGTCGGCGATGTCACTTTGTCAAGAAACACCCCGTGAACACGTAATATGCATACGTGAACACGTAATACATGCACATGACATCACCGTTTTCACAAGTTCACGTTTTTGTTGTTTACATGGAGAAGTTAAAGGCATCATTTTCAAAACCTTGCACTTTGAAACCTGTTTTCCAAAGTTTGTGTTTTCAGGACCCCAAACCGCTGTTGTCATCAAAATGAACGGCCAAAACACATAAAAGTGTCGGTGTCGTGGAAACATACCCTATGTTATGACCTTAAACCTGACTTCTGACTATACCATACAGTATTTTACTTGAGAACCTTGATGGATGGAAACGTTTTTAATTCTTAACCTAAATTTCAGTCTGTTCTTTAGAAAAGTCTATCGCTAAACTTCATAATTCAGACTTTGGATATGGTGCATAAGTCATAGTTTATATCTAAAGTGTTTTCATTTAGTTTTTTCTCCATTTTTGAGCTTGGCAAATGTGGTAACAGAGATGCGTTCACGCCATGCCGTAATTACCATAGTAATTCTGATCTGTGAAAAGCCTTCACGTGCTTGTAGAACTTGTAATTAAAATCTTAAAAATACTGCCTTCGGAGAACGCATTGCAAGGTAGGAAGGCATCAAGGAATGTCCGAATTCAACTTTAGCTTCCTGTCTCCTGAGATCCCTTCATCTGATAGATTTTTGAAGGCAGCATAGATGTATCCTTCGCTGCCTTTGATATCCCACAATCCTGTGCTTTCCATTCAGTGACAGTTAAAAAATAAAGATGGTGTCTGAAATTTGCAGTTGGTGGTCAGTTTGTGTGTAAATATGTTTTTTTTACCAACGTTTTCCACTTTTGATGTAATTTCTAGCTTAAATATTTGCTTAGTTATCACCAAACCTCGCTTTATTTTGCTGTAGATCATTCAACCGTTACGCTGCCTCAGAAGTCTGTCCGAAATCAGTTTTGTGAGGGGCCTTCCTGCACAAACACTGCCTGCAAAGTCATTGCCTGATAAGGCAGTGAGGCAACAAGTCACATGCCTAAGTTTTAGGACGCAGCCAACACTTAAACTCACAATTTTCTGAGAGTTATGACTTGTACTATGTGGCTGCTGTACCACTGCACATGTAAGGTGTGTACGACTTGAAGCGGCACTGGGCAGACCGATCGTTTTTTGACATCAAAGTACCGTGAGAGCAATTCGAAAGCATACGGAGCTCTTTATTTATGGTAATTATGACATGGCTTGAATGCAGCACATCATACAGGTTTTGGAATGACCAAGGCAAGTAAATAATGACAATGGGCGAAATATTCCTTTAAATCAATTGCATTTGGCATATTAAGTCATTACTTAGAACATAGTTGATATTAGTAACAGATTTCACATCCGTGCTCCAGATAACCAAAGTCTTGTGGGAAAAGGGAAAGATTAGGCGACTCAAAATACTGTGGAAAGTTATTTTAAGGACAGGTTCCCCTCCTAACCTCATTTAGAGCAGTATTCACATTCACTTGTTGTAACCGTAACAGCATGCACAAGTAATCTTGAGAGAAATCTTTACTTTATGTATGTGTACGTTTCTTGTTCTTTTCCAGAACTTATACGCATTATTGACTAGAATGTCTCCTTCAAGACTCTACACAGCATCTGTGATGCCTCCTCTGCCTTTAAGTTCTTTCAGTGTCTCAAGCAACTTCTGCACGGAAGAGAATATATCTGAGTGCATTCTGTACATCAATCAGGTAGGTGCTCTTATATTTGTCTGCAACTTGTCTTGTGGGTTCGAAGAAGAAGAATCTAGACAAGAACAAACTTGAATCTCGTATTATAAATGGACTCGCGTGGCAATGGCATGAGTACATTTGCCACTCTTTACATTCACAGGAGTTGTCATCCCTGTGCTTTCCGCCAATTTTCCGTAACTCAGACGGCATTCGTGATCTGGATGCTGTGGTTGCCCTAAACAACATACATGACTTGCTTCAGCTACACCGTCGAGGTGTTGGAATGATGGAGGAGCTGGAGGTGGAGCAGCTCAAGTCCAGCAGCGACCTCCACTACCAACACCTCACCAACTCCAGACTAAAGGTTTGACTGTGTTACTACATACAAACAAATTAATAAAAAAAATGTATGGAAGCTTGTTTTTGCCATGGAATAAAAAAAAAGAAAAAGATAATTGCAACTTTTTATCTCACAATTTTTTTCTATCACAATTGCGAGTTATAAATTATGGGATATAAACTCGCAGTTGCGAGAAATTAAGCTTTTTGTTCCGCAATTCTGAGTTTATATCTCACAATTCTGACTACTTTCTCTTTCTATAAACTCGCAATTGCGAGACAAACGTCTGAATTGTGAGATATAAACTCGTAATTGATTTAAAAGCTTAATTTCTCACAACTGCGAGTTTATATCCCATAATTTATAACTCGCAATTGTGATAGAAAAACATTGTGAGATAGAAAGTTGCAAAATTCAGCAATTTACTTTTCAATTTTGCTAATTATCTCGAAATTCAGACTTTTTTCTCACAATTCAGACTTTCCTTTAAAAAACAAACAAAACAAATCACAGTATCAGACTTTAAACTTTAAGAATTGTGATATAAACTCGCAATTGCAAGTTATAAAATCAGAATTGTGAGATACAAATTTGCAATTCGGAGAAAAAAAGTCAGAATTGCAAGTTTGTATCACGCAAGATTTGTGAGAAGTCGCGTTTTTTAATTTTTTTATTGTGAAAAGTTATTTTTTTTAATTCAGCGGAAACAAGCTTCCATAGTTTTTCCAGTAAAACTAAAACGCAACAAAAAAACGTTTCACTGTTTTGTAGGACCAGCTTGATCTTTCGAAAAAGGAAAACATGCGCTTGCATGAGAGAGAGCGTCAGCTGGAAACAAATATAAAGACTTTGCAAAATTGCCTAAAAGATGCAAAAGAAGAGGTATGAAAATTGAATGAGAAAGCTGCAAAGTTTATTTATTTTTGGTTCTACAGTGGTGGTGATCCTCAGTCTTTACTTTAATAGGTGCAAAGGCTACAGGGTATCATTGCAAGCCGTGCCACACAATACAACCATGACATCAAAAGAAGAGAAAGGGAGCACAACAGAGTAAAGGAGCGCCTCAATCAACTACTCATTGCCAAAAAGGAAAATAAACAAGGTAATATGTATTACTTGTATATCAACCAATAATATTACTGTATAAATAGTGTATATTTTTAATAATAGATACAATATTAGGAAGGCTGCGTCACCAAGGCTGCATTTATTAGATCAAAAACAGTAATATTGTGAAATATTATTACAATTACTGTACTACTGTGCTTTGTCAGGAATGGAAGTTTTGAATTATGTTGGAAGGTCGGACGGGAGGAGATGTCTTTGGAAAACTGGAAAAACTGAATCCAGGTAAAATACATAATCATTTGGGTTTTTTTTTTGTTGTTGCAGTTTTAATTGTTCCCCTTCATTATAATATCATATAAAAACATTATTTTTGTTTTGTTTTTTTCAGACATGAGGGAGAGATGTACAAAACTCTTCTCAATGAATTTGATAACCGTCAGAGGGAGCTAATGATGGAGAACATAGAGCTGAAGAAAGTGCTTCAACAAATGAAACGAGAAATGGTAGTGGTTTTAAATTCAAAGAAGACATGCCAAAAGGAAGAGAAACAAAGCAATAATATGGATCAGGTTTGACTGTCATGTCCATTACAACCATTTTACACTAAAGACTTTTATGTTTTATGTGCTTGCTGTATAAGTGTTATTTTTATTTTTTAAGATGAAGAGTTGATCTCTCAAACGGTTTGCACTTTATAGCACCTTTTTTGCACGTCTTTTTGTTGAAGTATAATAAACGAACAGATGGAGCGCCTCTGCCCTATTCGTTGTGTACAGATTTCGATTTTTTTCTTCTTTTTGATGTATGCACCCAGTAAGTGTTGTGACATTCATGGACTGTCCATATACATTTGACACTACACAATTTCTTTCACCATATTTTTAAGCTATTGACATTTTTAACCAACAACAACAAAAAAGAATGATTTTGGTCATATTTCAGTTGACTCTGCAGACAAATTCAGATGACGAGGAACCTTTGAAAGGACATCCTGAGATGTCTTGTGATCACGCTCGGGAGAAACTGACCAACAGCATTCGTCAGCAGTGGAGGAAACTCAAACATCATGTTGAGAGACTGGACAGCCAAGGTAGAGGATTCGAATTAAGGGTGTGTTTACACTTGGCAGGTTTGGTTCGATTAAAACGAACTCTGGTGCGATTGCTCTCCTAGTGCAGTTCATTTGAATAAGCAAGAACATTGCCAACTGAACCCTGGTGCTATGTCTCCTTGCAGCAGATCTTCATTTGTGTGCAAGGGAGGAATTTCTGCCACTGTTTTGACTCCTTTACACATTTTATAAACTCATCATGAGTTCTCCGCTGGTAAAAGTACCATCATTTGTACGCACATACAACGAGCGCATTTAGTCCAGCACACAGCATTGTTTTGGATGTTCGGTAAAGTACTTCGCAAAATATACATCATAAAAGCTGTTATTTGTTTTGTTTCATGTTTAGTAGTAAAAATGGGTCTAAAGGGTCGTTCACACCAAAAACGATAACTACAAACTCTTTAAATGCTCAAGCTCATAAAAAAGAATGGATTCTGATTGGCTGTCAATGTTTTTATCGTTCTGAAAATGATTCCAACAATACCGAATTGAACGATATTGAATTGTGGACTCTTTAACTGTATGTTTAGAATGATTTTTAGAACTATATCTTTATCATTTTCATTATAGTTACAGTATAGCCTCAAATATTTTGGTCCGGACCAAAAGAACCAAGAGAACTGAACTACAAGTGCAAAACACACCCTAAGTCTCACCTTTTTGTTCATCACCGCCTTTTCTGATTTATTTCTTTTGTGGCTTTATCAGTCAATACACACGACTTAGACACACAAAGCTATTGTAAAATAAATATACAGATGCTGTTATTATATTTTGTTATGCAACCTCAATGGTGCAAGCTGGAGACAGTGAAGAGATGATCGCCAAACAACTCCATGAAGAGGAGATGGAGAGGCTCAAACAAGAAATTCAGCAGTGCAAAGAGTTTATTCAGACTCAACAACAACTTCTGCAAGTAAGTAGAGGCACAGTCAAAAAATCCATTCCGATTTGAAGCTTGTGACGTATAAACACGACCATCACTTTATTTAGCGTTCAGATTCATTAAGATGTCCATTTAAATATAGCTATTAATGCTTAAAATTACAAGTAAACACAGCTGCTTTCCTAGACCAGCTTTTTTTCTTTCTTTTTTTTACAGCAACAGCTCAACACACCCTGTGATGAGGAGACTGCAGCTGTTCTGAATGATTCCTACATGCTGGAAGAGAAGGAACGCTTGAAAGAAGAGTGGAGAGTGTTTGAAGAACAGAGGAAAAACTTTGAAATGGAAAGGAGAAATTTCACGGAGGCTGCCATCAGATTGGGCCATGAGGTTCTGACCTGTGACCGGTTTTTATGGACTTCTGAATTCAGTTCTTAATTCATCTTGATTTTACCGCATTGTTCTCTTCTTTCAGAGGAAGTCTTTTGAGGACGATCGTGCAACGTGGCTCAAACATCAGTTTCTGAACACAACATTTGCAGACCAGATGAAACCTCAAAGTCGCACGACGGAAGAATTTTCAAAGCGTGAGTGATTATTTTTTCTAGTTTAATTTCTCTTTAAAATAAAACTTGAAATTTGTTTTCTGATTTTGCAGACTCCGCTCATGAGGAGAAACTCATTTCAATTTCTGGAAAAGTCAGTAAATCTCATCTTTAGTCTGTCCACCTATGGAACTGCTTGCAGATGGAGCTACATTTTCTTCCAACGTCAGAGGAGAGATACTCAGAGCCAATATGAAGGAGTTTGAATGTGATTAAAGTCCACCAATATCTTTATGAAGAATTTACAACAACCAGACATGAATATTTAACAGAATTGTGTCAATTTTGGATAAGATTGTCAGAGACTTAAGCCTGCTGATTCTTACAAGCCTCTGAATTGTGTACGTTTTGAAAAAATAAGCAATGTTTTAAATATGGCCATGTTGACTTTTTGAAAAAAAAAAAAAAAATTCATTTAGAAAATCCATATAGAATTGTATTCATATTGTTTTGCTAGTAGAAATTAATTGTATTAGTTATAGTTTTTTATGGTTTACTTTTAAGTACTTGGATAATCTTATGCATTATTTTAAACAGTGTTGTTACAAGTGGGTTTTTTACACTTTTTTTTTTTTGTTAATGAATATGGCATAAAGTCCCTTCAATCTAAGTTCTAAGGAAAAAGTATTTGACTTATCTAGATTAAATAGTTTATATGTTCATTGTATTTATTGTGCATTTGCATTTAAACGTACATTTTTATTTATTTTATCTTTTAGACTTTTTATAGTTAATCAGTGCACCACCATTATTGTTTACATCACCTCCAAAACCACAAAGTTTTGATTTCCTGTTTCATATGGATAAAGTGCTTAATATATCATACTAACAAATAGGGACTGATCCTAAAATTAATGTATTTTAGATATAAAACGGGCTGTTAAGGAATAAGCTTTGTTTATAAAATGGCAAACTGGAATAATACTGTAGACAGTGTTTCATAATGCTTAATATTTATTCAAATAAAGAAAGTAACTTGTGTAAAAACGTGGAATAATTACAAATTCATAGTCTACAAGAGTGGTCCGCATCTCCTGTTGTCTCAATGCAATGGAAAATGTTAAAAAATAAATAAAACATTTTACGTTTTGAAGCATTTGAATCTAACTTGTCCGTTGGGATGTAAACTTACTCTTGGTTAAATGTTTTTTACATTTTATGTTTTCATTTTCAAAATGAAAGGATTACGTTATACCTTTCCTTTGATGCAAAGGATTCTTTTGAATCGAATTACCGTTGGCGCAAAACTTGTTTTATTCAAATTAAAATTTCCAATTACATGACCTTCCGTGTTAAGGTAAACGTAGGTTACGATTTCTTGCTCTCATAGGTCTGTAAAAATGCATCATGTCTATGATTTACAGTTTTTTTTTAATTGCTTATGCTTACAAACTAAAATGGTACTTGACGCCCACCATTCAGTCATATACCTAATCTCCAGACATGCGTAACTGCAAGAACATTACACTCGGTTTGCAATTGTAAAACAAACTTTTTGCAAAACACTAAACACAGTTCTTCAAATCTAACAGCTCTTTTGAAAATCTGCCATTTAGCCTAAATGACACACTATCATATACATATCCTATTATATAGGCCCAATAATAATTTGAAAACACTTAGGCTATGTAATTTGTTCACTTAGAAATCAAAATGTAATGTTTTGAGAAACAATAAATACTGTAACAATA
The DNA here is from genome assembly GCA_021554675.1 of Leuciscus idus. Classification (NCBI taxonomy): domain Eukaryota; kingdom Metazoa; phylum Chordata; class Actinopteri; order Cypriniformes; family Leuciscidae; genus Leuciscus; species Leuciscus idus. The sequence goes on from CM038625.1 coordinate 34,849,875, forward strand.
CATTTTTAACTTTTGCATTTGTTCATTTTGTAAATGTATACTGAATGTACAAGTCACCTGATGTATGTAGGTTTTTACACATGTAGTTTGACGTAGGCTACAGTATATATAATCATTTGATGGTTTGTGTGTAGAGTTACTATGCAAAGAAAATTGTAAGCAATAAAATAAAATAAAAAAACTGATATGTGGTAATCTGAGAACTGTCCTCCATCTTGAAAGTGGTTATTCTTGACATACAGTATTATTGCTGTTCTTGCCATCTTTTGATAAATTATTTCTTAATCGACTTTATTATGAAGTTATCCGGTTAAGTAAAATCATTCATGGTGACTTTTGCAAGGTTACGAAGCTCTTTAACAGAATTCAGTTTCCAAGAACGACAACGAACGTTTGGACTACACCAAGTATTTTTTTTTTTTTTTTTCGGAACTTGCGAAGTCACAGTGTTACTAATTTTAATAATACAAGCCCATAGAACACGAGAAAAAAGGTGCGAGGTATCGTTGAGCTGCATTAGAGAAGATAGTGTTGTTGCTATATCGAAGAGACACTGTTTTTTCCACCCCGTTCCCAAAACTCATTTGTTTGACCTTCCTAAGGCTGACGAGCTTCGAATGGTTAAAATTTATTTTAAACACTGTTCCTGAACATTATAATCCCAACGTTTATCTGTGTGCTGCAGCTTCCAGAACCTACTTACAGAGAACAGCTTCCAGAACCTAAGAAAGTACAACGCAGGCTACCCAGAAAAGCTTCTCCTGAAATGGAGCAGTTCCCACGTTACTGTTTGTGGACAACAACTTAAGTATGTCTTATTATTTTTAGATGTATATTTCTATATCAGTTCCAATTATAAGTTTATATGTTGTTGCTACAATGTAAACAAAGGGCAAAGCTGTTTGGCTCACTCGCCTGCTAGCCAACATTAGTGTTGATCAGGGGTAAAAAAAAAATTAAAAAAAACGATGCGAGTTGGATTGATTCTGAGATTGCATGATGAGTTGCGTGCGCTAGAAACACTATGCTTGCTTCCAATTCCACACACACACACACACACACACACACACACACACACACACACACACACACACACACACACACACACACACACCTTCTATAAAATAATCTTTCATTAATTTCAGAAAGGTTGAAGCGAACTACTACAACATTCGCGGGCGTCATTGCACACAGGATGCGCTGTGAAAAACGCAGGCTTTGCTTGAGGTTACACTTGCAGTGTGCTGTCTTGCTCCGGTAAAATTGCTCCGGAAAATATAAATTCCGGTATTTAACACCTTGAGTCTATTTTGTAGTTTGTTATGGATGAACTAGAGTGGTGGACACAAAAATTTTGACGATGGATCTCGACTTTTTGACTCTTTTAGAATCGCTTTTGACCGCTTCAGAGTGGCTGTCTATGGACATGCACGAACATGTCCTTAAAACAACAATTAACGTTCGTTTTCAAAACTGTGCAACTCACCGAGTGGTTAGTGGTGTTCGTTGATGATTAAAAACAAATATATCGGCGCAATGTATGATTTCAATCCGTGTTATTTGCTATAGTGGAACTATTTTTTCAGATACCTCACAACTGCGTATAAACTTCCGCTCGATATTTGAGTCTGAAGCGTTAGCACACTCCCGACCACTTGATGGCGACAACCAACCACTTTGCCGTACAAGGACGCTGTGCGGAACTCGGTGTCTAGCGCATAGAGCACAGTTGCTCTGCTCACGCTAGCCTTCTGAGGGACGGAGAACTGAGCAAAAAGCAGAGAATGTCTAATAGGAAGAGAATTGGCACTCTCTGCTTACTTCCGGTATCTGGACTGGCTGCAGTAACACGTCTCTGTCCATGCGGGGGCGCTCGCAGGCGAGTGCAGAATGAATGGAGGTCTATGGCGCTATACCCATCAAAATCCACTTTTCTCAGGATATAATTTTTTGTCTAGTAATTTGAATGTTGTATTCGAAAGGAGATGCAAAGAAATTACACATTGCTGGGTGTTCGATTTTTTTAGAGTCACTTATTTGCTTTAAAAAGTCTTTTAAAATGTCAATGACGTCATACACATCGTACGACCAGAGATACTGCTTTACGGCAATCCTTCAGTCACTTTGGTGCTTTCGTGCTCTGCTCTTTCTTTTCTCTCGAGGCATCGACAACACAGCTGACACAGGTAAATACACATGCTAGAAGAGTTTTTGTTTTGTTTGTTTCTGGTCCCGCTTCGGATGCCACGATGCCATCAAGCGGTATCAATGGTCGTAATCAGTCCTTCACTGACCAATCAGCGTTCATTAGCAGAATGCTAGCGTGTTATGGGCAACAACAACTCAACCTGTAAGAAATCGAAAGGACATAAGTACTCGTTCATTCCATTTTCGACCTATAACCCATGTTGAACTTGCAAAACCTACAATAAAATTTGAGATTTCTCAACGGCAATCGGGTGAAAGAGACACATTTAGCCGTCTAGCCCCATAGACTCCCATTCAGTCTGCACTCGCCCGCGATCACCTCCAGTGGAATTCCAATGGAACTGCAACCAAGATTGATACAATGGGGCTAATAGGAAGTGCCAAGGCTCTCCGTAGACGGGCTCTGGCAAAAAGAGAACTCAGCCCCCTTTTCCGTTTCCGGTAGCGCAGTAATATCAATGAGCAATGAGTCCTCCAACAGAAATCAATAGGATTTTACAAAATGACAAATAAAACACTACAGAAACTGTATTTCGTACAGTACATGTCCACCACTCTAGTTCATTCAAAACAAACTACAAAATAGACTCAAGGTGTTAAATACCGGAATTATCCTTTAAAAATGCTCTACGAAGGCATAATTTATGTTGTTTGGAATGCAGTGGGCTTATGTATTAAAAATATGAAACTCAATGACAGAAGGCTGCTTTCAATTACAAATGCTTACGTGCGCTTTGTGAAGAGAGCTTGTGCATGCGGCTGTGAGATATGGTTTTGATTACAGTAAACATTTTGCTGCATGGACACATACACCTGTAAACACACTGAATACAGTGCTTCAAACACAAAGTAGTATGTGTAATTAACTCAAAATGGCAATAATTGTTGTCTCAGCTCACAACTATATTGGTCAAGTTCTGAGTGAAGTTGATGAGGTGATGCTGCTTGACCTCAACACACCAAAGATCCTTTCTCACCCTAGTAGCCTACCTACACCATATTCCACACCATCCTCATCCATTTCATGTTCTGAAAATAACAAACACAAAACAAAATGCAAGCTCAACCATTACATTTCACACATATTACACTGTACTTATTCGGTTGAAATATTTTTTTATATATTTGCAATTCAGGTTTATAAAAATGCTTACCTATTTGTTTTCTGGCTGGATGTCTGACACCGTTTTCCTCTGGTCAGTCCGTCAATGTCTGGCTTTAGGTCTTGTGCTGTAGCAATCCGTAAAACAGCATGGAGGTTGTCATCGTTGATGCGTGATCTGTGCTTGGTCTTGTTTAGATTCATTATTGAAAACATCTGTTCGCACAGGTAGGTGCTCCCAAACATGGACAGAACGCGGGCAGCATGAAGCCGGAGCTGTGGCATCAAAGCAGGGGGCAGTAGGTGGTAAAAGTCCTCGATTGCAACATCCTGGAACTTTGCTCTCAAGCATTAACTCCATCTGAAGGAGATGGGGCGCACTGTCGACGTCAGCGGCGAAAGGATTGGCAAAGATGGCAAAGCCTGGGTGCTGTGTTTTAAAGTCAGAGAAGCGCCGATCAAATTCATTAATTAACCGGTTCACTTTGGTAGCCAAGATTATCCTGTTCCAGCTGGGACTTCCACATGTGCAGTTTACGCTGGAAAGCTGTGATCATGTTGGACATCTGAGTGATGACTTGTTTGCGTCCCTGCAGCCTCTGATTCAGTTGGTCGAGATGCTCCGCTAGGTCACACAACATAGCAAAATCACACAGCCAGTTTGGATCAGACAGTTCATGCAAGGGTTTTCCTTTACTTTGCATGAAAAGCGCAATTTCCTCCCTCAGCTCAAAAAATCGTTTGAGGACCGCGCTCCTACTCAGCCACCTTACTTCTGTATGGTACGGCACATCTCCATGCTCCGAGCCCACCTCCTTTAAAAACACCTGGAACTGGCGGTGATTCAGGCCACACGCCGAATGAAGTTCACTGCTTCATGACTGTGGTCATTATATCAGCCAGTTCCAGAACCTTTCCACACAGACCTTCTTGGTGGATAATGCAATGATAAGTTGATAAGTGTGTGTGGCAGTTACTTTTTTGCATTTTCTCCTTCACTAGTCCAACCAAGCCTGCTTTTTCTCCACACATCGCAGTTGCGCCATCAGTAGTTAGCCCCACCAACTTTTCCCAAGGTAATTTAGTTTTACTTACGGACCTCTCCACCGCATCAAAAATGTCCTTCTCCTTCGTCGTCCCATGCATTGCAGCTACATCCAAGAGCTCCTCACTGATAGTGAAGTCTGCTTTCACGCCTCTTATAAAAATGGATAGTTGCGCTGTATCCGTGTTATCTGTACTTTCATCAACAGCTAATGAAAAAGTCTGGTAACTGCGTGTCTCTTCGGCCAGCTGTGTTGTCAGATTGCCTGCCAGTTCCTTAACTCGGTCTGCGATGATGTTTCTTGACAAACTGACATTTTTAAAAGTCTGTATCTGGTCGGGGCACACCTGCTCACATACCTTTAGCATGCTCCTCTTTAAAAATGCTCCCTCTGAAAAACACTTGGAAGCGCAGGTGATTTCTTCAGCCACAATAAAGCTAGCTTTCACGGCTGCATAATTTTTTGCTGTGGCTTTTGTGAACATATTTTGCTGCAATTGCAGTCTGCCTTTCAATTCTTGGACAATTTGATGTTTTTCTTGGAGACTAGAGTTAGCATACTTCGCTCCGTGTTTGGTGTCAAAATGCCAACGTAAATTGTATTCCTTCATTACCGACACCATAGATATCATATAATAAAGGCTAGATGTCTTAAGGCGGAGTCACTTCCGGCATCACCGGCGTCCATCTTGCCACAGGGAAGCTGTGAATTAAGGTGAGTGATCAGCACGCACACAAATCCTCTTATCTCGCTGAAATCTTGACGGATTTACAAACGGTTTGGTTTCTTACAAACATTATTAACGTGGCTATAATTCTTTCATATGGAAGTCCATTGTTATAATTATTCATATGTATGCAGTGTCATAACTACATCTCTGACGTTTATAACAAACCAAACTGTTTGAAAATCGGTAGAAAATTGAGCAAGTTATGGTTATTTAAAAGTACATGCACCATGTTACGAGTGAGCGAGCACCCTGTGGTAAGATGGCCGCCGTGTGCGGACGTCGAGCTCCATTGGCCAGCAGCGCGCACGAGACATCTAGCCTTTATTATATGATATCTATGACCGACACTGCCTCGCCACACAGAAGACATACCGTTTTTTCTCCTTGAAGTACAAACATGTATTCACTTTCCCATCGTTCTTTAAATTGCCTTCCCTCTGCATAAATTTTTCTCTTTTTGGACATTTTGGGGTTATTTATAGCTCTTTCTCAACTCCACCACTAGTTAAACACGTCGCCGATATGAAAACACTGCTATCTAGCGGCAAGATGACGTCATTTCGCGGGTCACAAAATCGACATGCATTGTGGGAGATGTAGTTTTTGGTCAATGTACGCTGTAAAGCACTTTATTTTAAGACAATCATATGCCTTTTGAGCTCGCGCGGATCGGATCTCCTGCTGTCTATGATGTCATCAGTAATAATCAAACAACAGTAAAGCTGAGAAAGAGAAAAATTACTCACAGCTCTTGAATGGAAAACATTCAGATACACTTAAATTCTGAAAGCACTCTTTGATTATTGCTAGTAATGTTTCTTAGTTTCTGTTTTCATGGACTTTTGGTTTATTTTCAATCACATGTGTTTCTTTGTCTTAGTTTAGTCTTAGTCCTAGCCAGTCATCAGTTGCCTCATTTAATCATCACACCTGTTCGTTATAATCTCATTATCACTGTGTATTTAAGGGGCTGTCTACACAACAAAAATGTTAAACGTGAAAAATGTGAAACTTTTTATTCCTTTTGGCCATTCATTTACACAAACACAAACTTTTGAAAATGGGTTTCAAAGTGCAAGTTTTTAAAAACGGTCTCTGTGTAAACAACAAAAACGTGAATCTCTGAAGACGATGATGTCATGCACATGCGTATTATGTGTTCAATCTGTAGGGTTTCATTGGCATCTAATGGCCTGGCAGCAGAATACAGTGTTTTTAGTAAATTTTCACGGATTCGTGTGAATGGGGATAGTTTTGACAATGGTGTCATCTGTACGCGGAAAACTCAAAGGAAAAACGTCTCCGTTTTAAGCAGATCGTTGCCATGTAAACGTATCCTTAGTCGCTCTGTTTTACCCTTCAGTTGTCGGTTGTTGTTCGTGTTTGTGTGTAGATACGCTGTTACTTTGCCTTCATCTCTTGGATTACCTGAGTTTGTTTTCATTAAAGAACCCCTTTGTTTATTGAAACCTTTCTGAACTCTCCTTCATCTTCATCTTCGTAGCAGTTTCTCTTTATTATTTAGGCTACTACTTGCTTTTATGTTTTGAAGCTATATTGGTTTATATATTTTAAATTCTTAACATACAATTGTTTTAATAATTTTTTTACATTTGTAATTGTTTAAAAAAGTTCTTATGATTACATATTTATTTAAATAAATTAAAAAGAAATCAAGTCTGTAAACCAATTAATTAATAATAAAAAAAAAAGTAGATCAAGAATCGATTTGGAATCTGATCATGACTCCCAGAATCGAATCGGATCGTGAGGTGCCTAAAGATTCACACCCCTAGTGTTGATATAGTGTTTCTGTAGCTTTTGTAAGCTTTCGCTTTTGTAAGACTGTTCACCGCCCCTTAGGATAATTAATCATGGTTTCCTTTCAAGGGAACTCGCGCTGCGTCGATTGACGCTAAGGGAACGCTTCACATGATGACGTCTTGAAGCACATGTAAAATCAGTTCAATGGTGTGAACCCGTCAGAGGCGGGTGACGTCATGAACCAGGAAACTATAAAGCCTGCCCAAAAACAGAGCCACACTAGCTTCTGTGTCTTATGTAGCACTCATTGTGAAACTGTCCTTGTCTATTTGGTGTTGTTTTGTCTTTACATCAGTCTTATATATAAAGTAGAGCAAGCAGCAGTTTAGGATGTGTGTGCACCCCTGCCCGCGTTATTTAATGGGTGGGGATACACACATTCTTTGTGTAGCTTGTTTGGGTGAGGAGCATGCACTGTCAGCGCTCGAGGGCTTCCAATGCGGACACTCCGATCCTGCCGACACTCCGATTCACCACCTGTCTCATGCATTCGAAGAGCTGGTTGAGGTTGTGACAAGACCGGTTGAAAGACTGAGTATTGACTAGCCAGCAGATAAACAGGACGTTCGTTCTAAAAGTAAACTGGACGAACGCTACCATCATGATCACAGCCTCAATGCCGGGGCCTACCTTTTTTCCCCGGTGTGGAGATAGTGGGAGAAACCGGTTTCATATTGAGTTTACGGTGCACAAACATCTAATTATTCCTCTATATCTAACTATAACTACATGGGTTTCCATGGTTATGGGGAGATGCCAAAAGTGGAAGAGACGCTTGCAAGCTATATTTCCCCCGAAGCTGCATCTTCCCTAAAGGCCCCAGCATTACCCACTAAGCCAGTCAGAACTACATCATCACAAGTGGGTAAAGCTTATTCAGCCGCTGGTCAGGCTGCATCATGCCTTCACACAATGTTGCTGCTGCAGGCCTACCAAGCTGTACTGTTAAGAGACATGGATGAGGGTGGGGGAATTGGCCCTGACGCAGTTTGTGGCTCAATCTGAGCAATATTAAAGAAAAGGATAAAAACTTTCTTATGGATGCACCCCTGTCACTTTCTGGCCTCTTCAGCGACGCTGTAAATTCAGTCATCGAGAGGTTCCAGATGGCAGCCAAGCAGGCGGCTGCTTTCCAGAAGCTCCTCCCCTGTCGCTCTCATGTCTCCGTTTGGAAACTTCAAAAGCCTGCTCTTCACAGAAAGGTGGGGGACAGGGAGGGCACTCCCACGCGCAGTCTTCGAAGGGTAAGGCGGATCTGAGGACCGTCATTATCTCTAAGAAGGCTGTGGGGAAGAGGCCCTGATGCCCAAGGGCTCAGGCCAGTGAGGGCAGTCAACACCTCATTATGCATTATGGCAAAACCTGCCAACCCTGCCACCTTGTGTGCTTCAGGGCACAGCGGTCTCCGGTGAGTACATATCTCAAGGACCACCCGGAAACGTAGTGGCCTTGGGATGCCCGTCCTCTCCGACGAGGGTTCTCATGGAGCAGTCAGGTCGGTCGTTCCCTGCCGGCTCATCGGGCTGATTGCACAACAAAATCCAAAAGCCAGTCTCGAGAGGCTGGTACCACTAGTAGAATTTTTGGCAGCGTGGAAGCTACTGCCAAATGCTTCCTTCAGACCATAGAAAAAGGGTATCAAATTCAGTTTGGGTCTTGCCCGCCCAGTTTTATGGGGGTCCTATCCACCGTGGTGGGCCCTGGGCAGGTTCTGGTAAGAGAACAAGAAGTGAAAACCCTGTTAGAGAAAGGGGCCATAGAATATGTACCTCCCTCCAACAGGGAAACGGGGTTCTACAGCCGGTATTTCATAGTACAAAAAGGATGGGGGGTTGCATCTAGGGCTGTGCAAAAATATCGATACTGCTAACTATCGCGATATTTTTTTTCACGATAGTGTATCGATATTTCAACCTCTAGTATCGATATTTTTAAATAAAAAAATAAATAAAAAAATCATCAAATCCCTCTGTGTGCGTCAAACGACCTCCTCCGCCGCTGCTGTAGTTGTCGCTGACTCGCTGTCCAGTTGTATGAGGCGCCGGACCGGACAAAAGTGAAGCGAACTGCGCGCGAGAGAGACCGAGGGTGTGAGCGCGCGAGAGAAACCGAGTGTGTCTGCGCGCGAGAGAAACCGAGTGTGTCTGCGCGCGAGAGAGACCGAGTGTGTTTGCGTGCGAGAGAGACCTAGGGTGTGAGCGCGCGAGAGAAACCGAGTGTGTCTGCGCGCGAGAGAGACCGAGGGTGTCCGAGAATTAGTATTGGTACATACATAGTAATATAATGTAACAACAATGGGTTGTACATTAATATTAATATTAGCTCAAATGATCTATAGGGAATTTTAATAATTAATCATGAATATGATTAATATTTTGCATATTACAGTTACATTAATTTATCGCAGCTGAACTAGATTGATATATGAATGATTACCATAACGGGTTATGGTTCGTCATTAATACATCAATAGTCTTATTTCAGCTCGAAGTTATGGGATAACTTTAATGGAATTCATTTAGCTATCAAACAATCTGTTTGTCCAGCAAACATTAAACGTAAGATTAACTTAACTCTCAAGGAAAATTATCCTTCTTACAAACACAAGAAATAGTATCTTTTCCAGGCCTTGAAAAAAAACAACTCTCTGCGTTTGTAAAATTAGGTTACTTAAATCGTACCAAGATAAAGCATATAGCTAAGATCGAACATTTCAGTGACTTCGTAACATGGGCAATTAAAACAGAGTCAATCAAAGACATATGGAATTTAATAATTGGACTAACTGGACACGGATTATATGTCTATGTACACAAAATACAGTTAAACAATACAAGATAATGAATAACAGTGAGAGAGAGAATAAAATGATCAGAATTAGAGAAAGATAGAATGACAGAAAAGGATGAGAGGATGAGAGAGAGAGAGAAGGATGAGAGATGAGGTCGGAAGTGAAAGCAAAAATCTGCGATCAGAGATCGCAGTAGGCTATGGCAAAAATCACAGACAGTAACCCTTGAGAGACAACAAAGAAATCACATTAAAAGTTAAATTCAATAATCGATACTTGCATATGGTTCTCTTTGTATGAGTAAGGAAGGCAGAGTCCTGCGTGTGTCTTTAAGAGCAGCGTGAGTCGTCTGAGGGGAGGCGGCCGCGTGCTGTGTCTTCCGGGCGAGCGTGAGCGCGGGAGGTTCAACGAGTCTCTTTCTTTGAGGTGAAGTTGCCGGGAATGATTCAGGCTAAGTTCATTCAGCTCGTGAATGAACAGAGGCGAATAGGAAAACGAAACTAGACTTATAGAAAAACATACAAAGAAATAAAAGAGAAGAGAAGAGAAGCAGGCCGAAGCCGGTCCGGACTTGGGTTTCCAAAGTTTTGGAGGAGGGAGAAGAGAAGCCAGAGATGAGAGAGATTGTAAACTGAAGGTTCGGACTTTTAACAGTGTCCCGTGTACGCCTCCTTTTGCGTGGAGGACGAATCATCTTAGCGCATTTCGAGCGGGAAGATCTTTTCTTTGTCTTGTCAGGACAACTAATCTGCATGGTTTATGATGGTATGAATTTTCGTCATTTCTACCCAGAAAGATTGTACACACAGAAGATTACATTTTACTGTAATCTCGCATGTGTGAGTGTTTCAGTCAAAACACGACGGTTACCCAGATACTGTACCAAGGATGACAGATAAAACATTTAAGGATACACAATTACACTCAAAAACCCGATTATAGGCATTTTACATTTGATTAACACATAATAAAATTGTAGATACTTCCATTGTGACATGTGAAGACATCTAAGCACCAAAAGGAATATATTTAAAATATTTAGCGGTACTTTTCTCTGAAAAGTTCCATGGATGGTGTCTGTGTGTGTAATGTGTGTGCGTTGGAATGTTGCGCCCCATTGTCTCCCTTGATTAGGGCTGGATGAGCTTGGTGGTCAAATTTTATGACCTGCCAATGAGATCGGGTTACGGGATGCGATTCTACTGGGAGAACATTCTTCAAAAATACATTTCAGAGCCAAACACTCGAAGATCATAACTATATGATCAAAACAACATTAATCACACATACATACAGGAAGTTCAGATACAAGTCTGAGTTACATACATTAAAGGGATATTAAGTTAAACACAAAGGATGTTTGTGTGGGTGTGTGTATGTACGTGTGTGTGTCATTCAGAATTCAGGCTGCTTTTGTGAACTCTTGTCCTTTCCCCCACCCTTTCGGGGGGGGGGTTCAGGATGTGAGTCCCGTGAGTTGGCGAGATTTGAATCAAGGGACTAGGTCGACCCTTTTGCTCAACGCTCGGCTTGTTATAAATGTGTCATGTGCCAGGGAGGCCCTAGCCCGAGCGGCGCCCCCGCTGGTCAACATGCCCCAAGGGGGTCGTAAACAGAATGCTCTTTGTTTACTCAAGAAGAAACAAGCTGTGTTTTGCAAATCAGGATTCGCTAATTCAGAACATCTGGCCGGATGCCAAGTCAGTGTCGCTACAATAATTACTATATAAGAGGCATGGAAGTTCGATTAATGGACAACAATAATCAGTACAAACGTCTTGTTTTGAACTATTGTTTAATAAATATAAATAATTCGAGCACATAAACTTCCATATGGAGGATTAAATAAGATTGAATGTATGTAGTATGATTCCATAACTAATCACTGAAACTGTACCACAACCGCGTCAAATAACAATGATTCTGAATTTTATTCACCAACATCGGGATGTTGTCAGTGCAAGTCATGGTTTCCGAGTGCATAGTAATATTAATTATTATATAAGAGGCATGGACGTTCGATTAATGGACAACAATATAAATAAAAACAACAATTAAATTATTATAAACAATAGTTCAAAACAAGACGTTTGTAGTACTGATTATTGCTGTCCATTAATTGAACTTCCATGCCTCTTATTGTCACGATTCATGGATTCATTGACTCGCCCTCGCTATGTGAGTGTGTGTTGTATGAATGGGCGCGGCTCATCAGCACGGCTCGTTATCGCTGATGAGCTGATCAGCGCCAGCTGTTTTGAATGAGAATGTCCTATATATTGTTTGTCACCTCGTCTTGTCTTTGTCAGATGGTTGTGGAGGTTCTCAGGCTCAGCTCACAGTCTTTTCTCCTCGCTCCAGTTCCTGTGTTCCTGTTCTGTGATTCTTCTGCCTGTTCTGAGGATCGGACGTGAGTTCCTGTGTGCCTGTTCTGTGATTCTTCTGCCTGTTCTGAGGATCGTTTGCGGTTCGTCCGTTTGCTGTCTGCCCACTGAGTCCTGCGTTGCCGAACCTGTTATCTGCTGTCTGCCTGCTATCTGAACCTGCACTACCTCTATACTTTTGTGTTAATAAACACCAGTATTGCTATTGAATCCTTGACTGTTCCTTTCGAGCCATGACAGAACCATCTGACCAGATCATGGATTCAGTGAGTGCAGCCAGCTTTGAGCAGATGTTTGCCGGTAACCACGCCCGCATGGATCGTCAGGATGAACAGATCGGTGCCTCGGGTCGGGCGATACAGGCTCTGGTAACGCAGGTGTCCGAGCTCACCTCTCAATTACAACGTCTGAGAGGTCCCACTGCGCCAGCACCGCCCCCGCCTGTTCCCCCGGAAAATCCCAACATCAACCGACCGGAGCCGCGCATCCCCACCCCCGAGAGGTATTCAGGAGAACCTAATATGTGTCGAACTTTTTTAACCAAATGTTCGATTTACTTCTCTCTTCAGCCTGTGACGTTTTCCTCCGAGGAGAGTAAAGTGGCACTAGTTATGACGCTGTTGTCTGGACGCACGGCTCTGTGGGGAACAGCGGTGTGGCAAAATCAACACAGCTGCTGCTCCTCGTTCCAAGCACTCGAGCAGGAGATGAGGCGCGTGTTCGACCGCGGGGTCGTCGGACGCGAGGCGGCCCGCCAACTTGCAGATCTCCGTCAGAACAACAACTCTGTTTCCGACTATTCCATCCAGTTCCGGACGTTGGCCGCCGAGTGCAAATGGAACGAGGAGGCGCAGTGGGACATGTTCCTGCATGGGTTGGCTGACCGTGTTCAGAAGGAGATTTACACGTTGGAATTACCCAAGACTCTTGATGAACTGGTTGAACTGGCACTACGGGTCGATGCACGTCTACAACAGAGAGAGAATCGACCGTATCCGACTCCAGTGGTGGATTTCACAGAGTTTCCCGGTCTCAGAGGAGTGAACACGGTCAGCCCCTCGAACGATCCTGAACCCATGCAGGTAGGTCGAGCTCGGCTCTCCCGGGAGGAGAGAGAACACCGCCATTCGAGAAGTCTGTGTCTTTACTGTGGAGAGGCCGACCACTTCATTTCCACCTGTCCTTTAAAAGGCCAAGCCCGGCGGTAGGACGAAGACTACTGTCGGGCGGGATATCCATGACCAGACCCTCGAACGCCACCCTCCTCCCGGTGAGACTCCAGTGGGCAGACCGCTCCTTCAACGGCCAGGCGCTGGTGGATTCGGGTGCGGAGGGTAATCTGATGGACTTTTCTTTGGCTCGCAAGCTTCACAATCCCCATCATGGCTCTGGAACACACCATCACTATCCACGCACTAAATGGACAGGAACTCCCGGGCATTACTCACGTCACTGGTCTCATCACACTCATCACCTCGGGTAACCACTCTGAGAGGGTCTCACTCTACCTCACCCAGTCACCTCACGCTCCCATTGTCCTGGATCATCCGTGGTTGGCTAAACACGGACCCAGGATAGAGTGGGGTCAGAACTCTGTATCCGGTTGGAGTGATCTATGTTATGCCTTATGTCTTTCGTCTGCTGTTCCGTCTGTTTCTTGTTCTGTGTTGCAGGAGGAGCCAGTGAATCTGTCTAACGTGCCACCGGAGTACCTCGACCTGAAGGAAGTGTTCAGTAAGTCCCGGGCTGCTTCTCTTCCCCCGCATCGTCCCTATGACTGTGCTATAGATTTACTTCCAGGTACGTCTCCGCCTAAGGGCAAGTTATATTCGCTTTCTGCTCCAGAAAGGGAGGCTATGGAGAAATATATTTCTGATTCTCTAGCAACGGGGTTCATCCACCCTTCTTCTTCTCCAGTGGAGGTGGGATTCTTTTTTGTGGGGAAAAAGGATAGTTCTCTGCGACCTTGTATTGATTACCGGGGGTTGAACAGCATCACGGTAAAGAATACTTATCCTTTACCGTTGATGTCTTCAGCTTTCGAGAGGTTGCAGGAAGCATCAGTCTTCACAAAATTGGATTTACGTAATGCATATCATTTGGTTCGCATCAGGAAGGGGGATGAGTGGAAGACCGCGTTCAACACCCCCAGGGGGCACTTTGAATATTTGGTTATGCCGTTCGGCCTTTCCAACTCCCCAGAGGTCTTCCAGGCACTCGTCAATGACGTGTTGAGAGACATGGTAGATCAGTTCATATATGTTTACCTGGATGACATATTGATTTTTTCTTCGTCTCTCCAGGAGCACGTTTAACACGTCAGACGAGTGCTCCAAAGGTTACTAGAGAATGGGCTTTTTGTCAAGGCGGAGAAATGCGATTTTTCATGCACAGTCTGTTCCTTTCCTAGGGTACATCGTTTCGTCTGAGGGAATACGGATGGACCCTGAGAAGGTTAAGGCTGTGGTGGAGTGGCCAAGTCCAGATTCCCGTAAGGCCCTACAGAGGTTTCTGGGGTTCGCCAACTTCTACCAGCGTTTTATTCGCAACTTCAGCCAACTAGCCGCGCCTCTGACTGCCTTGACCTCCCCCAGAACGGCGTTCAGGTGGTCAGACACAGCTGAGGCTGTGTTTGCTAAACTGAAAGGCTGCTTCGTTTCAACCCCCATCCTTATTGCCCCTGATCCATGACGTCAGTTCGTGGTGGAGGTCGATGCATCAGAGGTGGGGGTAGGAGCAGTGCTGTCCCAGCGTTCTCCCAAAGATGACAAGATGCATCCCTGCGCGTTTTTGTCCCGTCGTTTATCGCCTGCCGAACGTAACTACGACATTGGTAACAGAGAGTTGTTGGCAGTAAAGTTAGCGTTGGAAGAATGGCGTCATTGGTTAGAAGGGTCGGGGGTACCTTTTATCGTCTGGACCGATCACAAGAACCTGGAATATATCAGAACCGCCAAAAGATTGACCTCCAGGCAGGCTCGGTGGGCACTTTTTTTCGGTCGTTTTGATTTTTCTCTCTCGTACCGCCCGGGTTCCAAAAACATCAAACCCGACTCTTTATCGCGTATTTTTGACCGTTCCGAACGCCCGTCTACTCCCGAGTGCATTTTACCTGAGACCCTTTTTGTCTCCACACTCACATGGGAGGTTGAGTCGAAGGTCAAGTCGGCCTTAGAAGGGGTAACGCCTCTGCCCGGTTGCCCACCGAATCGTTTGTTTGTGCCGGAGGGATTACGGTCCGACGTTATTCAGTGGGGTCATTGTTCCAACGTGGCTTGCCATCCAGGAGTTAATCGCACTAGTTTTTTAGTCAAGCAACGATTCTGGTGGCCACTGATGGCTCGTGACATTCACAGTTTTGTTTTGGCTTGCTCGGTTTGTGCCACTGGTAAGACTTCCAATCGACCCCCAGATGGGTTACTCCAACCGCTGCCTGTCCCTTCGAGACCCTGGTCCCACATAGCGCTAGATTTTATCACCGCCCTCCCACCCTCTCAGGGCAATACGGGCGTTTTGACCGTGGTGGACCGGTTCTCGAAGGTGGCTCATTTTATTCCCTTGCCCAAATTACCCTCAGCCAAGGAGACAGCGTTGACCGTTGTTGATCACGTCTTTCGCTTACATGGCCTCCCGATGGACGTGGTTTCTGACAGAGGACCCCAGTTCGTGTCCAAATTTTGGCGAGAGTTTTGTAAGTTACTGGGAGCGACTGTCAGTCTGTCCTCAGGGTTTCATCCCCAAAGCAATGGTCAAACCGAGATGGCCAACCAAGATCTGGAGAGGGTGTTACGATGTTTGGTCTCCAAGAATCCTTCCTCTTGGAGTCAACAACTTTCAATGGTGGAGTACGCTCACAATACGTTGCCAGTGTCGTCCACGGGTGTAGGTTACCAGCCACCAATTTTTCCCAGTCTGGAATCCGAAGTCGCGGTCCCCTCCGTTCACGCCTTCGTCCAGAGGTGTCACCGCACATGGACTAGAGCCCGTGAGACTCTTCTCCAGGTGGGGGCGCGCACCAAGGCTAAAGCCGATCGCCACCGGTCTAAGCCTCCCGTATACGTCGCAGGTCAAAAAGTGTGGCTTTCAACCAGGAACATTCCTCTCCGCTCCGTTTCTAATAAACTTGCTCCCAAATTCATTGGCCCGTTTACTGTCACCAAAATCATTAGTCCGGTGGCAGCCGCCTCAACCTTCCTCCAGCGTACAGGAGAATTCATCCCGTCTTTCATGTGTCTAAAATAAAGCCCGTTTTTCGTTCTCACATTAATCCACCTGCCCCAGTTCTCCCCCCGCCGCGACTCGTAGATGGGGAACCTACATATTCGGTTAATCGTATACTGGACTCAAGACGGAGGGGACGCGGTTTCCAGTACTTGGTGGACTGGGAAGGTTACGGTCCGGAGGAGAGAAGTTGGGTTCCTGCTAGGGACATCCTGGACCACTCCCTTATCGATGATTACAATCGACAGGTAAGGGTGTCTGGGAACGCCAGGCGGCGTTCCTAGGAGGGGGGGGGCTTTTCTGGACAAAAAGCACAATAACGTTTTCTCAAACGATTTCAATAGTTTATGATCTGCGTGGAGTACGAAAAAGTTTCCGTCTCCAATCATTAAGAATCTCGCTAGTTAGAGCTTGAAATGTATTAATTTTAATTAGGAATCGTGAAAACTCACGCGTGTCAAGCATTGTTTTGGTTTGTTTTTCTGGGTTAATAATCGTAGAGACATCCCTAATGTAATATAATTTAAGGTACATGATATATGCATAATGTATTTTATTGTGGAAATTAAATAGCCTGGTAATACCAGACTCTGCTACTTCGCTTTGCTTCGTAGAGAGAGTCTGGAGTTCCGTAATAGAAAAACGTTTTCTTTACCGCCTGGGGGCGCTAGTCTGAAGCTTAAAATCATTGGTTACCCATAAGCCAATCACATAACGTTTGGTTATGGCGTGTGTTATGCGCATGCTCAGCCGCATCTAACTTCCACTGTAAACACATGTATGATGCGAAAACAAAACCATCGAGTGAACATGGCTGTGAACAACTTTTGCAGATTATGTGAAGTAAATCTACGCATCCACGGTACAATCAGCGTCTACGTCACGGCTCTCAGCCCGCCCTCTGTTCGTTGATTGGCCGGCTGTTTTCAGGCCGGAGGAAAACGGAAAGCTATGACGCGGTCTCAGACTGAGTACAGAAGCGAAATGAAATTGAGCGGAAGTACGAAGTAGTCAGGCTAGAAATTAAACACCATAATAATAGCCTTTTCTCTTGATCCTTTAGCTTTTTCTCTTGAATCACGTCATAGGATGGATGTCACAGGGCAATTTCAAATTAATGTGAAGATAATTTTCAGCTCAAAACCTTATTTTCAGCTCCTGTCTGCCTCGCTGCCTGCTGTGAGTTTGTTTGCTTCGGTGCTGTAAGCTCCGTCTTAGCCTCGTATTTCCTTGTTTTGAACCATCATTTACTACAATTTCTAGTTGTTTATATTACTACTAAATACAGCTTACCCAACATCGCTAGCTTCCGTTACTACTAGCACAACACGCTAGTAATTCGCTAGCCTGTTAACGCGACACCCGTGCGCTCAGCTATTTTTATTTATTTATTTTCTCTCGCGCGCTCGCGCCTTTGAGTTCATAAAAGCTCAGGTGAGTAAGAATCACTCAACAAACACGGTGAGTAATGTCTTGTCCTGTTATTATCATGCGTCGCGTCTGAATACGTTGTTGTTTTTGGAGCTCTATCGATTTGATTTATAATTCTTGATTTTTCTCTCTGCCTCGCTGCCTGCTGTGAGTGTGTCTGCTTCGGTGCTGTAAGCTCCGTCTTAGCCTCGTATTTCCTTGTTTTGAACCATCATTTACTACAATTTCTAGTTGTTTATATTACTACTAAATACAGCTTACCCAACCCTGGCATCGCTAGCTTCCGTTACTACTAGCACAACACGCTAGTAATTCGCTAGCCTGTTAACGCGCCACCCGTGCACTCAGCTATTTTTATTTATTTATTTTCTCTCGCGCGCTCGCGCCTTTGAGTTCATAAAAGCTCAGGTGAGTAAGAAACACTCAACAAACACGGTGAGTAATGTCTTGTCCTGTTATTATCATGCGTTGCGTCTGAATGCGTTGTTGTTTTTGGAGCTCTATCGATTTGATTTATAATTCTTGATTTTTCTCTTTAAACTCGCTTACAACGAACATTTTCTACTTTTCCTCACTGAGAAGCACTAACGTTAATGCTCAAACCTCATTGTTACAACGCGGACTGTTGAGCAGACGCGTCTCAAGCCTATTAGTGATCCAACGCTGCATACTCTTAAAGGTTACGTCCGTGGATCACGGCTGAACGCGTCTTCTCCACACTCACTTATAAACACAAATTTTTTGTTCGCCTATCGTGCGTCTACTCTACACCCCTACCACTAAAAAACCTAAAAAAAAAACTCATAGTTACAACGCGGACTGTTGAGCAGACGCGTCTCAAGCCTATTAGTGATCCAACGCTGCATACTCTTAAAGGTTACGTCCGTGGATCACGGCTGAACGCGTCTTCTCCACACTCACTTACAAACAAACGTATAATATAAATTAGTATTAATATTGATAGCATCACTGGTAGCTTCGTTGCTAACTCACTGTCCATCTGTTAAAATGGCGAATATATCAGATGTAAGTAGTCTACCGCTTGGTGCAGGTGAGGACACATTTGAGCTGCACGCACTGCAGTCTGAGCTGGAAGCTGTTGAGAAACAGATCCACAACCTTTTATTGAGACAGGCCGAGCTGAGAGACCGGTGTTTGGTTCTTGAAACATCACGCGCCGATGCACACAAATCAGTGTTTAACGTTACTAACCCGCTGACTCCGACCGCGTCTACTCCGTGCGTTCCTCAGCATCGGTCGCAATCAGCCATGGTCTCGTTCACTCCGGCTCCAACACGCCACCACGAAGCCTGGGTGGTTCCGCAGCGGAAGACGCGAGTCAGGTTTAGACCAAGACTTTCTCCGACCCTCCCGGTTTTCGAGTTATCCACACAAAACCGCTTCTCCCCTCTACGCGAAACAGAACGCGATGCTGTGATCATCGGCGATTCCATCGTTCGGCACGTACACGCTACGTTAGGTAAAAGTAAGGTGCACAGTCACTGCTTTCCTGGTGCTCGTGTTTCTGAAATCGCTGCTCGCGTTCCCGAGATCCTGAACGGTGACGAGCGCGTCGGAACTGTGGTCCTGCACGCGGGAGTGAACGACATCAGGCTGCGCCAGACGGAGATTCTGAAGAAAGACTTCAGGAATCTAATCGATACGGTACGCAGCACATCGCCTGAAACAACGATCATTGTGTCAGGACCGCTTCCCACGTACCGACTAGGGCATGAAAAGTTCAGCAGATTATTTGCGCTAAATGAATGGTTAATGTCATGGTGCAATGAGCAGAAACTGCTCTTTGTAAATAATTGGAATCTGTTTTGGGAGCGTCCTAGGCTTTTCCGTGCTGATGGCTTACACCCAAGCAGATTCGGAGCCGATCTTCTGTCAGATAACATCTCCAAAATGTTAAATACCCTTTGACTAGTAACCAAAAGTCCAAATCATAGTCTCTGCTGCACCAATTCAACTGATATAAATACTAGTGTAGAACATTGCATAGAAACTGTGTCGATTCCTCGTTTAGTGAGATCAAATAATAAATCTAATGCAGGATCTAGGAAAAATCTAATTGTTATTAAAACAGAAAATGTTGCTATTAGTAAACAAAAACTATTTCTAAAGCTAGGTCTTCTAAACATTAGATCACTCACACCTAAGGCTGTTATTGTAAATGAAATAGTCACAGATAATAGCTTCGATGTACTTTGCCTTACTGAAACCTGGCTTAAACCAAATGATTATTTCGGTATTAATGAGTCTACTCCTCCTGGATACTGTTATAAGCATGAGCCCCGTCTGATTGGTCGTGGCGGAGGTGTTGCAACCATTTATAGAGATATTCTAAATGTTACCCAGAAAACGGGTTATAAGTTTATTTCATTTGAAGTACTTGTACTAAATGTTACGCTCTTAGATGTTAGAAAAACATCCCTATTATCTCTAGCCTTGGCTACCGTATATAGACCGCCAGGGCCTTACGCTGATTTCCTAAAAGAGTTTGCAGATTTTCTCTCAGACCTATTAGTCAATGTCGATAAAGCACTAATTGTTGGAGATTTTAACATACACGTAGATAATCCAAATGATGCGTTAGGAGCTGCGTTTACAGATTTATTAAATTCATTTGGGGTCAAGCAAAACGTCACCGGACCAACACATCGTCTTAATCATACACTCGATTTAATTATATCACATGGAACCGATCCAACCGATATAGATATCATTCCACAAAGTGATGAAGTCACTGATCACTACATGGTAACTTGCATATTACGTACTGCTGTAATATGTCATGCGGCGTCGCGTTATCAACCAGGCAGAACAATCCTCCCATCCACCATAGATAATTTCTCAAATTGCTTATCTAATCTGTCTCAGCTGCTGCCTGAACCCAAACAAACAAATGAACTAGAAGAACTAACTAGCACTATGAGCACCATTCTCTCTAGAACATTGGATGTGGTTGCACCTATTAAATTAAAAAAGGTCAGAGAGAAAAATAAAGCACCATGGTATAACAATACTACGCATGTTTTAAAGAGAGAAACCCGTATTTTAGAGCGTAAATGGAAACAAACTAATTTAGAGGTCTTTAGAATCGCGTGGAAAGACAGTATGTCACGTTATAAAAAGGCCCTAAAAGCGGCCAGGGCTGAGCACCCCCGCAAACTAATAGAAAACAACCAAAACAATCCAAGGTTTTTATTTAACACCGTGGCTAGACTAACAAATAAACAGACGTCACCCGAACAAAATATCCCGTTACAGTTCAGTAGTAATGATTTCATGAACTTCTTCACTGAGAAAATAGAAAGCATCAGAACCACAATTGTAAACGTTCAATCTTCAATCGCGCCTTATAATTCAGCTTCAATTATCACCCCGAAAGAACAATTACAGTGCTTTACAACTATAGAACAAAAAGAGTTAAATAAACTTATCACTTCATCTAAAACAACAACATGTTTATTAGATCCTATACCAACTAAACTACTGAAAGAAGTGTTACCTGTAGTGGAAGAGCCTCTCCTCAATATTATTAACTCGTCTTTATCTTTAGGTCATGTTCCAAGAACATTTAAACTGGCAGTTATAAAACCTCTCATTAAGAAACCACAATTAGATCATAAAAATCTAGCAAATTATAGACCCATTTCAAATCTTCCATTTATGTCTAAAATATTAGAAAAAGTGGTGTCCGCTCAACTGGGCTCTTTCTTGCAACAAAATGAGATCTATGAAAAGTTTCAGTCTGGATTCAGACCGCATCATAGCACTGAAACTGCGCTCGTTAAAATCACAAATGATTTACTTTTAGCTTCTGACCAAGGCTGTATCTCAATACTAGTTTTACTTGATCTTAGTGCTGCGTTCGATACTATAGATCACACAATACTCTTAGATCGACTACAAAATTATATTGGTGTTCAAGGACAAGCACTAAGCTGGTTCAAATCATACCTATCTGACCGCTACCATTTTGTCTATTTAAATGGAGAAAAATCGATCATAACTCCAGTAAACTATGGAGTGCCGCAGGGATCTGTATTAGGCCCTCTGTTATTTTCAATATATATGATGCCACTTGGAAATATTATAAGGAAACATGGAATTAGTTTCCATTGTTATGCTGATGACACTCAAATATATATTTCATCACGGCCGGATGAAAACGCTAAATTTTCCAAATTGACAGAGTGTGTTAAAGATATAAAAGATTGGATGACGCGTAATTTTCTTTTATTAAATCCAGACAAGACAGAGGTAATACTTATCGGTTCAAAAAACCGCCCACAAAACCTCGCACAATACAACTTTAACATCATAGGATGTCCTGTTACTTTATCCTCTACAGTAAAAGACCTGGGTGTTATACTCGATTGCAACCTGTCTTTTGAAAATCATATTTCATATGTTACAAAAACAGCCTTTTTCCACCTTAGAAACATTGCTAAGCTACGTAATATGCTATCAGTTTCTGATGCAGAAAAGTTAGTTCATGCATTCATGACCTCGAGACTGGATTACTGTAATGCTTTATTAGCTGGTTGTCCTGCATCCTCAATTAACAAGCTACAGTTAGTCCAAAATGCCGCCGCTAGAGTTCTTACGAGATCAAGAAAATATGATCATATAACACCGATTTTATCATCACTGCATTGGTTACCTATAAAGTTCCGTATTAATTACAAGGTATTGCTACTGACTTATAAAGCCCTAAACGGCTTAGCTCCAGTCTATTTAACGGATCTTCTATCACCCTATAATCCATCGCGCTCTTTAAGATCACTAAATTCAAGGCTTTTGGTCATACCTAGGATATCCAGAACCACCAAAGGAGGGAGAGCATTTTCACATTTGGCTCCAAAACTCTGGAATAGTCTTCCTGATACTGTTCGTTGCTCAGACTCACTCTCCCAGTTTAAAACTAGATTAAAGTCGCATCTCTTCAGCCAGGCATTCATATAATCCCACAGTTCAAACTACAATCCGGCCTCTAGCTCATAAATGCCAGAGGAGAACTGGCCCCCGACTGAGCCTGGGTTCTCCCAAGGTTTTTTTTTCTCCATTAGGTCACCTGATGGAGTTTTAGGACACCATTAGGTCACTTGATGGAGTTTTTCGGTTCCTTGCCACTGTTGCCTTTGGCTTGCTCAGTTGGGGATATTTTGGGGATATTTAATTTAATTTTATCAATCAATAAATTCCTCTTGAAACAAACTTTGTTGTATTATTTTAATTTAATACTGTGAAGCTGCTTTGATACAATCTGTATTGTGAAAAGCGCTATACAAATAAACTTGACTTGACTTGACTTGACTTATTTATCTGAAGCATTTATCTCAAGGCTCTTTTCATTTATATAATTTATTTCTATATATAGTTTTCCTCCTAACCTTATGCTTGCAGTTTAACACACAAGTGTTTGTTTTATTATTCATATGTACACAATAAATGTCTTTATAGAAATTGTATAATATAGTGAAAAATAAATAAAATTGTCTTATTTTTTTATTTTAAAATGTGTTTTATTGGGGTCTAAAAATTTAACTTTGGACTTTATTGTAATTGTACATAGTAGGGGAGAGCGGGGAACAACCTAACACTTTTTGACTTTCTCAGTTTGTGTAAATCCACTTGGGTTTCAGAGTATATATTTTTTCCCGCATTAATTTCACAAATGTCTAGTACAATTAGGTGGTTTGTTTGTTGTTTGAAATGTGACAACATGCCCCATAGGTGTTGTAACATGTCAAGTCAAGTCAAGTCAAGTTTATTTGTATAGCGCTTTTCACAATACAGATTGTATCAAAGCAGCTTCACAGTATTAAATTTAAATAATATAACAAAGTTTGTTTCAAGAGGAATTTATTGATTGATAAAATTTAATTAAATATCCCCAACTGAGCAAGCCAAAGGCAACAGTGGCAAGGAACCGAAAAACTCCATCAAGTGACCTAATGGTGTCCTAAAACTCCATCAGGTGACCTAATGGAGAAAAAAAAACCTTGGGAGAACCCAGGCTCAGTCGGGGGCCAGTTCTCCTCTGGCATTTATGAGCTAGAGGCCGGATTGTAGTTTGAACTGTAGGATTATATGAATGCCTGGCTGAAGAGATGCGACTTTAATCTAGTTTTAAACTGGGAGAGCGAGTCTGAGCAACGAACAGTATCAGGAAGACTATTCCAGAGTTTTGGAGCCAAATGTGAAAATGCTCTCCCTCCTTTGGTGGTTCTGAATATCCTAGGTATGACCAAAAGCCTTGAATTTAGTGATCTTAAAGAGCGCGATGGATTATAGGGTGATAGAAGATCCGTTAAATAGACTGGAGCTAAGCCGTTTAGGGCTTTATAAGTCAGTAGCAATACCTTGTAATTAATACGGAACTTTATAGGTAACCAATGCAGTGATGATAAAATCGGTGTTATATGATCATATTTTCTTGATCTCGTAAGAACTCTAGCGGCGGCATTTTGGACTAACTGTAGCTTGTTTATTGAGGATGCAGGACAACCAGCTAATAAGGTATTACAGTAATCCAGTCTCGAGGTCATGAATGCATGAACTAACTTTTCTGCATCAGAAACTGATAGCATATTACGTAGCTTAGCAATGTTTCTAAGGTGGAAAAAGGCTGTTTTTGTAACATATGAAATATGATTTTCAAAAGACAGGTTGCAATCGAGTATAACACCCAGGTCTTTTACTGTAGCGGATAAAGTAACAGGACATCCTATGATGTTAAAGTTGTATTGTGCGAGGTTTTGTGGGCGGTTTTTTTGTGAGGGGCACATGTGAGGGGCACAATGCAATTGAGTATATTAAGCATGAGTATGATATAGAAGTAATGTAATTACTGAATAAAAAAGTGTGTATATATAGCATAAATTGTAAAATAACATAGTCAGTAAAATAAAAATAGTAAATAAAATAGTGTTGTGAATAGTACAATAATATAAAAGTACAAGTCGTACAGTAATAATAGACAGAAGAGGTACAGTCTCTTGGAAATGCAAAAAAAAAAAAAAATCCACTGACTGCTTTCTTCAGCCTTCCTTGAGGTTTGTGTTGTCCTGGTTTCACTGGCTAAAATGGGGGAAATATATAAATGAGCCACGATTAGATGACAAGAAATCAAAACGCCTGCTCTTTGGAGAGATGAGTCGTTTAGTCCTCTGATCACTGCATTGCACTGAAGACTCACTTGCCATTTACATTAGTCCATAATTAAACTACAATATATGCTCATACTTCATAAGAATCATGTAAACATTATATTATCTCTTATAAAGTCTCATTTTCATAACTAAATTCTGTTATGATAATAATTGTTACCGCTAGCTATTAGGGTAATAGTTTTGCTTTGGTGGCCACCTAGCTGTCAACATAATGTTATAATAAACAAATATGACCAAAAACAACTGTTCAGTCTTACCTGTGAAAGGTAATTCCCCAAGACCTGGTTTGGATCGTACGACGGTTTGTAAAACCTCGAAATAGTCAGGCACCGTTTCTTCAGTCGACTTACGTTAAGTTGCCTGGAGAAATATGGCGGCACCGTTGATGTACGATCCAACGGCCAATACAATGTGTCTATATATTTATTATGTCTATGGTGCCAATCACAACACACTGGGCCAGCTAACCAATCACAGCACATTTTGTATTTTGGAAGGAGGGGCTTCATCAAAATAGGAAATAAACGGCGCGTTCTAGCCAGACTAGGTAGAGAGGTGCTGTAATAATGTAAAATATGTGAAACAATATTTTCTTTTGAACAATCAACCATGAAAGCATATTTTAGTAAACCCCCAAAACAAAATCAAGACTTCGTAAAAGGGCATTTCCCCTTTAAAGCAATCCACACATCAGTAACTTGCAGGGTGTTTATTAAAGTTACTTGCATTACAACAGAGGTAAAATAAAATAAAATTGTCAAAGAACAATCAATTCAGCATGATCAATTCCACACAGCTCACATTTTCTTAAGAAAATGTGAAATGTAATTCTTTATGTCTTATTCTTCCTTGAAATGTTTCTGGATCCAGGAGAGAATGTCATCATCGATATGAATGGAAAGAGTTCCGTCTGGATTGATGGGAACAGCGACAGGGAGACGAATATTCATTCTTGACATTGTCATCTAGAGTAGCAGGAACAAAAATAATTAGTTATGTTTTCTTATTCTATCTATTATAGTCATAATTTAACTGAAAACTATTTCACCTCTGGAATCCTAGCAATGACATTCAAGGATCTCTGAGTTGGCAAGGCTGCAGTCAGTTCAATCTCTTTCTCACTGTTCGTTGCTCTTTCAAGCCTAAAGCCCGTCTGGAAAGCCGCCATAGGGATGTGCTTAGACAGCCTAATTGTGAAGGGATGCACAAAGAAGAGCAGATTAAACCAGTGCCATTTTCTAAACTATACAATACATTTGTCATTCAGTGTTGCTGAACATTACTTTTTGGCGTATGTGGTGATAATTATTGGCAGCCTCTCCCATTCCAGCTCTAGACGTGCAGCAGGGAATTCTCCCAGGACACCGGCTTCAGCTTTAGCAGTGACTGCATACTGTTGGCATTCTTGACCCCAAGCAACCTTGGCCTGAAGGACATTTGTGTTCAAAGGATGGTATTGATGTAAATTATTTCACTTGAGAAATTTATTTCGATAATAGTTCCAGTCTTACAGTGACTTTGTGCTTGCTCAGCAGGGCACCATCAGCACAGATCTTCAGGTTGTCATTTTCAGCGATGGAGGAAAGAATGAGCTGCACTCTTGCTGTTGGCTTGTCAAAGTAAGCAGCAAGTTGGTAGCCCAGCAGCTTGTGGTCAACTCTCACAGCACGGGCAATGACAGCAAAAACAGGTGGAAGAGCATTTCCGAGGAACTTAGCCTGAAAGAATAAACCATAATCAATTCAAGCAGATTTTAGTGCAAAATTTCACCTTTTGGGTTTTATGTTATTATGAACAAACAAATTACACTAATTAATTCACCTGTTTCCGTAGAGCCTCAAAGCTAGATGCAGTGCTTCCACTGCTTACTGCCTTTGAGGCGCCATGGGGTGCCAAGAACTGCAAGCAAAACACATTATAGACATGAAAAATTATAATCTAAAGAAACAAGATTTTTAACAAAATTATTTTTTAGTATAGTTACCCGGCCTTTGTGGAACTTCCTGAAGGGCTCCATGATGGTGGCAGTCTGAAAATCCATATTAAATGTCTAACTGTAAATTCATCTTTATAACACAAATATTGGACTGTAACACGCTACATTCCACGTCCTCACCTTACTCATACGAGAGTTGGACATGGAGGAGCTTGAACTGCTGCTGCTGCTGCTGCTGCTCCTTCGGCTGCTACTGCTGCTTTCAGAAGAGACGGGTGCATTTCTGTCTTCAGTCTCCAGGATTTCCCTCAGTTTCAACAGGAAGGCCTTTCCTTCTGGAGTCTCTTCATCAATGAGGCTGATTTGCTTAAGGAGTCTCTCAGCAGCTCTAGGACCAACTTGGACTTCAAGCTCAAGTCTTTCAACTGCAGGACCTTCAGCTAAAGCCAAAATGACAATTATAATTTTGTCTGAAAACATTTGAGTTTAATCAATGTAATCTTCTCTGAATGAATACCTCTTGTCAGTGCAGCACGGGCTGAGTGCTGTCCAATTATGTAGAAAAGAGGAGAATTTCTGATAAAAGCAGCATTGTGAGAGTGCACCTCAACGCACCCCTTGATTTCAATGTATGGGACAGCAAGACAGAGAGTCTTGTGAAATGGAGCAGCAGCTCTCACGGGAGTCTCATCTGGAATTTCAGAGGACTGAAAAGAATAATTAAGTATTATAACAAGCCTTGCTATTTAAAAAAATTAAAACAAATGAATGCTCTGCATACTAACACATATCCATCATGTGTGTGTTCAAAATTTACCAAATAATCAGCAAGAGTGGCCGACTCAGGTACTAAGGGAACAATCCTCTCAGCGTTTGGCTCTTCAATGTTTCTGACCACAGCAAGAGTCTCAAAGCTGTTGGAACAAGAAAAAGGTGGTCACATCTCACTTTCTGAAACCTTTTGAGTTATTTATGAATTGAACTGTTTCAGAATGTTTTCTACACTTGTCTGACTAAGATTGCATTACCTCAAATCAGCAATGTGTTCAGGAAGCTCAACAGGCAGAGCCTCCACCTTGTAGTTGCCCTTGAGAATGTCTGCTCTTGCAACCACTTTTCCAGGGATAATTGTACGGATCTTCCCTCTTGCCATAACAGCAGCTTGGATCAAGGCAGTGTTCACTCCCATCACAGCAAAGGTCTGGAGAGCAATACTGAAATAAGAATAAGGGAGATTGTTTGTAAAACTGTTGTCATGTACATCATATCTCATCTTCATGAATGTAGCTGCAAAAGTGTACCTTGGTCTAGCTTCAGCCTGGAGTTGAACATCAGTCCTCTTGAGCTGCTCAAGAGTCATAGTCTCAATCTCCTCAGGGAGAGGAGGTGTAATGGTGGCCTTAACTAGAGGGATGAACAGAGCAACATCAAACTTCAGAGTTACACTCTTATATCCAAGGTAAGATAAAAAAAAAAACCAAAAAAAAAAAAACATACCATTGAGACTTGCAGCAGCGACAGCAGCAGTGTACAAACTGAGCTCCATGGGCAAACCAACTGCTGTTGGCAAGATACGACGCACTTCAGATGCAAGCAGGGGTTTGGCATACTGGAAGGCAACTCCTTCCTGCAAAGCTTTAAGGGCACGCTTCAACAGTTCACGTGGTTTGGGTCCAGTGGCCATCTGGGGATAGTGTTTATGAGAAAATTTATTTTAATTGTGAGAACTATTTTTGAGAGATCACAAAAAATAAATTAATGAGAGAGAAGGCATAAAGTACAACACAGTACCGGTATTGCTTCTTCAATGAGGGTCTTGTCAATGTTGAAATAAGCTATTT
The DNA here is from genome assembly GCA_021554675.1 of Leuciscus idus. Classification (NCBI taxonomy): domain Eukaryota; kingdom Metazoa; phylum Chordata; class Actinopteri; order Cypriniformes; family Leuciscidae; genus Leuciscus; species Leuciscus idus. Next base: position 34,878,576 of record CM038625.1, read on the forward strand.
CTTGTCCAAGTAATTTGATATAGGCTGAAGCCAAAGGCTGATTGTTTGGTAAGGTCTTCCAGTTTGCGAGCTTGAGGAGTTAAAACAGAGAAGTCATATACATATGCCTATGTCATGCTTATAATGTTACTTAGAAAAACACAATTTTATAATACACTGGACACGAAAGCTTACAGCTCTCAGGGTGCGCTTGATCTTTGTGATACGGTCAACACTTTCATCTGCAGCAGGAGATTGCAGAAGAGCCTCCTGGATTCCTTCAGTTCTCAGACCGATCTGTTTGAGAGAATTAACTGAATGAAGACTGAAAACATTTGGTAACAATTTATTTTGATGGTTCCTTTTGAACATTCTGTTCACTATAACTAACTTTGCAACTATATGTCAACTTACTCTCAGTAGAGTATTAGTAGACTGTCTGCTTAATATCTGCTAACTCTTTATTGTGATGAGAGCTAGTTGATATGTAGGTGCAACGTTACTTAAAGTCAACAGGATGTGTTAAAGGGACCATCAAAATAAAGTGAAACAAAACATTTCAAAACCATGTATCAGATTTTTTTTGTCTTGGTTGGCCCACCTCAAGAACATCAGCAGCAGCTCCCGCCAGGTAAGCACGTGCTTTAGCTACAACAGCTCTCGGCAGGATGGTTGCGGCATCATTGATCATGTAGGCACTACCAGCAGCTCCAATCATAAGAGGAGCTGCACAGGGACAGAGATAATAATCCAATTAATGTGATCTTTTATGTCAGGAGAATTTTTTTTTATACATTTTAAGAAACACCCAAGACACCGTTTAGCTCTCTTATAAAAAATGCAAGACTCACTGTGATAGAAGTCCAGCTGAATGGCTCTGCTGAAACGGAAGCTAAGCCTGTCCAGTTTGCGACTCATGAGCTTGATGGCAACATTAGCTGCACCCGCACTGAAATGGACAACCATGATTACCTTTGGCTTGTGCTAATTTTATGTGATGAAGTAAAATATGTGTGAAATGATTTGTTCTTACACAGATGCCATATCCGGAGCTGTGATTCTGGTCAAAGACTTGATGTGTGAATAGGCAAAGCTTGCAACATGCATGTTAGTCTCAGTCTTCAAAGCACCAGCAAGATTGGAGATGAGAGCCACTGAGGGCTTGGACTCAAACAACACAATACAAGCAACCATACGCACTTCAGGGTGGAGAGCCCTGTCCAATACAAGCTGTAGGGCCACTGGCTGAACCTGAAGCAGGAAACAAGATTAGTATATTATTGGAAGAAAATGTGTATAATCTTTTACAGTAATTTATTCCTACAATGTCTGACACTTACCAGTTTGGGCTCTTTCTTGGCAATGTTCCTCAGGGCCAAGATGGCATCAACCTGGACTCTAAGAGGCAGAGAAGTAGCTGCAGTTCTCAGTCCAGGTAGGAGCTTCATGATGGGTTTAAGACTAGCAGGGTGACCAGCATTGCCCAGAACTTTCAGAGCCAAAGTGATTTCAGGAATGTCATTCTTAGAAATGGCCTCTGCAGCAATATCATGGATGGGCTGAAGAGTTTGAGGCACATACAGTTAGACAAACATCAAATATTATAGTATGTCCATGACAGAAATTTGTGGATATCTTGAGGTGTTTACCTTGAGGAGCTCGGAGGAGCAAGTGGGAACTGCAACACAGTGTTTGGCAATCATGGAACCATATCCAAGCATGACGACTTCACGAAGAGCTGGGATTGTGGCGATTTTCTCGTGCATAGCCAAACTCTATTCAGCAACATACAGAAAAGATTAATTTGATTTTGGTCATATTTGATTAACAGCACTTTGAGTATAGTAAGATGTACCCACAGCTGTCAACTGGATGGTGTCCAAATCAGCAGTGACCATTTGCAGAGCAACTACAAGAGCCTGAATGAACTCAGGAATGGAAAGTTCACCAGCCAGAAACTTCTCCTTGATGAATTTTACAATGACTGGTGTGCCAACAGCAGGAAGAGCATCCAGAAGCCAGCGCCTAACAGATTAATTTTTTAAAATATATTCATAATAAAACATTGCCCTTAAACTATATTTCTTATTGCTAAAATATTGTACCTGTAAACTGGTTTGTCTTTGAACTGAGCCCAGATGGCCTCAATATTCTCCAAGGTGGCAGCACGCAGGAGCTGGATGAGCTCAACAAACTTAAGTGGAGCATCATCATGGACCATGGCCTCATTGTTTGCAACAAGGTGCTTTAAAACCTCAATAATCTAGAAAGAGTAAGGGCAACACTCAGATGACGTCTTCATGGATCAAAGGCTTTGACTTACTTAAGATGTTAAGTAATGAATTATACCTGGGCTGGTGCATCACTGATTTTCAGGAGTTGAATGGGGGTCTGAAGAATTTCAGTTGAAAACTCATACTGCAGGGATCCACGGGCCAAGTAATCAGCTTTGATTGGAACAACAGGCGTCTTCTCAATCTCAGCAAAAGTCAAGGTTTGTCTAAAAAAAAAAAAAAAAACAATCTTTATTTCTTAGTATTATTATTACTTCATATTTTTAAGAGAAATCTCACAGAGGATCGATCTTACTTTGCTTCCATCTGGGCAGCACCATGGATCTCATTGAAGGGTGAAAACTGATGCACTTCCTCAACTGTTGCTTCAGCGATCAGTACACCGGCGGCAGATGGTTTCATGATATAGTTGTAAGATGCAGTTTCAATCAGACTCTTGACCCTCTTTTGGGAGAAAGGTATGTGACCATTTGACTCTTGGCATTTTCATTATATTGAGTAAATATTTCAATTCTTTCCAGTCTTCTTCATTACCTCTGTGCATTCAGCACACCTCTCAGTGTACGCCAAACCGATGTCCTTCATGATTCTCTCCTGACAGTGGCTCAGATCCTTAGACTTGGTGACAATAATGTGGTTGGCCTTTGGATCCTCATTGATGATGTAGTGGGTCCTGCACACTCCCTGAACTCCAGCCTTGAAGGACAAGTCAAAGAATTAGATTGCAGAACTCAAAATGGATCAAGTGTAACAGGATCACTTTCTCACCTCTTGCAGCTCATAGATGTTCTGGGTCTTCTTGAGGTTGAGCTGAAGGATGTTGAGGATTCCTCTGTGCAGGTTCAGTACTGTAGGGGAGACTCCTGCAGGGGCGAATACCTTTCCAACCACACCATTAGCATACTCAAACTTGATGGGAATCTGAAGCTGAGCAGCCAGAGCTGAGGTGAGCTTAGTGGCAGGAACAAATGGATCCTTGGGCCAAATGCCAGCATACTCGTGGAGCAGAGGATCCATGAGCTGTAAGGAAACATATTTACTTTAAATGAGGGTAATGCTGCTATTGTAACTAGATCTTGCTAACACTTTTTTCTTCTTTTTTTTTTCTGTCATTGTGGAACACCTACAGTGTTTACAGTTCTCAGTGGTCATTACCTTCATCAGGAAGGTGTTCTCTGTCACGGCACTGAGGTGAACCTTGCTGCTGACTTTTATTCCTGCTCTGGCCAGACCTTCTTGAGGAAGACCACCCAAGAGCAGAGCCTCATACTTGTACACATAGGTCTTATCAGGGGAAAACTCAGGAACTGAAAAGTGTACAGAATTTGTGATCTTAGTCAATTACTTTTACTGGTCATTACGTTTAAGCAGTAATGCAGTCTAAATTACCACTTAAAACTCATTTGCCATATCATATTACTCACCAAGGTTGATCTGTTGAGACGCTGAAAGAAACAGAACAAATATTCTATGAAAATCTTGTTTTAAATTTGGTTTTCAAAAGGTTTTTAATTTTCCAAACAAGTTATTCTATAGAGCTAAAAAGAGAGAGAAGGAAAAATATATAAATGTATTTCGACTTACCCACAAGGGCTACAGTCAGGGCAAGCACAACAGCTCTCATGGCTGATGGTGTGTGAAGAGCTCCTCAGAGAAACAGACCTTTTATAGCATTTTCTTGCTGACCTAGTACTAATTATTAAATTAATTATTAACCAATGTCTTTAAAGGAATATCAAATTGCACACAAGACAAGACTTCTGTCAACTTATTTTAACCTAAATATCAGTAGAGGTTAGGTTACCCTGGCCTGTCATCATGTCATTCTTCAACCAATGTCAACAGTGAAATCATGCTGATCATTTGTCTTTTATGTTCAAAAAGGTGATTTTTTCCCCCTCTATCATATAAAATAATGCTGGAGCAACAAAATTATCTATGGAGGTATATTACAGAAAACATTTTCAATATTATTGTAAATTTTTATACAAATAATAATTGTGGTTAACAGCCTTGGATTGAAGGCAAATCGTAGCTATCAGTTTTGGGTTAGGTTACCCTGGCCTTTAATCTAAAATCTTGTTAAAGTCCATATTTATACATTTTTATGTAAAGACTGGTGAACATTGGATGAACTTTGGAACTAGACGTGGAGTGATCTGTGGACAGTTTTATAATTGTTAATACAAGTAATATTTTATAAACACAGGGGAAAAAAACTATTAGTGCAAACTACAAAGAAAACCTGCAAAGTATTCAACAGCAGTAGACTGCATATGAGCTTGGCACCTCGCATTAAAAATTCAACAGTGATAGAAACAGTGGCGGCCGATCAATAGGGGTTACTGGGGTGCTGTCCCCTTCAGGTTAGCCAGAGAAGAAGGCTACTTCAACGTATTAAAAATAAGATAACTATATATTGCAAAATAATTCTGAAATAACATTATTTGTAGTCATAATAGTCATAATATTCGATTGGTAGTCATGATAGCACCTCTTAAAAAAAAAAAATTGTATTTCGTTTGTTTTGTGTGTGCGGGTATGGACAAATGGTTGTCTATAAACTTTTGAAACGCTTGTGACTTGAGGCTGAGCTCTAATTGGCTTATTTCAGATTGTCCTCGGGGCGCAGAGCGTTGCACCCCAGTCCCTCCTACTTTTGATTTTAGCTAATCAATATAGGGTTAATGTTGAACGTCACATGACCAAACCGGAATACTGGGCTGCGTTCAGCCCCGACAAAAAGTTGCAAAACGTTTTTTAAACGGAAATGGTGGTGCGTTGAACATCCTGTTCTGATGACGCAAGAGTTGCAACTATGGCAGCTGAGAAGGCCATTCTTTGTGTTCTTTTTGAAGAATTTTGGAGCCTGATGAAATCGGTTTAAATACGTGTTTAATACTGCGAAATACGCTCAATGTTACAGTCACTGCCCTTGCCGTTCAGAATAAGAGAGAACATCCCATTCGAGTGAAGGGATTTGTGGAAACTGTGGTTCCTAATTATTGTTCGAAAAGACAAACATTTCAGGTGAAGGATAATCCACTTCTTACCTCCGAGACTGTTATGTGACTATATCTATGTGACCTTATTATTTTTATTGTGAGTATAGGGCTTATCATCATCGCTGATCACTGTTGATATGCTATATTTTTACTATAAAACTCATACGACAAACATATCTTCTAATATCTTCAATTGTTGCGTATACCAAGCTGCAGCAGACACATTTGTAAACGTCTTTACTTGGACCCATTGTGCGAGCTGCCTCTTTAATACCGCGTGGTTTATATTCATGTTGCTGCATTGGGCTGACATTTTTGACACACCCATCAAACGCAAACAAGAGAAAACGTATCTCAAATCCCGTTGCACACCGTTTCCAGGAAACATGTCATTCAACCCGGAAACCGTAGCAAAACGTTGCACACCGTTTTTTTGAGTTTCAAGGTGCTCCTGGTCTTATCACATCCGCTTGTCAGAGAAAGTGTTAACAGCAGTATGAACTGATGCCCATATCTATGGACTTTTAAGGTAATCAGCTAACCTACCTGGTTCACTTTGTTATCGGCTTTTTATCCTATTTAAATATCTAAACGATAGTGTGAAGAAGAAAAAATGAACAAACTTTTAGATATCACTCTGCATAAGCGAGGGACATTGGTTATGCTCATCTTTGCTCGCTCCTTTTAAGTTATCTTGAGTAAAACAGCTACACATACAAAAGACCTGAACCGGAAGTGATGCAATCTGTTTTACAGAATACGGAAGTTAAGTTGCACATAACCCCTATTGTTGACAGCGGACCGGAGAAAGCGTTGAGAGTGTAAAAAAGTTGGGCAGTTCTCGACTTTATGCAAATATCAAGTGAAAAACATGGTTGGCAGCCAATTGCTGTGAATTAAAGTGAAAAATTGCACTGATCATTGCCAAAATACACAGCAGTGTGTCCAATAGCTTATACATATCATACATATACTTAGACACACAGACAAGACCTCCACGCAGACATACATACTACAAAAATAAAAAGGAAGATGTCAATAGTGTGCCAATAGTGTGCCATTACCGTGAGGTGAGATTAATAACATGTTAAAGGAGCGGTATGGGAAAAAAGAATGCAGAAAGGAGCAATGGTATAATAGTGCAAGAGAGTGCCGTTTCTAAAACACTGCCAGTGCAAATTCAATATCCTATTCAAGTACAACAGGCTACACTATATATATATACTGTATATATATATATATATATATAGATAGATAGATAGATAGATAGATAGATATAGATAATATATAATACAAAATATAATTCAGGAATCAATTACCTATCAATATTTATTTATTAAAAAAAAATATATACAAAATCTGTCAAAGTACTTAGTTGACCACAACCTCAAAAGCCTGTACACAAGCCGCGGTTCAGCTGCACGCGACAAACGCTGCCAGTGTGAAAGCAAAACGGGCGTGTGCTGCTCCCGCTCACCATACGCACTGCTTCTGTGCTGCTTCCGCTCTGCTAGCGTGTGCAGTGTGAAACCGGCGTGAGCCTTGTGAGGGGGTTAAGGTGGAGCCCTGACTGTATACCCCTTCCACGGCCCACTCCTGAGTAGTCACTCTTATCTTAACACAGAGTTAAAGTTTGACAGACGAATCAATTCAGTTGTGATGAATAGTTTCTTTCAATTGCGAAATATCGCTAAAATTATCATCTTTCAGTGACCTGAAGAAAGTAATTCATGATTTTATTTCTTCACATCTTGAAAACTGCAATGTTTTGTACCTGGGTGTAAGTCAGTCTTCGCTGTCACGTCTTCAGAGAGTACAAAATGCGGCAGCAAGGTTGCTGACAAATAAGAAAGAGGGATCATATATCCACAATTCTGGCCTCTTTACACTGGCTACCAGTTCATTTTAGAATCAGAATCAGAATCAGAATGAGCTTTATTCGCCAAGTGTGCACAAACACACAAGGAATTTTTTGTGTTTTTTTACAGGAGCTCTTGGTACATACATACATATATGACATTAGAACAGGCATTTAAATGAGAACATAAATAAATAGAATAAACAATAATAATAGTTCTAGTATACATCTGAAACAGAAGACTTATGTACAGATTTGTGCATTGTGTGTACAGCTCTATAAATAAAATTTGTATACGTATTTACACAGAAGACAAGGAAATATTGTTGCGCTCAGATGAAGGCTAGTTGTAAGTCCAGGTGGGTGAAAACCAATGAAATATTGAAGAGACTGTAGATGGTTCGCACTCTGAAAAAATAGACAAAGTCTTTAACAAAAAGAATCAATTATTTTAATAGAGCAAGGGCAGACGTTTCAGCCATCCAGCTATTCTCAATGCTCATAATGAATCAACACCAGACATGCAGTTAATTAATACCCGATAAGTAATCAGGAAACAAGTAGCAGGTGCAAAGGGAGGGGCTTCAGCCCAGACCCAGAGAACAAATAGGAACACAATTCTTTTAATAGAAAAGTTAACAATATTTATCTCTAAAAAAGAATAAAAGCATTTACAGAAAACATGAATAGTTTATCTCTTCATTCATCCCTTTCGGGAAAAGACTGTTGAGTTCAAAAATCCAAAAAGATTCTCTCTGTGGCAGTTTTTTATCTACATCACCACCTCTAGGGGATATCCCAACAGTTGGCTTGATACAGCACTAAACAAAGTACGTGCCTCTGGTACACATTCGTCTAATTTGGTCTCCAAACAAAATGAGAACCGCTGCATTCTAAAACTGACCCATAGTCCTTTGAGCAGAGAAATTAGAAACATTGTTAATTCTCATTGGCATATAATTAAAAGTGATTATCAACTGAATGGTCTTTTTCAAAATTTGCCTCTTTGTGTCTTTTCTAGAAGCTCAAACCTTAGAGATAGGCTGGTCCATGCTGATATTGCCACGCCTCCTTCTGGTACTCTTTCTAATGCCCAGGGTAATTTTCCATGCAAAAGTTGCACTTCCTGTTCACATTACCTTAAACTCCAATCTTTCACACATCCGCACACACGTAAGATATATAAAATCAAGCAATTGATTACATGTAAATCTACCCACGTGGTATATATTTTGATCTGCCCTTGCCCATTGTTGTATGTAGGCAAAACTATCAGGGCTTTACGAACGAGAATTTTGGAACATTTGAGTGCAATCAGGAGATGTGATGCAACTTCGTCTGTTTCCCAACATTTTCAACTAGCTAAGCATGCAATTTCTGACCTGAAATTTCTGGGCATTGAAAGAGTTTTGCCTAAAAGGAGAGGTGGTGATGTAGATGATAAACTGCTACAGAGAGAATCTTTTTGGATTTTTGAACTCAACAGTCTTTTCCCGAAAGGGATGAATGAAGAGATAAACTATTCATGTTTTCTGTAAATGCTTTTATTCTTTTTTAGAGATAAATATTGTTAACTTTTCTATTAAAAGAATTGTGTTCCTATTTGTTCTCTGGGTCTGGGCTGAAGCCCCTCCCTTTGCACCTGCTACTTGTTTCCTGATTACTTATCGGGTATTAATTAACTGCATGTCTGGTGTTGATTCATTATGAGCATTGAGAATAGCTGGATGGCTGAAACGTCTGCCCTTGCTCTATTAAAATAATTGATTCTTTTTGTTAAAGACTTTGTCTATTTTTTCAGAGTGCGAACCATCTACAGTCTCTTCTATACGTATTTACCAAAAAAAAAACCTCTTGCTTCTCTCTCAAGTACTGAATGAGTTATACAGCAGGTGTTAATTGCTGTTTTAGCTGTTTAAGCTGGAGATAGCATGGGGGAAAAAACTGTTTTTGTGCCTAGATGTTCTAGTGCGCAGAGATCTGTAACGTCTACCTGACGGCAGAAGTGCAAACAGGTTTTGGCCGGGGTGGGAGGGGTCTGTGATGATGTTCCCTGCCCGTTTCTTCACTCTGGCATTGTACAAGTCCTGAAGGTTGGGGAGGTGTACACCAATGATCCTTTCAGCTGTCCTAACAGTCCGTTGTAGTCTTCTTATATCTGATTTGCTGGCTGACCCAAACCAGACAGTTATAGAAGAATAAAGTACAAGTCACTTTTTTATACTTTTAAAGCTCTGCATGGACCGGCACAAAAATATGTTTCTGAGCTTATACATTTTTAGTTGCTCACACAGGTCTCTGAGATCCCAAAATCCGCTGCTCCTAGAAATTCATCGGTTATGCTTAAAAAGTAAAGGAGACTGCACTTTCTCAGTTGCTGGCCCAAAGATGTGGAATGGTTTACCAATGTCAGATCATCTACCACTGTAAACATGTTTAAAACTCATCTTAAGATGAGTTTTTTTTTTTATGACGCCTTTTAGTGTTATTATGAAATGAAAGCAGTTCACACATTTCTGAGACTTGCAGGGTATTTATTAACATTAGATTGCATTACATTACACACATCACAACACTGTTAATGTATTCAATTAAACTGTCAAAGAACAATAAATTCTACATAAATACAGCTCACATTTTCTTCTGAAAATGTAAAATGTAATTCTTCATGTCTTATTCTTCCTTGAAATGTTTCTGGATCCAGGAGAGAATGTCCTCATCGATATGAATGGAAAGAGTTCCGTCTGGATTGATGGGAACAGCGACAGGGAGACGAATATCCATCCTTGACAGTGTCATCTAGAGCAGCAGGAAGAAAATTAATTAGTTGTATTTTCTTATTATATCTCTGTGAGAGTCATAATTTAACGGAAAACTATTTCACCTCTGGAATCCTAGCAATGACATTCAAGGATCTCTGAGTTGGCAAGGCTGCAGTCAGTTCAATCTCTTTCTCACTGTTCGTTGCTCTTTCTAGTCTAAAGCCCGTCTGTAAAGCCGCCATAGGGATGTGCTTAGACAGTCTAATTGTGAAGGGATGCACAAAGAAGAGCAGATTAAACCAGTGCCATTTTCTAAACTATACAATACATTTGTCATTCAGTGTTGCTGAACATTACTTTTTGGCGTATGTGGTGACAATTACTGGCAGCCTCTCCCATTCCAGCTCTAGACGTGCAGCAGGGAATTCTCCCAGGACACCGGCTTCAGCTTTAGCAGTGACTGCATACTGTTGGCATTCTTGACCCCAAGCAACCTTGGCCTGAAAAAGGACATTTGTGTTCAAAAGATGGTAATGATGTAAATTATTTCACTTGAGAAATTAATTTCGATAATAGTTCCAGTCTTACAGTGACTTTGTGCTTGCTCAGCAGGGCACCATCAGCACAGATCTTCAGGTTGTCATTTTCAGCGATGGAGGAAAGAATGAGCTGCACTCTTGCTGTTGGCTTGTCAAAGTAAGCAGCAAGTTGGTAGCCCAGCAGCTTGTGGTCAACTCTCACAGCACGGGCAATGACAGCAAAAACAGGTGGAAGAGCATTTCCGAGGAACTTAGCCTGAAAGAATAAACCATAATCAATTCAAGCAGATTTTAGTGCAAAATTTCCCCTTTTGGGTTTTATGTTATTATAAACAAACAAATTACACTAATTAATTCACCTGTTTCTGGAGAGCCTCAAAGCTAGATGCAGTGCTTCCACTGCTTACTGCCTTTGAAGCACCATGGGGTGCCAAGAACTGCAAGCAAAAATAAGTTTTGTAATAAGTAATCGATATAATCTAAAGTAATAATATAAAAAAATTGGCTTTTTAGTAGTTACCCGATCTTTGTGGAATTTCTTGAAGGGCTCCATGATAGTGGCAGTCTAAAAGTCCATAAAAAATGATTTAGTGAAAAAATATATTTATGACACAAATATTGGCTACCTAACCAAAACGCTACATTCCACTTCCTCACCTTACTCATACGAGAGCTGGACATGGAGGAGCTTGAACTGCTGCTGCTGCTGCTGCTGCTGCTCCTGCGGCTGCTACTGCTGCTTTCAGAAGAGACGGACGCATTTCTGTCTTCAGTCTCCAGGATTTCCCTCAGTTTCAACAGGAAGGCCTTTCCTTCTGGAGTCTCTTCATCAATGAGGCTGATTTGTTTAAGGAGTCTCTCAGCAGCTCTAGGACCAACTTGGACTTCAAGCTCAAGTCTTTCAACTGCAGGACCTTCAGCTAAACCCAAAATGACAATTATTATTTTGTCTGAAACTATTTGAGTTTAATCAATGTAATTTTCTCTGAATGAATACCTCTCGTCAGTGCAGCACGGGCTGAGTGCTGTCCAATTATGTAGAAAAGAGGAGAATTTCTGATAAAAGCAGCATTGTGAGAGTGCACCTCAACACACCCCTTGATTTCAATGTATGGGACAGCAATACAGAGAGTCTTGTGAAATGGAGCAGCAGCTCTCACGGGAGTCTCATCTGGAATTTCAGAGGACTGAAAAGAATAATTAAGTATTATAACAAGCCTTGCTATTTAAAAAAAACAAAACAAAAATGAATGCTCTGCATACTAACACATATCCATCATGTGTGTGTTCAAAATTTACCAAATAATCAGCAAGAGTGGCCGACTCAGGTACTAAGGGAACAATCCTCTCAGCGTTTGGCTCTTCAATGTTTCTGACCACAGCAAGAGTCTCAAAGCTGTTGGAACAAGAAAAAGGTGGTCACATCTCACTTTCAGAAACCTTTTGAGTTATTTATGAATTGAACTGTTTCAGAATGTTTTCTACACTTGTCTGACTAAGATTGCATTACCTCAAATCAGCAATGTGTTCAGGAAGCTCAACAGGCAGAGCCTCCACCTTGTAGTTGCCCTTGAGAATGTCTGCTCTTGCAACCACTTTTCCAGGGATAATTGTACGGATCTTTCCTCTTGCCATAACAGCAGCTTGGATCAAGGCAGTGTTCACTCCCATCACAGCAAAGGTCTGGAGAGCAATACTGAAATAAGAATAAGGGAGATTGTTTGTAAAACTGTTGTCATGTACATTATATCTCATCTTCATGAATGTAGCTGCAAAAGTGTACCTTGGTCTAGCTTCAGCCTGGAGTTGAACATCAGTCTTCTTGAGCTGCTCAAGAGTCATAGTCTCAATCTCCTCAGGGAGAGGAGGTGTAATGGTGGCCTTAACTAGAGGGATGAACAGAGCAACATCAAACTTCAAAGTTACATTTTTATATCCAAGGTAAGATAAAAAAAATTCTAAGAAAAAACAACAACATACCATTGAGACTTGCAGTAGCGACAGCAGCAGTGTACAAACTGAGCTCCATGGGCAAACCAACTGCTGTTGGCAAGATACGACGCACTTCAGATGCAAGCAGGGGTTTGGCATACTGGAAGGCAACTCCTTCCTGCAAAGCTTTAAGGGCACGCTTCAACAGTTCACGTGGTTTGGGTCCAGTGGCCATCTGGGGATAGTGTTTATTAGAAACTTTATTCTAATTGTGAGAACTATTTTGAGACAGATCACAAAAAATAAATTAATGAGAGAGAAGGCATAAAGTACAACACAGTACCGGTATTGCTTCTTCAATAAGGGTCTTGTCAATGTTGAAATAAGCTATTTCTTGTCCAAGTAATTTGATATAGGCTGAAGCCAAAGGCTGATTGTTTGGTAAGGTCTTCCAGTTTGCGAGCTTGAGGAGTTAAAACAGAGAAGTCATATACATATGCCTATGTCATGCTTATAATGTTACTTAGAAAAACACAATTTTATAATACACTGGACACGAAAGCTTACAGCTCTCAGGGTGCGCTTGATCTTTGTGATACGGTCAACACTTTCATCTGCAGCAGGAGATTGCAGAAGAGCCTCCTGGATTCCTTCAGTTCTCAGACCGATCTGTTTGAGAGAATTAACTGAATGAAGACTGAAAAAATTTGGTAACAATTTATTTTGATGGTTCCTTTTGAACATTCTGTTCACTATAAGTAACTTTGCAACTATATGTCAACTTACTCTCAGTAGAGTATTAGTAGACTGTCTGCTTAATATCTGATAACTCTTTATTGTGATGAGAGCTAGTTGATATGTAGGTGCAACGTTACTTAAAGTCAACAGGATGTGTTAAAGGGACCATCAAAATAAAGTGAAACAAAACATTTCAAAACCATGTTTCAGATTTTTTTTTAAAGTCTTGGTCGGCCCACCTCAAGAACATCAGCAGCAGCTCCAGCCAGGTAAGCACGTGCTTTAGCTACAACAGCTCTCGGCAGGATGGTTGCGGCATCATTGATCATGTAGGCACTACCAGCAGCTCCAATCATAAGAGGAGCTGCACAGGAAAAGAGGTAAGAATCCAATTAATGTGATCTTTTATGTCAGAAGAATTTTTTTTATTACATTTTAAGAAACACCCAAGACACCATTTAGCTCTCTTATAAAAAATGCAAGACTCACTGTGATAGAAGTCCAGCTGAATGGCTCTGCTGAAACGGAAGCTAAGCCTGTCCAGTTTGCGACTCATGAGCTTGATGGCAACATTAGCTGCACCCGCACTGAAATGGACAACCATGATTACCTTTGGCTTGTGCTAATTGTATGTGATGAAGTAAAATATGTGTGAAATGATTTGTTCTTACACAGATGCCATATCCGGAGCTGTGATTCTGGTCAAGGACTTGATGTGCGAGTAGGCAAAGCTTGCAACATGCATGTTAGTCTCAGTCTTCAAAGCACCAGCAAGATTGGAGATGAGAGCCACTGAGGGCTTGGACTCAAACAACACAATACAAGCAACCATACGCACTTCAGGGTGGAGAGCCCGGTCCAATACAAGCTGCAGGGCCACTGGCTGAACCTGAAGCAGGAAACAAGATTAGTATATTATTGGAAGAAAATGTGTATAATCTTTTACAGTAATTTATTCCTACAATGTCTGACACTTACCAGTTTGGGCTCTTTCTTGGCAATGTTCCTCAGGGCCAAGATGGCATCAACCTGGATTCTAAGAGGCAGAGCAGTAGCTGCAGTTCTCAGTCCAGGTAGGAGCTTCATGATGGGTTTAAGACTAGCAGGGTGACCAGCATTGCCCAGAACTTTCAGAGCCAAAGTGATTTCAGGAATGTTATTCTTAGAAATGGCCTCTGCAGCAATATCATGGATGGGCTGAGGAGTTTGAGGCACATACAGTTAGACAAATATCAAATTTTATAGTATGTCCATGACAGAAAATGTGGATATCTTGAGGTGTTTACCTTGAGGAGCTCGGAGGAGCAAGTGGGAACTGCAACACAGTGTTTGGCAATCATGGAACCATATCCAAGCATGATGACTTCACGAAGAGCTGGGATTGTGGCGATTTTCTCGTGCATAGCCAAACTCTATTCAGCAACATACAGAAAAGATTAATTTGATTTTGGTCATATTTGAAGAACAGCACTTTGAGTATAGTAAGATGTACCCACAGCTGTCAACTGGATGGTGTCCAAATCAGCAGTGACCATTTGCAGAGCAACTACAAGAGCCTGAATGAACTCAGGAATGGAAAGTTCACCAGCCAGAAACTTCTCCTTGATGAATTTTACAATGACTGGTGTGCCAACAGCAGGAAGAGCATCCAGAAGCCAGCGCCTAACAGATTAATTGTTTAAAATATATTCATAATAAAACATTGCCCTTAAACTATATTTCTTATTGCTAAAATATTGTACCTGTAAACAGGTTTGTCTTTGAACTGAGCCCAGATAGCCTCAATATTCTCCAAGGTGGCAGCACGCAGGAGCTGGATGAGCTCAACAAACTTAAGTGGAGCATCATCATGGACCATGGCCTCATTGTTTGCAACAAGGTGCTTTAAAACCTCAATAATCTAGAAAGAGTAAGGGCAACACTCAGATGACGTCTTCATGGATCAAAGGCTTTGACTTGGAGATGTTAAGTAATGAATTATACCTGAGCTGGTGCATCACTGATCTTCAGGAGTTGAATGGGGGTCTGAAGAATTTCAGTTGAAAACTCATACTGCAGGGATCCACGGGCCAAGTAATCAGCTTTGATTGGAACAACAGGCGTCTTCTCAATCTCAGCAAAAGTCAAGGTTTGTCTAAAAAAAAATTAAAAAATCTTTATTTCTTAGTATTATTGTTACTTCATATTTTTAAGAGAAATCTCACAGAGGATCGATCTTACTTTGCTTCCATCTGGGCAGCACCATGGATCTCATTGAAGGGTGAAAACTGATGCACTTCCTCAACTGTTGCTTCAGCGATCAGTACACCGGCGGCAGATGGTTTCATGATATAGTTGTAAGATGCAGTTTCAATCAGACTCTTGACCCTCTGTGGGGAGAAAGGTATGTGACCATTTGACTCTTGGCATTTTCATTATGTTGAGTAAATATTTCAGTTCTTTCCAGTCTTCTTCATTACCTCTGTGCATTCAGCACACCTCTCAGTGTATGCCAAACCGATGTCCTTCATGATTCTCTCCTGACAGTGGCTCAGATCCTTAGACTTGGTGACAATAATGTGGTTGGCCTTTGGATCCTCATTGATGATGTAGTGGGTCCTGCACACTCCCTGAACTCCAGCCTTGAAGAACAAGTAAATAAATTAGATTGCAGAACTCAAAATGGATCAAGTGTAATAGGATCACTTTCTCACCTCTTGCAGCTCATAGATGTTCTGGGTCTTCTTGAGGTTGAGCTGAAGGATGTTGAGGATTCCTCTGTGCAGGTTCAGTACTGTAGGGGAGACTCCTGCAGGGGCGAATACCTTTCCAACCACACCATTAGCATACTCAAACTTGATGGGAATCTGAAGCTGAGCAGCCAGAGCTGAGGTGAGCTTAGTGGCAGGAACAAATGGATCCTTGGGCCAAATGCCAGCATACTCGTGGAGTAGAGGATCCATGAGCTGTAAGGAAACATATTGCTATTGTAACTAGATCTTGCTAACACTTTTTTTTTTTTTCGTTTCCTGTCTGTGTGGAACACCTACAGTGTTTACAGTTCTCAATGGTCATTACCTTCATCAGGAAGGTGTTCTCTGTCACGGCACTGAGGTGAACCTTGCTGCTGACTTTTATTCCTGCTCTGGCCAGACCTTCTTGAGGAAGACCACCCAAGAGCAGAGCCTCATACTTGTACACATAGGTCTTATCAGGGGAAAACTCAGGAACTGAAAAGTGTACAGAATTTGTGATCTTAGTCAATTACTTTTACTGGTCATTACGTTTAAGCAATAATGCAGTCTAAATTACCACTTAAAACTCATTTGCCATATCATATTACTTACCAAGGTTGATCTGTTGAGACGCTGAAAGAAACAGAAAAAATATTCTATGAAAATCTTGTTTTAAATTTGGTTTTCAAGAGGTTTTTAATTTTCCAAACAAGTTATTCTATAGAGCTAAAAAGAGAGAGAAGGAAAAATATATAAATATATTTCGACTTACCCACAAGGGCTACAGTCAGGGCAAGCACAACAGCTCTCATGGCTGATGGTGTGTGAAGAGCTCCTCAGAGAAACAGATCTTTTATAGCATTTTCTTGCTGACCAAGTACTAATTATTAAATTAATTATTAACCAATGTCTTTAAAGGAATATCAAATTGTACACAAGACAAGACTTCTGTCAACTTATTTTAACCTAAATATCAGTAGAGGTTAGGTTACCCTGGCCTGTCATCATGTCATTCTTCAGCCAATGTCCACAGTGAAATCATGCTGATCATTTGTCTTTTATGTTCAAAAAGGTGATTTTTCCCCCCTCTATCATATAAAATAATGCTGGAGCAACAAAATTATCTATGGAGGCATATTACAGAAAACATATTCAATATTATTGTACATTTTTATACAAATAATAATTGTGGTTAACAGCCTTGGATTGAAGGCAAATCGTAGCTATCAGTTTTGGGTTAGGTTACCCTGGCCTTTAATCTAAAATCTTGTTAAAGTCCATATTTATACATTTTTATGTAAAGACTGGTGAAATAACATTGGATGAACTTTGGAACTACACGTGGAGTGATCTGTGGACAGTTTTATAATTGTTAATACAAGTAATATTTGTTAAACACATGAAAAAAAAAAAAAAAACTATTAGTGCAAACTACATAGAAAACCTGCAAAGTATTCAACAGCAGTAGACTGCATATGAGCTTGGCACCTCGCATTAAAAAATCAACAGTGATAGAAACAGTGGCGGCCGGTCAATAGGGGTTACTGGGGTGCTGTCCCCTTCAGGTTAGCCAGAGAAGAAGGCTACTTCAAAGTGTTAAAAATAAGATAACTATATATTGCAAAATAATTCTGAAATAACATTATTTGTAGTCATAATAGTCATAATATTCGATTGGTAGTCATGATAGCACCTCTTAAAAAAAAAAAAAAAATTATTTCGTTTGTTTTGTGTGTGCGGGTATGGACAAATGGTTGTCTATAAACTTTTGAAACGCTTGTGACTTGAGGCTGAGCTCCAATTGGCTTATTTCAGATTGTCCTCGGGGCGCAGAGCGTTGCACCCCAGTCCCTCCTACTTTTGATTTTAGCGAATCAATATACGGTAAATGTCGAACGTCACATGACCAAACCGGAATACCGGAATTCAGCCCCGACAAAAAAGTTGCAAAACGTTTTTTTAAACGGAAATGGTGGTGCGTTGAACATCCTGTTCTGATGACGCAAGAGTTGCAACTATTGCAGCTGAGAAAGTAATTCTTTGTATTCTTTTTGAATAATTTTGGAGCCTGATGAAAAAATACGTGTTTAATACCGCGTGGTTTATATTCATGTTGCTGCATTGGGCTGACATTTTTGACACACCCATCAAACGCAAACAAGAGAAAATGTATCTCAAATCCCGTTGCACACCGTTTCCAGGAAACATGTCATTCAACCCGGAAACCGTAGCAAAACGTTGCACACCGTTTTTTTGAGTTTCAATGTGCTCCTGGTCTTATCACATCCGCTTGTCAGAGAAAGTGTTAACAGCAGTATGAACTGATGCCCATATCTATGGACTTTTAAGGTAATCAGCTAACCTACCTGGTGCACTTTGTTATCGGCTTTTTATCCTATTTAAATATCTAAACGTTAGTGTGAAGAAGAAAAAATGAACAAACTTTTAGATATCACTCTGCATAAGCGAGGGACATTGGTTATGCTCATCTTTGCTCGCTCCGTTTTAGGTTATCTTAAGTAAAACAGCTACACATACAAAAGACCTGAACCGGAAGTGATGCAATCTGTTTTACAGAATACGCAAGTTAAGTTGCACATAACCCCTATTGTTTTTATATATTTTGGCCCTTATGTGAAAAGGCTATCGTTTGCTGTCACTCTAACCTCTCTTTATAAAATCTCTCCCTCTGATTTTGAGGCACAGGCAATACACAGCATCTTGCCTGAGCCAATCAGCGTCCAGAAACCTTCACCATGTGATCTCCCCCGCCCTCAAAGAGATAGTAGTTCAGTGCAGCGGGACACAGAGACTGACGCTGAAGTTACAGCAGTATAAACTGTTTATAGATCGCATTTTGGCCCCCAAAAAAACGTACTCGGTTACTAACGTAACCTCGGTTCTCTCTAGAGAGGAAACGAGTACTGCGTAAATCTTACGCTAGGGGAAAATCTCTTTTCCGCGAGATACTGAAGCCAAAAAATTATCCTTAATTTTGAAATAATGTAAAACGCGTTGCGGCAGCATGCAGACACAGGCGAGACGGCTTGTGCGCCTATTGGCTGCCCTGCGGCAACTGCAGCAGCCTATCGATAAGGCCCACTCGTGACGTCAGCTCCAATGGGGGCGCTTCGCGCCCAATACGTCACGTCCCGCCAGAATGGGCGTGGTCTAGGGCTATAAACATAGCTTCGAGAGGCTAGCTCACTGGTTTTTCATCGCCGAAGCGAACCAGAGCGTGTGCAGGCACGGCAAGATACGCAGTACTCGTTTCCTCTCTAGAGAGAACCGAGGTTACGTTAGTAACCGAGTACGTTCTCTTACGAGAGGTACTCTCGTACTGCGTAAATCTTACGCTAGGGGAAACAGTGTAAAACGCCGTGCATGCTAAGATCCAGCACCAAAGTCCCAAGGGCAAGTGCCCGGGTTCATATAGTACATGATCATAAGGGACTCACAGAGAGCCCAGGAAAGAGTGGCTAGAATAGCATCATTCCTGTAATAATATAACATCTTATAAGGAGCAGTTATACTGATGATGTGTCGTACAGTCAGGGCGACCCCCGGCCTGGACTGACGAATATAGTGGGTCTTACACACTGCCCATAGAGCTGCGCGATCCAACAGCGAGCATTTGCTCAAGCAGTTTCAGTATTCTGGCCCGAACACATCAGGGCAGACAGTACCGATTTTAGACCGAAAGCAGCTTAGCCTGCAAGGCGGGAACCTCTAGGTTATAAAACCTTATAAATGTAGACGGGGAGGCCCAGCCTGCCGCCATACAGATATCTTGCAAGGCAATCCCACTAGACCAAGCCCACGACGAGGCCACGCCTCTCGTGGAGTGTGCTCTGACTCCAAATGGGCACTGTAAGCCCTTAGAGGTATAAGCCAGCGCTATAGCATCAACTATCCAACTGGATAGGCTCTGTTTCGACACGGCAAGTCCCTTAGAACGTCCGTAGAGTGAAAACAAAGAGCTGCTCTGTCTGTCTGAAAACAGACGTGCGAGACACATAAGCTCTTAATGCCCTGACTGGGCAAAGGAAGCTTGCGTCTCCTTCCTCGTCAGAGACCGGTAGGGCTGACAGGGAATGACCTGCGCCCTAAACGGTGTGTTGAGGGATTTTGGAACATAACCGTGCTTAGGTTTGAGTATAACTCTTGAGTCATTAGGCCCAAACTCCATACACGTCGCGCTTACTGAGAGCGCGTGTAAGTCCCCTGTGCGCTTCACTGAAGCGAGAGCCAGAAGAAACACTGTCTTGAAAGACAGGTGTTCAAGATCAATCGTCTGTAAAGGCTCGAATGGGTCACCTTTCATGGCTTCCAGCACTGTAGAAAGGTTCCATACAGGGACTGAGGGAGGTCTGGGAGGATTCAGTCTCTTAGCTCCTCTAAGGAAGACGATGACTAAATCGTTCCTTCCTACTGACTGACCCAGCGTTGTTTTTGAGAACGCTGCTATGGCCGCCACATACACTTTGAGCGTGGAAGGGGTCCTGCCCTTGTCCAACAGCTCTTGTAGGAAGGAGAGAACCTCCGTCACCCCACAGTCTAGGGGCGACACGCCACGAGCTGTGCACCAGCTGGAGAACACTGACCATTTCGAGGAATAGAGACGTCGCATAGACGGAGCTCTAGCCTGCGTGATCGTGTTTAACACTCCGCTTGGGGAGGTCAGCGGGTACCCGTTGATGGCCCAAACCTGAAGGGACCACAGCTCTGGGCGCGGATGCCAAAACGAGCCCTTGGCCTGAGAGAGGAGGTCCCTCCTCACTGGCACTGGCCATGGGGCAGTGCTTGCTAGCTGCATCAGAACTGGGAACCAGGGTTGGTTTTTCCAGAACGGCGCTACGAGTAGCACTGAGCATCCTTCTCTGATCCGTTCTATCACCTGAGGCAGGAGAGAGACGGGAGGAAAGGCATAGAGCGGGCGGCGGGGCCATACGTGAGCCAGCGCGTCCCTGCTCTTGGAGAAAAATTCCAGACAGTGAGCGTTTTCTTGAGACGCGAACAGGTCTACTTCCGCTCTGCCGAATTTCTTCCACAGCAGCTGGACTGTCTGTGGGTGTAGAGGCCATTCGCCTGTCGGAACATTGTTCCTGGACAGTCTGTTCGGTCCTACGTTCAGGAGCCCTGGCACATGCGCTGCTCTCGGCGAGAGCAGGTTGCGCTGAGCCCACACCAGGAGGCGTTCTGTCAGCCTGTGCAGGTTTCGGGACCTGAGGCCGCCCTGGCGATTTATGTAGGACACCACTGACATGTTGTCCGAGCGGACCAGGACGTGGTGTCCTCGTATTTAGGGACAAAAACGCGTCAGTGCGTTGTCTACTGCCAACATTTCGAGGCAGTTTATGTGTAGAAGCTTCTCCCGTTCTGACCATTGGCCGAAGAACGGTCTGCCCTTGAGCAGTGCTCCCCATCCCAAGGTGGAGGCGTCCGTAGACACTACCTTCACACTCGAGGAAGTCCCCAGGCTAACACCTGATTGGTACAAGTCGTTTGCTTTCCAAGGTTTCAGAGCTGCGATGCATTTCTGATTGACCTTGAGACGAAGCAGACCGGAAGCCCACGCTCGGTGCGGTACTCGCGCTTTCAGCCAGAACTGTAGCGGGCGCATGCGAAGCAAGCCCAGCTGAAGTACTGATGATGCTGAGGCCATGAGACCTAGCATCCTCTGAAATTTCTTGAGTGGGACAGATGCGCCGCAGCGGAAAGAGCTCGCTGCGCGCTGAATGTCTAGTACGCGCTCTGGTGACAGTCGCGCTATCATAGACAGCGAGTCCAGTTCTGTGCCCAGAAAAGATATTATCTGTCTGGGAGACAGAGAACTCTTCGCCCAATTGACCCAGATTCTCGAGGTGATCGAGCAAAATGGTCCTGTGCTCTATGAGCACCGAGTGAGATTGAGCTAGAATCAGCCAATCGTCCAAGTAGTTCAATACTCGCATGCCCTGTAGTCTGAGGGGTGCGAGCGGCTAGAGACAAGCCGAACGGTAGGACTGAGCACTGATATGCCTGGCCCTCGAAGGCGAATCTCAAACGTCGCCTGTGACGTGACGCTATTTGTATTTGAAATATGCGTCTTTCAGATCTATTGACACAAACCAATCTCCTCGGCGAATCTGCGTGAGGGTTTTTCTGGTCGTGAGCATTCTGAACTGTTGCTTCGCAAGCACTCTGTTCAGTTGCCTTAGATCTAGTATGGGTCTGAGACCCCCGTCTTTTTTCAGTACCAGGAAGTATCTGCTGTATACTGCCGTGCAAAGGCAAAAGACCTTAACTTCAATTTTTGTCAAAATGAGTTATTGCCATTTTTGGAACAATGGACATCAGTTTTATCATGTGGAAAAATATCTTGAGTCAATTTTGTTCTTTTCTGCTAAAAATAAGATGTTGTTTTTGTCATAACTTCCAAAAGCAGAGGTAAAGCAAAGGCAGAGGCCCTTAACATCAGTTACGGTCTTTTAGCTTTGTTCCGCTGCACTCTAGAATGCTGGAATCAAGTTACAGTTGGAGTTAAGGCACTCTGCCTTTGTTTTACCAACGTTAAATGTTTGCCGCGCTGAAGTTACGGTGTAACGTTAATGCCTATATGTAATTGAAAACAACGCGAGTGGGTTGGGGACGCCTCACGATAAGTAAGGGGAGGAGAAAACATTACCACGCAAACAAACAAACCCAGCAGATATAACTTAGATTGCAGCTTACCTTTTTTTTTAACATGGTCAAACTCAAAATCCATGGAAAACGACATCCACCGAGAAGACAATCCATTGTTTAAATCCATCATGTGCCGGCTGGCTAACCTAATCTATCAAAGTGCAAGTTGTCCGGAGGTTGACATTTTAAGTGTCGCTGTGGGTAGGCTATTAGTAGGCAGACGTCCGGTTAAACAGTTAAAATTAGGGTGACCCAAACGTCCTGTTTTCCCAGGACATGTCATGGTTTCACGTCTTGTCCTGGCCGTCGTGGCTGTTTTTTTTTGTTTTTTTTAAGTGATGAAAATGTCCTGGTTTTTGGGCCGTTAAGCATGTAGGCTACTTTAAATTTACTGGCGCTTATCTTTGCACACACAACATATGAAACCGGCTAATCAGCGCGTTCCTCAATCCGCAACGGCAAGCAGAGAGCACGTCAGTGTGTGTGTGTGTGTGTGTGTGTGTGTGTGTGTGTGTCAAATTAAAATCTTTCAAATGTAAGAAATATTTGTGAAAGGTTACTTTAACTTCTTCTTTAGTGTTTTTTTACTTAAATTAAGAACACCGATAAAGTTTTAAAACGATCCAGTACAGTTAGCCTTCTCATTATTTTTTATTTTATAATATTCTATTGATGTAATATTAAGCCTTCTAAACAGAACTCACTAAATGTTATTTTAAGACTATCATTGTTATCATAGAAATGTTTTTATAGAGTGAAAAAAGTCAAAATGGTCAATAAATTAGAAGTTAAGGTACTTTGCCTTTGTATGAGCCATTATTGTTTTGCAGATAATGCAAAGGCAGAATGCAGTAACTTCCGAATAAGGGTCAAAGGTCAAGTTTGAGCTCAATTTTTTTAATGTAGATAAATATATTCATTATGACAACTACTTGGCAAATTTTCAGTGTCCTACATATCATACAATTGGCTGGACAACAAAAAAACTTTAAAGTCATTTTTCTCAGTTTCACACTCTGGTGAGTTAAGGTCTTTTGCCTTTGTAGGGCAGTATAGCCCCCCTTCACTCTGAGCTTGAGATAAAGGCTCTATGGCCCCTTTGCTCAACAGTTTCAAAATTTCGGCTCGAAGTAGGTGGTGCTACTTCTGTTTTTACCGTAGCTTCGACGCGCGTCACATAGCGACGAGGGCGTCGGCGAAACTGTAGCGAATAGCCTCTTTCTATAATGTCTAGCACCCACTTCAAAACCCCCGGGTAGCCTTGCCCATGCATCTGCACGAATGGCTAGGGGCTGAATGCGGAGCGCGCTCTGGTCGCTCAGCGACAGAGGGGCTTCGGTGTGCTGTAACATAAGCGTCGCGCTTCGAGGCAGGGGGCGCGCTGATAACAGCGGGCAGATTGCCCGCGCTCGACTCCTTTGCGGTAGTCAACCGAGAGGGGAGGGCTGGGCGAGTCCCGTAGGACCTGTCATGTCTATGTGTGAATGTGGGCGCGGGATAGCGGGCACATTTTCAACACTGAGAGCATTGTCCGCCTGAGCAGAGCGAATGCACGTTGGTTTTGTTTTTACAGAAACCTTGAGATATGCGGAACGTAGTGTTTGTGGGCACTGGGCAGTGGGCACATTTACCACGTTTAATGCGCAATCGACCTGGGTCGATTTCATGTGCGCGAGCCCTGTGTGACGGGCTGTGTTTGTGTGTAGGAATGAGCACTGGGCAGTGGGCATTTCGTCTACATTCGTAACACCATCGGCCGTGGCCGGGACACCAGAAAATACACTCTTATGGGATTTATCTGGGTAGCCGTAAAAGCGGCGTTTGTGTGCAGGCAAGCGGGCTGCTTCGCCGACTTGTTTACTGCAGAATACACTGGAACAGTCGCATTTACTGGAACTGAACGAGCGAGAAGTTGCCATAGAAACAGAGAGCGTCAACATGCTGGCGTTTGTTTGCAGGCGTGCGTGTATTACAGCAGGCTTGTTCACTGCAATATTGACATTTCCAGTCGTCTGAACTTCAGAGGCGGAAACCATAGAAACAGAGTTTGGGTGCAGGCGAGCGGGTTGTACCACGCGCTCGTTGGCTGCAAAATACACATCTGCAGTCGCCTTTTCAGGGAACTGCCAGAGCGAGAATTGACGGCAAAAATGTGTTTTGCCGGTAGACCCGGGATTCGATCGCGGGTCTCTCGCGCGAAAATCTGATGATCTACCACTGGACCACAGAGGAAGACACATAGACATTCAGTAGCGCGAGTATTATCAAAGAGCATCAACATGCTGGCGTTTGTTTGCAGGCGTGCGTGCAAAACAACAGGCTCGCTCACTGCAATATTGACATTTCCAGTCACCTGAACTTAAGAGGGGAATGAGAAATGTGTCAGGAGTGGAGGTCGGCCCGGCCGCAGCGGGGCTAAAAACACCCTTTTCTCCTTTCGCCAGTGACGCACGGGAACCATAGAAACGGTGTTTGGGTGCAGGCGAGCGGGTTGTACAGCGCGCTCGTTGGCTGCAAAATGCACATCTGCAGTCGCCTTTCAGGGAACTGACAGAGCGAAGCATTGGCGGCATAATATATCTGCCGTTAGACCGGGATTCAAACACCGGTCTCTCGTGCGAAAAACCTAAGATTCCGCCACTGAGCCACAGGGGGGAACACAAAGGTGTATAGATGCATGAGCATATAAGAGAGCGTCAACATGTTTTCTTCGGCGTTTGCTTGCAAGCGTGCGTGTTACAACAGGCTCGTTTGCTGCAATATTGATATTTCCAGTCGCCTAATCAGGGAACTGAGTTCTCTTTTCGCCGGTGAGTGACGCGTGAATGGGGCGCAAGGGCAGGGTAGCTTTCTTGTAACGTAAAGAAAAACTAACCCCGATCGTCCGCTTCCAGCCTCCCTTGTGAACGGCGCAGTTTGCGCGGCTCGAACAGAGGGAGAGAGAAAGCTAGCCCCGTGACCGTCCGCTCCTGACATCCCCTGTGAACGGCGCGGTTTGCGCGGCTCGAACAGAGGGAGAGCAGGTATCATCCCCCAAGCAGGCAAGGCAAGCGGGCGAACCGGCGAGCTTTGCGGGTTGGGGGGGGCGGAGGAGCAGTCTCGGAGAAGGATGCCAGGTGAGTCCTCAGAGTCACCATAGGCAGTAACTGGCTCGCAGTGAGGGCGGTCGCCGTCAGCGAGCGCGAGCGCGAGAGCTGCGTGATCCTCAGGAAAGGGGCGTCTTGAAAAAGACGCCCAGCTCTTTTAGTGCAATGAGAGTGTGTGTCGCGGCGGCGAGCACACACACATACACAAAACACAGTAGCAGAGAAAGGATATAACGCCGGATAACGCAGCAGGAAGGCGACTGAAGGCGGCGCGGCCAGCGGCTTCAGAGTGTCGACTCGTCCCGCTGAAAGGCTTCTTCAGACGGCGCGGCTTCTCTCCGGATCCAGCGATGCGAGAGCTTCGCTGAAGAGATGAAAAATCAGTGAGCTAGCCTCTCGAAGCTATGTTTATAGCCCTAGACCACGCCCATTCTGGCGGGACGTGACGTATTGGGCGCGAAGCGCCCCCATTGGAGCTGACGTCACGAGTGGGCCTTATCGATAGGCTGCTGCAGTTGCCGCAGGGCAGCCAATAGGCGCACAAGCCGTCTCGCCTGTGTCTGCATGCTGCCGCAACGCGTTTTACATTATTTCAAAATTAAGGATAATTTTTTGGCTTCAGTATCTCGCGGAAAAGAGATTTTCCCCTAGCGTAAGATTTACGCAGTACGAGAGTACCTCTCGTAAGAGAACACAACCATACAAATCAGTCTGTTGAGAGGTGACAATAAATGGGTTATTCCCAGAAAGCAAGTACGTCTTCGTTTCGTCTTTAATCGGACAGCCTTTGGTGGGTCAGCACCCTGAGCCGGCAACTTGTTCTTTATAGTGAAGAGCTACCAAGCAACAAGCAATTTTTCAATGTCCCCTCCCGTTCACCGTATTTCCTAGATGAAAGTAAATTTGTCTTTTATCTTTACAAAAGGTCTTTTCACAAGGCATTCAAATAAAAAAAAGTTGGCTAGCTTGCAAGTCAAACATTTTATTGTTTTCCCTGTTTGCTATTTCAAAGTCCTGTCACCGAAGCGTTGTGGGCAATGACACAGAAGGTAAATCAAACAATGCAGTTTAACTTGAGACAATCATCGGGGTCCTACACAATGGCTTGTGTAAGTGGTATAGTTATACAATGGACATATCTATTTTCAAATAAAATATAATTATTTACTTTAACTCTTTGTGTAAGGATTATTATATATACTCTATTAAATTAGACATATAATCTAGTGTTTTTCTTTAACTGGACATTAGCAATCTGACAAATATGTTGTCAACAACATTAGGATTAAGATAAAAAAAAAAGAATGGTCTATAAGTATTTTGGAGATCACAGTTTTTTGCAAAGTTATATTGGGCTTTATTAAACTTTATGAAGCTATAATAAACTAATATGCAATTGTTTACTACAAGTACATTTATTGCAATCTTAAAATGATTTGCTATCCTTTGGCTCTCTCTAGTGGACAACATTAATAATATGGCCTTCATCTCTGAATCGGATTGATCTAAATGACTGATAATGTTTTTAATGATTACTTTATTTCTGATAATATACCCACATTAAACTCAAATTCACTGATTCATGGTACCTTATTTCATTCTTTAACAGTTGTTTTTTCAACTACATTTTTCATCAGCTAAGCAGTAATGATACATTATTATATCACTTGTTAAATGGTTATTTAACAATTACATTCAGTCCTGCTTTACTAACAGTGTGATTTAGCTTGTTTAAATAAATAGTGACAGAAATTGCCCATAGGGTCGATTTCTTGATGTGTCAATCAAAACGGCAGCATTTGGCTTTGTCTAATTACAAATAAACAAATTAAGCTGGTGGAAGTACTTTAGCAAAAATTAAACTTATTGCCAAGATTAATGAAAACAAGAAATTCGATTTTTTTCCACGTTCTGATAAGGCAATGATATTAGATTCATATTTTAAATCAGTCTACAGAATAAATAACTACTAAATAAAAAAAATTGGAAGATCAATTGGACTACATTTGATGAGCTTTGATGTATGATAGACTTTGCATGATAGACTTTAGACATATCTGATGATGTTGACATGTAAACTCAACTTCACACTGACCAACTTGTCGTTTTTACAATTTAAACTGTCATTTTAAATCCTGAACTTTTCTTTTTTTTTCTGACTTTACATTTACTTGCAGTTGGAAACTTTTATTTGTAATTTGTCTGATATCACATGAGGGCAGGGTGAAGGTGGAGATACTTTGGTAAAAATATCGATGAAATTCAAATTATTGAAGAATCTCAAAACAAATGAATGGCAGGGACATTTTGTTTCCAACAAAGAAGTAGTGAAGAATGGATTTGAACACAGATGAGTACTTAGATGTTACTGCAGATGCATTGGGGCAGTCTATTCATTTACAAATGTCTGTACACTGTAAAAAATGAATCATGAGTCTTGTAATTTTCATTAAAAAAATTTAGGTGATCATTAAAAGTATTATGTATATTTTATTAAGAAAATTGTGGTTCAGTGTTTTGTTGAAAATATTGAGAACATTTCACTAATAACACCAAGAGAGGCATTTTCCTATTTTTTTTTTTAAGGAAACATACACAATTTTAAGGCTTGAATTGAGGAACTGATAATCCTCATTAAATTAAGGAAAAGGCTACCTATTTATTTGAAGAGAATTAGCTCATTTATGCGGTTTTATATAGAGACACCATTGTTTGTTCCCAGCATGCTTTGCACATGGCTGGAAATAGAGAGTAAATCTTGAAATTAAGTGTTATTTCATGTGTTTTTGAGTAAAGGGAAACATCTGTTAATGTTTAATGTTCAGGTATGTTTGACATTTGAAAGAGTTTCTATTATGTTAAAGTTTTGATCGTTACCATTGTGCAGAAGAGTAGGACTTATGGTTAGGTTGTGAATAACTGCATTTTTTCAATATTCTGAAGCATGTTGATTTATACATGTAACAATAACTCTGCTAATGATAGTGCAGTAACAAGTTTGAATCTGTGCTGTCCTAGCAGCATACAGTCTTTATATAAAACAATATATCTCAAAGTTAAATATAAACAGCTCATATCCATTCACTTGACTTCACACAATTTTGAGAATAAATAATACTTCAAATAAAAAAGCACATTTCACTAAAATGTATTATGTCATAGACTAAATAAATTAGGGCATTTTACATGATTTATTCAGGTAGATTCCATGAATGAAATCAAGCTTTAACCACTCAAAAATAGTATGTGTAATATTGTTACCATAATTTTTTTTAAGTAAATAGCAGTAACATTTTTTTATGTGTGACTAATCTGTCACTTTACTATTGTTGGGGAATTCACAGTTAAGATCCAAGGACCAGATATGATTAATGAAGACTAGGAGTCAAAGATGCAATCAATTGAAGAACATTTTACTTAAGAATAGTTGGCAGTTTCATCAGCAGAAATCATCTTCAACACAGTTTGTAGGCAACTTTCAGTACACACTCAATACAGCAGCAATTATACTCTAACACAGGTCACTAAACTACGTCATCACATCAGGTTGAATGATTCTGACTGGTTAAGACATAGATAAACTTGGAAAATCTCCACATATGGACAGAAGCATATCTCCATTGATTATCTGGATGATACGGATCCTGGTTTAAGCACAAAGTTACCCACCAAGGTCACAAATCAGCATTTCTAGGCTCCAGTTTGTTCATATAATGGTCATTTCATCTCCCCTGGGTGCCAGTTACTCACCTCACAAAAGACAGGACCTGTAACAAAGAATACTGACACACACAAATACACAGCTTCTTCAAGGTTGGAGTTGGTCGAGCTCTAGCTCTGATGAGGAAACTTCCCCAAAACATACTGATAAGATGTATGTCACAGGTCGGGGTGGGCCGAGCCAGACTGCACCCACCCCTGGAAACCGGGGTACCACCACGAGGAACGTGTCAAGGACCAGACAGACAAGGGAATAAAGGAATAACAGGTTTCTTTATTAAGTTAAGAGCAGTAATTTGAAATATCCTAATTAAAATCTTCTTGTCACCAGAGGGAATTCGATGGCCCCCTGGACCGTAGAGGGGAGAACGATCGTGGCGGCCCTGCAACTCGTTGGAGAGGGATCAGAGGGAAACTCACACCGTCTAGGTAGGTCACTGGGTAAGTACTCTTTACAGGACTCAAGAGGAAGTCGTGGTTATTCGGACCCCATTCGGACTGGAACCTTGGACAACAGGAAGACACTTCGATTCGAGGCACGTGCCGCAGCTATTCCTTTTCCTTCTCAACAGGGGCAGCGGCTTGCAACGTAGGCATGGAGGGCTTCTCTCTTTCTGAACAGGGTGGAGGCCTTCACTGGGGCATGTGGAGACCACCAGGCGGACGAACACTTGGAGCGAAACGCTCCCTTCGGCTGTGTACTGCAACAATACAACAGGGTTCAACGGTTCAACGGTATACAAGCACTCGACAGTGATACCTTCTCTCTTTCTGAACAGGGCAGAGGCCTTCAATAGGGCATGTGGAGACCACCAGGCGAGGAGGACACTTTGAGCAAGACACTCCACTTCGGCTGTGCGCTGTAACCAGGTAGCAGGATTTAACTATTCAACAGCATATGAAACATTCAGTTGAAATACCTTCTCTCTTTCTGAACAAGGCGGAGGCCTTCAATGGGGCATGTGGGGACCACCAGACGGAAGAACACTTTGAGCAAGACACTCCACTTCGGCTGTGCGCTGTAACCAGGTAGCAGGATTTAACTATTCAACAGCATATGAAACATTCAGTTGAAATACCTGCTCTCTTTCTGAACAGGGCAGCGGCTTTCGATAGGAGCGTGTGGAGACCACCAGGCAGAGAGGATGCTTTAAGCGAGACACTCCGCTTCAGCTGTACACTGTAACAATGTAGCAGGGTTTAACAGTTCAACAGCATATAAAACATTCAGCATTAACAGAGCCGGGCTGTCTCAAAATGGTAAGTTGGGCACTCGACATATCAAAACCTTCCTTGGAGACAGCGGGTGAAAGACTGTAAGGAGAGAGTGCACAGCAGACTACTATTGCTTCTCCACACGATGAACTTCACTCCATAACACAAACCGTGTGAATCGTCACTTCAGGCACTGCATTCCACTCGCACACCGTGCATTCGGGCCAGCACTCACCCACCGGTCTTTCTCCCACCAGATCGACTCTCGTCTCTCGCAAGGGCTCAACTTCTCTCCGGAGACAGCAGAAGACGGGTGCAGCAATCGTCACATTCAGCGAGGAGCGGACAAAAGTTGGAGACAGATCAACAATTCACTCGGTGTACTAATTCACTCGTGCCGCACACTTTCCAAACTCTCAACACCACCTCAGTGCTAGTGCATATAAACAACGGATCCAATACTCATCACTTTGCGTCTTTCCCACTGCTGACGATATTCCTTGGGTTTTCGCTGACAAATACTTCACTCTCTTCTCTCTACTTCTCAACTTCGATCTTCGCCCGCTTCATAGCCCAGCCTCAATAAAAAGAACAACCCGTCGACAAAAACACAGTATCTCACGGGAGGAGAACCCCCAGGCGGGGAGGAGAACCACCCGGCAGTCTGCTTCCTCTCTATTTTTAAAACCCCATCTCAATACGTGTCCCTCTCACAACACTCTCTGTAATTACTCCACACCTGCTGTCAATCGGGCAATTGGCCTTGCTGCCATGGCAACAGATTCGCAGTGCAATAGAGACGGGTGTCCACTGGAGGTCTCCACAACAACACTGCATCACAAGGACTTTAGTCTTTTCTCTAATTTTTGTCACACCGTGACATGTATTTTCTCTCAGTAAGAGGTTCAGACAATATTCATAATTATTCTCTTGTGACTGAAGATGAAAAGTAAAGTAAATACTTTGTGAATTGGTCACGTAGGAGACAGGCCTAAGTGACTTCAGTGACCTAGGCTGTCATTGTCAGCTAGAAGAGTAAATATGTTTTAACATGTGTTGGGTGCTTCTCTTAAAAAAAACAAACAAAAAAAAAAACAAGGAGAGAGAGCATGTTCAAGTCATTCAAATTGTTTAATATTTAGAAGGATAATATTGATTAATTAAACACCACTCAAAAATATATATTGAAGCGGCAGTTGATTCAAGAATCCACCCCTTCACCATATTGACAAGTGTGTTTGACTATTTTCAGATATCAGGAAAGATCATCTGTCTATGATAGTAAATTATAAGCTAAAAATAAAGTCATACAAATATATAAAACCAAAAGGACTGTCAGGATACACAGACTTGCAGAAGTAGTGAGAAAACAATAAACTGTCTTTATTCAAACAGATAGATGGTAAGTAGCCTATATTGCAGGCAGACAACCACCATGAAGACAATGATGATGAAGCAATGGAACACGGGTACGTTGCACCACACGCAACCTACACACCAGCATAACGCTGAGTACTAAATAAATTAGATGTTTTCTCTTACAGGGAGTTGGAGAACTGGAGACAGGCAGGTTTGGAGCCAATGAAAAGAACACAGAGGTAGGTATCGCAGGTAAGGAATATCCACAACTTGGGTGAGTCCTAGTTCAGACCAGACAATGATGGTGTCTGTGGTGCAGGATTTTGTAGAGGGTACTGATGAGTGTGGTGATTGGTGACAGGTGGTTGTAATGCAGCACTCTGGTGAGAGTGAACCTTGTGAGGGAGTGAAGGTGGAGCGTGGCGGATCCCTGACTGTATACTCCCTCCACGGCCCGCTCCTGAGGGCAGGGGACCACGACGTCGAGGTGGTCGCCCTCTGATTTGGACGGTTCTCAGAGAAAGAGGTAAGTAGATCAGGGTCAAGTATGTCATCTCTAGGAACCCAATAACCCTCTTCTGGACTGTACCCCTGCCAGTCGACAAGGTACTCCAATCGACCACCTCGGCGCTGGGAGTCCAAACAAAACTGAACTGAGTAGACTCCTCTGTCCTCTACGTTGGATGGCTTGTTGGAGGAATGTTGGAAGGTTCCCCTGACCATGGGAACATGGGCGGTTGGTATCCGAGTATGCACTGGAAAGGAGTCAGGCCGGTGTTCTTCTGGTGCAAGTAATTCTGAGCGTACTCTGCCCATGCTGGAAACTGGCTTCAAGAGTTCTGGTGGCTGCAGCAGAAGGTTTGGAGGAATCGCCCGATTTCCTGGACCTTCCCTTCCGTCTGTCCATTGGTTTGGGGATGGTTGCCCGATGACAGACTTGCGGTCACATCTAGGAGCTTGAAGAAGGCCTTCCAGACATTAGAGATGAACTGAGCTCCACGGTCTGACCTAGTAGCTGTGCAAATAATATAGCAACAAATCTAGGTCCTCTGTCATCCAATCTGAATACATATGTTAAGAATCTGGGTTTTATCTTAACACAGAGTTAATGTTTGACAGACGAATCAATTCATTTGTGATGATTAGTTTCTTTCAATTGCGAATCTTTCAGTGATCTGGAGAAAGTAATTCATGCTTTTATTTCTTCACAGCTTGATTACTGCAATGTTTTTGCTGACTTTGCTGTCACGTCTTCAGAGAGTACAAAATGCAGCAGCAAGGTTGCTGACAAAAATAAGAAAGAGGGATCATATCCCCAATTCTGGCCTCTTTGTGCTGATCAGTTCATTTTAGAATAAAGTACAAGTAACTTTTGTATACTTTTAAAGCTCTGCATGGACCGGCACAAAAATATGTTTCTGAGCTTATACATTTTATTTGCTCACACAGGTCTCTGAGATCCCAAAATCCGCTGCTCCTAGAAATTTCTCAGTCACACTTAAAAAGTAAAGGAGACTGCACTTTCTCAGTTGCTGCCCCAAAGTTGTGGAATGGTTTACCAATGTCAGATCATCTACCACTGTAAACATGTTTAAAACTCGTCTGAAGACATTTTTTTTGATGAGCCCTTTTAGTGTTATTGTAAAATGAAAGCAGTTCACACATTTCTGAGACTTGCAGGGTATTTATTAACATTAGATTGCATTACATTACACACATCACAACATTGTTAATGTATTCAATTAAACTGTCAAAGAACAATAAATTCTACATAAATACAGCTCACATTTTCTTCTGAAAATGTAAAATGTAATTCTTCATGTCTTATTCTTCCTTGAAATGTTTCTGGATCCAGGAGAGAATGTCCTCATCGATATGAATGGAAAGAGTTCCGTCTGGATTAATGGGAACAGCAACAGGGAGACGAATATCCATCCTTGACAGTGTCATCTAGAGCAGCAGGAACAAAAATCATTTGTTGAATTTTCTTATTAAATCTCTGTGAGAGTCATAATTTAACTGAAAACTATTTCACCTCTGGAATCCTAGCAATGACATTCAAGGATCTCTGAGTTGGCAAGGCTGCAGTCAGTTCAATCTCTTTCTCACTGTTCTTTGCTCTTTCAAGTCTAAAGCCCGTCTGGAAAGCCGCCATAGGGATGTGCTTAGACAATCTAATTGTGAAGGGATGCACAAAAAAAAGCAGATTAAACCAGTGCCCTTTTCTAAACTATACAATGCATTTGTCATTCAGTGTTGCTGAACATTACTTTTTGGCGTATGTGGTGATAATTATTGGCAGCCTCTCCCATTCCAGCTCTAGACGTGCAGCAGGGAATTCTCCCAGGACACCGGCTTCAGCTTTAGCAGTGACTGCATACTGTTGGCATTCTTGACCCCAAGCAACCTTGGCCTGAAAAAGGACATTTGTGTTCAAAAAATTGTATTGATGTCAATTATTTCATTCACAAGTTTGCACTTACATATAATCAGATAGGGTATGGAAATATGCGTATTTGGAGTGTCCGAGGAGAGGGCTCCGGGCTCGGAATTTGGCCCGAACCCAGAGTACTCCCCCCATCCCTGGCTGGGATAGGAATAATCGAGAGTAAGGAGTTGGGGTGGAGGACTGTCATCGAACTGAGGTAAATCGGCTATGTATATATGCCTCTTGTCGTGCTGATTGGGTAGATTATCTGAACGTGCTCCTCGCAAACTTTGTAAATAAAATATCATCTTGAGAAATTAATTTCTATAATTGTTCTAAATCTTGTCTTTTTTTTTATTAAAAAAAGTTCCAGTCTTACAGTGACTTTGTGCTTGCTCAGCAGGGCACCATCAGCACAGATCTTCAGGTTGTCATTTTCAGCGATGGAGGAAACAACGAGCTGCACTCTTGCTGTTGGCTTGTCAAAGTAAGCAGCAAGTTGGTAGCCCAGCAGCTTGTGGTCAACTCTCACAGCACGGGCAATGACAGCAAAAACAGGTGGAAGAGCATTTCCGAGGAACTTAGCCTGAAAGCATAAACCATAATCAATTTAAGTGGATTTTAGTACAAAATGTCACCTTTGGGTTATATGTTATTAATGACACTAATTTATTCACCTGTTTCTGGAGAGCCTCAAAGCTAGATGCAGTGCTTCCACTGCTTACTGCCTTTGAAGCACCATGGGGTGCCAAGAACTGCAAGCAAAAATAAGTTTTGTAATAAGTAATCGATATAATCTAAAGTAATACTATAAAAAATTGGCTTTTTAGTAGTTACCCGATCTTTGTGGAATTTCTTGAAGGGCTCCATGATAGTGGCAGTCTAAAAATCCATATAAAATGATTCAGTGAAAAAATATATTTATGACAAAAATATTGGCTACCTAACCAACACGCTACATTCCACTTCCTCACCTTACTCATACGAGAGCTGGACATGGAGGAGCTTGAACTGCTGCTGCTGCTGCTGCTGCTGCTGCTGCTGCGGCTGCTACTGCTGCTTTCAGAAGAGACGGACGCATTTCTGTCTTCAGTCTCCAGGATTTCCCTCAGTTTCAACAGGAAGGCCTTTCCTTCTGGAGTATCCTCATCAATGAGGCTGATTTGCTTAAGGAGTCTCTCAGCAGCTCTAGGACCAACTTGGACTTCAAGCTCCAGTCTTTCAACTGCAGGACCTTCAGCTAAAGCCAAAATGACAATTATTATTTTGTCTTCAAAATTTTCTGTAATTTTCTCTGAAATTAATAATCTTCTCTGAATGAATACCTCTTGTCAGTGCAGCACGGGCTGAGTGCTGTCCAATTATGTAGAAGAGAGGAGAGTTTCTGATAAAAGCAGCATTGTGAGAGTGCACCTCAACGCACCCCTTGATTTCAATGTATGGGACAGCAAGACAGAGAGTCTTGTGAAATGGAGCAGCAGGAGTCTGGGCATTTTGCATGGCCACCTCGGGTACTAAGGGAACAATCCTCTCAGCGTTGGGCTCTTCAATATTTCTGACCACAGCAAGAGTCTCAAAGCTGTTGGAACAAAAAAAAAAAAAGTGGGTCACATCTCACTTTCAGAAATCTTTTGAGCTATTTATGAATTGCTTCAGAATGTTTTCTCCACTGGTCTGACTAATATTTCATTACCTCACATCAGCAATGTGTTGAGGAAGCTCAACAGGCAGAGCCTCCACCTTGTAGTTGCCCTTGAGAATGTCTGCTCTTGCAACCACTTTTCCAGGGGCAATAGTACGGATCTTTCCTCTTGCCATAACAGCAGCTTGGATCAAGGCAGTGTTCACTCCCATTACAGCAAAGGTCTGGAGAGCAATACTGAAATAAGAATAAGGGAGATTGTTTGTAAAACTGTTGTTGTGTACATTATATCTCATCTTCATGAATGTAGCTGCAAAAGTGTACCTTGGTCTAGCTTCAGCCTGGAGTTGAACATCAGTCTTCTTGAGCTGCTCAAGAGTCATAGTCTCAATCTCCTCAGGGAGAGGAGGTGTAATGGTGGCCTTAACTAGAGGGATGAACAGAGCAACATCAAACTTCAAAGTGACACCCTCATATATCCAAGGTAAGATTAACAAAAAAAATCTAAGAAAAAACATACCATTGAGACTTGCAGTAGCGACAGCAGCAGTGTACAAACTGAGCTCCATAGGCAAACCAACTGCTGTTGGCAAGATACGACGCACTTCAGATGCAAGCAGGGGTTTGGCATACTGGAAGGCAACTCCTTCCTGCAAAGCTTTAAGGGCACGCTTCAACAGTTCACGTGGTTTGGGTCCAGTGACCATCTAGGGATAGTGTTTATGAGAAACTTTATTCTAATTGTGAGAACTATTTTTGAGACAGAACACAAAAAATATATTAATGAGAGAGAAGACATAAAGTACAACACAGTACCGGTATTGCTTCTTCAATGAGGGTCTTGTCAATGTTGAAATAAGCCACTTCTTGTCCAAGTAATTTGATATAGGCTGAAGCCAATGGCTGATTGGTTGGCAAGGTCTTCCAGTTTGTGAGCTTGAGGAATAAAAAAAGAGAAGTCACACACATATGCCTATGTCATGCTTATAATATTACTTAAAAGTACACAATTATACTGTACACAGGACATGAAAACGTACAGCTCTCAGGGTGCGCTTGATCTTTGTGATACGGTCAACACTTTCATCTGCAGCAGGAGATTGCAGAAGAGCCTCCTGGATTCCTTCAGTTCTCACACCAATCTGTTTGAGAGAATCAACTGAGTGAAGACTGACACTTAAACATTTTAAAACCATGAACATGTTTTTTAATAACTCTTGGTTGTCCCACCTCAAGAACATCAGCAGCAGCTCCAGCCAGGTAAGCACGTGCTTTAGCTACAACAGCTCTGGGCAGGATGGTGGCGGCATCATTGATCATGTAGGCACTACCAGCAGCTCCAATCATAAGAGGAGCTGCACAAGAAAAGAGGTAAGAATACATTTAATGTGTCAGGAGAATTTTTTACACATTTTAAGAAACACCCATGACACTGTTCGTTTTTTAGCTCTCTTATAAAAATGGCTAGACTCACTATGATAGAAGTCCAGCTGAATGGCTCTGCTGAAACGGAAGCTAAGCCTGTCCAGTTTGCGACTCATGAGCTTGATGGCAACATTAGCTGCACCCGCACTGAAATGGACAACCATGATTACCTCTGGCGTGTGCTCATTTTATGTGATGAAGTAAAATATGTGAGAAATGATTTGTTCTTACACAGCTGCCATATCAGGTGCAGTGATTCTGGTCAAGGACTTGATGTGGGAATAGGCAAAGCTTGCAACATGCATGTTAGTCTCAGTCTTCAAAGCACCAGCAAGATTGGAGACGAGAGCCACTGAGGGCTTGGACTCAAACAACACAATACAAGCAACCATACGCACTTCAGGGTGGAGAGTCCTGTCCAATACAAGCTGCAGGGCCACTGGCTGAACCTGAGCCAAGAAACAAGGTTAGTATATTATGGGAAGAAAATATGTATAATGTTTTACAGTAATTGATTCCTATAGTGTCTGACACTTACCAGTTTGTGCTCTTTCTTGGCAATGTTCCTCAGGGCCAAGATGGCATCAACCTGGACTCTAAGAGGTAGAGAAGTAGCTGCAGTTCTCAGTCCAGGTAGGAGCTTCATGATGGTTTTAAGACTAGCAGGGTGACCAGCATTGCCCAGAACTTTCAGAGCCAAAGTGATTTCAGGAATGTCATTCTTTGAAATGGCCTCTGCAGCAATCTCATGGATGGGCTGAGGAGTTTGAGGCACATTTAGACAAATAATATTGATAATATTTAGTAAGATAATATTTTTCTATTATAGTAAATATGATATTAAGTCCATGGCAGAAATGTATGGAGGTCTTGAATCGTTTACCCTGAGGAGCTCGGCGGAGCAAGTGGGAACTTCAACGCAGTGTTTGGCAATCATGGAACCATATCCCAGCATGATGACTTCACGAAGAGCTGGGATTGTGGCGATTTTCTCGTGCTTAGCCAAACTCTGTTCAGCAATATACATAAATGATTAATTTGATTTTGGTCATATTTGAAGAACAGCACTTTGAGTATAGTAAGATGTACCCACAGCTGTCAACTGGATGGTCTCCAAATCAGCAGTGACCATTTGCAGAGCAACTACAAGAGCCTGAATGAACTCAGGAATGGTAATTTCACCGGCCAGGAACTTCTCCTTGATGAATTTTACAATGACTGGTGTGCCAACAGCAGGAAGAGCATCCAGAAGCCAGCGCCTAACAGATTCATTGTTTTAAAATATATTCATAATAAAAAATTGTCTTTGAACTATATTCTTATGAACATATTGCTCAAATATTGTACCTGTAAACTGGTTTGTCTTTGAACTGAGCCCAGATAGCCTCAATATTCTCCAAGGTGGCAGCACGCAGGAGTTGGATGAGCTCAAGAAACTTAAGTGGAGCATCATCATGGACCATGGCCTCATTGTTTGCAACAAGGTGCTTTAAGACCTCGATAATCTAGAGAGAGTAAGGGCAACACTCAGTTGATCATGGATCAAAGGCTTTCACTTGGAGACTGTTAAAGATTTTGAGTCATGAATTATACCTGGGCTGGTGCATTACTGATCTTCAGGAGTTGAATGGGGGTCTGAAGAATTTCAGTTGAAAACTCATACTGCAGGGATCCACGGGCCAAGTAATCAGCTTTGATTGGAACAACAGGCGTCTTCTCAATCTCAGCAAAAGTCAAGGTTTGTCTGAAAAAAATAAAATAAATCTTTATTTCTTAGTAATATTGTTACTTCATATTTTTAAGAGAAATCTCACAGAGGAGCAATCTTACTTTGCTTCCATCTGGGCAGCACCATGGATCTCATTGAAGGGTGAAAACTGATGCACTTCCTCAACTGTTGCTTCAGCGATCAGTACACCGGCGGCAGATGGTTTCATGATGTAGTTGTAAGATGCGGTTTCAATCAGACTCTTGACCCTCTGTTGGGAGAAAGGTATGTGACCACTTGACTCTTGGCATTTTCGTTATATTGAGTAAATATTTCAATTCTTTCTCGTCTTTTTCATTACCTCTGTGCATTCAGCACACCTCTCAGTGTATGCCAAACCGATGTCCTTCATGATTCTCTCCTGGCAGTGGCTCAGATCCTTAGACTTGGTGACAATAATGTGGTTGGCCTTTGGATCCTCACTGATGGCGTAGTGGGTCCTGCACACTCCCTGAACTCCATCCTTGAAGAACAAGTAAAAAATTAGATTGCAGAACTCAAAATGGATCAAGTGTACGGATCACTTTCTTACCTCTTGCAGCTCATAGATGTTCTGGGTCTTCTTGAGGTTGAGCTGAAGGATGTTGAGGATTCCTCTGTGCAGGTTCAGTACTGTAGGGGAGACTCCTGCAGGGGCGAATACCTTTCCAACCACACCATTAGCATACTCAAACTTGATGGGAATCTGAAGCTGAGCAGCCAGAGCTGAGGTGAGCTTAGTGGCAGGAACAAATGGATCCTTGGGCCAAATGCCAGCATACTCGTGGAGTAGAGGATCCATGAGCTGAAAAGGAATATTTTCACTTAAAACAAGGGAATTGTTGCTTTTAACAGTCAATGCTTGCTAACACAGTTTTAGTTTTTCCTTAGTGTTGAACACCTAAAAATTTTACAATTTATAAATGTCATTACCTTCATCATGAAGGTGTTCTCTGTCACGGCACTGAGGTGAACCTTGCTGCTGACTTTTATTCCTGCTCTGGCCAGACCTTCTTGAGGAAGACCACCCAAGAGCAGAGCCTCATACTTGTACACATAGGTCTTGTCAGGGGCAAACTCAGGAACTGAAAATGGTAGAGTATTTCTTTGGTTGAGTTAAAGCAAGTATGCAATAGTTGTAAATTACCTATTTACAAATAACCAAATTACAATTTTTTTACTTACCAAGGTTGATCTGTTGACATGCTAAAAAAATAAAAAATAAATAAAAAAAAACACATGAGAAAATATGCTTTTAAAACGACTTAATTTAATTTTACTTAATTAATTTACTTAATTTAATTAAATTTAATGAACCTATTTTAAGAGGTTCTAATTTACATTCTTAAAGAGAAATATTTTAAGAAAAGAGATACAGGAACTTCTTAAGTTCAAAACATAAAACTTACCCACAAGGGCTACAGTCAGGGCAAGCACAACAGCTCTCATGGCTGATGGTTTGTGAAGAGCTACTCAGAGAATCAGATCTTTTATATTAGTTTACTGCTGCCCCTTTATTTATTTTTTTTAATGAATTATTAACAGATGTCTTTAAACATAACACGACTGTTGAGTCAACCTCTGAACATCAATATCAATTAGAGGTTAGGTTACCCTGGTCTGTCATGTCACCATCAAGAGCAATGACCAATGTCAATTTTGTATTTGTCTTCATTTGCCAAGAAGTTTTATATATATATATATATATATATATATATATACATACAGTATATCTGGGAAAAATAAATGAACTACTTTATTTATTCTACTAACAATATATATATATATATATATATATATATATATATATATATATATATATATATATATGGAAAAATCATGAGTCCACTGCAAAATTAGCAGTTTCTCTGAATTTATTATTTATATGTATCTGTTTGAGTAAAATTAATATTTTTTATTATTCTACTAACTACTGACAACATTTATTGCAAAGATCAAATGAAAATATAGTCATCTAGAGCATTTATTTGCAGAAAATGACAACTGGTTAAAATAACGAAAAAAGATGTTCTGTTTTCAGACCTCAAATATTGCAAAGAAAACAAGTTTATATTTGTTTTTAAACAACACAATACTGTTTTAAGTTAGGAAGAGTTCAGAAATCAATATTTGGTGGACTAAGCCTGATTTCAAACCAAGTAAATACAATACTTTTTTTAGGTTTACTTTAGCTTATTTATTGATACTGTTATGTTTCAATAAGTAATAAATAATGTTTCAGTAAATAAGCTAAACCCACCGGCCCTCCTTAACATTTCGATTTAATAATCCGGCCCTCGAAATGAAGCTAATTGAATAGCCCTGGCCTAGGCCATCTTTGTGGAGAGCAACAATTCTAATTCTCAAATCCTTAGAGAGTTATTTGTCATGAGGTGCCATGTTGAACATCCAGTGGTCAGTATGAGAGAATTGTACTCAAAGCACAAATTTGAACTGCTCTAATACAAGATACAGCTATTTTCACTTAGGGTGTACTCACTTTTGTTGCCAGCTATTTTGACAATAATGGCTGTATGTTGAATTATTTTCAGAGGACAGTAAATATATACTGCTATACAAGCAGCACATTTACTACTCTAAAATATATACAAGTTTTATTTCTATATTATTGTCCCTTGAGAAGATATACTAAAATGTTTGCTGAAATGAACACATTTACCTCAAAATGATGGGCTCTATCTACTCATCATGTAGCCATAAGAGAGAGGGACACAGGAATATTTCCTGATCAAAAATCAGACTCAGCCAATGGACCAAAACATAGACTTTTCAGTAGTGACATGAAAATGCGGGACACATTGTTTCGTGATATAAAAAGAAAATGTAATAAAAATATACATATATTTTTTAACTTAGATAAGATGTTATAAATATATTT
Source organism: Leuciscus idus (assembly GCA_021554675.1). Lineage (NCBI taxonomy): Eukaryota > Metazoa > Chordata > Actinopteri > Cypriniformes > Leuciscidae > Leuciscus > Leuciscus idus. The sequence continues at coordinate 34,920,584 of CM038625.1, forward strand.
TATATAACTGCAAAAAATATTTCAATATCATTTTCATAAGTTGAAATTTAAGGTTTGGGACAGCCATCTCCCAATTGAAAATACCCAATAAATTATGATTTTATAATTTGAATACTTTTTTTGTTTTTTGGTTGTGGGACAGCAGTTTGCACCAATTCTGTAGAATGGTCCATATATATTAGAGAGATGCATCAAAATGAAAATTCTGGGCCAAAACCGAAAATTCTGGTTGCGCTTGTAGTTTATGATTATTGTTTTTGCTATTGGCCTAATGCCTATAAATGCCAAACCTTTATACATTTGAGTCCCTCAACCTAATCAAACCATCTACAGTGATCACTCATAGCATAGTGGATTTATTTATTGGAAAAGACAATCAGAAATTGCTTTGTTTTCATAGGGTCACACAAGGTAAAGGGATCCACTGTCCTGTGGGTTGCGCTGTGTAGTTCAGTTCTATTGGATCATTTGATACACTTTGCTCTGCTTTTTTTTGTAGCTTTTTGCTCTCAAAGAACACAATATAGACAGATTTGGCATAAGACTATCAGTTTTAGGTTAGGTCACTCTGGCTAAAGTCAATATTATTTTGAGGACCATGTCACAGTTTCACTTGAAATATTTTATAATTGTTCATTTTACAATGTTTTACTCTTAATACAAGTAATTTCAGTATGAAAATTCTGAATTGCTCGTGAAATATTTAGGACTGTGCATGTTTTTGTGGCTCCATCAGCCAGACTCTTTTAGGGCATTGTCATGAGATGATTGACGTATGGCACCTTTTTTGTGGCTCTAGAGCTGTTAGTTAAATAACAATAGCACCTTACGCAATAAACCACTATGAGAAAAGATGGCAGATTTTTAACAAACAATTCAAATCCTGTGCCAGCTAGGGACGCTCTGATTAATTGACCACTGATCAAAATTAGCTGATAAATGAATTTGATGCATGGTCTCTGAACTTCTCTGAACTTGCCCATCACGTAAATCACATGTCAATAACACATAGGGTGCAACACTCACATTGTGAAAGGGGCTGTGAATATGAAATGCTTGTGCAACCTTTGTGTCAGTCTCCATCAGAAGTAAGTTGCCAGAAATGTACAGGATTATTTTACAAATTACTCAGAAAGTTACTGTGAAATAATGCGAATTCATGCTGGCCCATATTTATTTATTTGTTTGTACAAATTATTACTGTGAATAAACAGCAAAATGATGCTTAAATCAGAGTAACAACATTCTTTCTGCACTTCTTGGAACGCTCAGGATTTCCCAAAACAGCCTTGAGTTCACAGCGTCTCTCTGTCTTTTCAATCCTCAAGCAGCTTATACCCTATATCTCCCGGGAATTACTGAAACGAGAAGCAGGTGTTAGACACTCTGAACTTGACCAAGGCTGCATTCCAGTCCAAAACTGTCTTGCCCTTCACTTGCTAACTTCCCTCCGTCTCGTTCTTTTGGATGTACGTCACAATCATAATGCATTGTGGGACATATAGGTGCCTGAAGTGTACATATGAAGTAAACTCGCTCCCTCTGTCAAAATCGAAGGAACGAGGGTCTGTCCATATAAACTTCCCTCGTCCACTTCACGAAGTGGAACGCACTTCAAAATGGCGGCAGGGATTCCCCCGAGGGGAAGTGCTTAGGGAAGTTCGCAAGTGCGTGTCTAAAAGTGGACTGGAGCGCAGCACAGTACTTGCCCCGCGCTCGTCTCCTGGCTTGCTCCGCAGACTTCGCTGAACCACACCCCCCTCATAGAATATTAAATATGCTAATTGGCTGATTTTAAGGTAGTCAAACTATTCTAAGCATGAATATGAAGATTTTATTTTAGCATTATTTAAGAATGAAGATTTGCCAATAACTTATTCCAAATTCATAACTGTTTGTAGATGGATCTTTCACTATAGTGAAGCATCTGCTAAGATACAACTTTGAAAGATGTGACATCATCTTGCAACAAAATATTTTTTTTTTATAAGCAACTCCTAATGCATAATACAGTATGTTCGGTTATGTTATGTTCTCTTTTGGTTCTGTTTTCCCTGTGCAATGCCTGTGTTCCCTAGTTAGTTTCCATGTTTGTTGAATAGTTCCATACACCTGTGTCTGTTCACACCGATTACCTCTCCCCATGTATTTAAGCCCTGAGTTCTTTCTGTTCCTTCTGGTAGTTTGTGGTTGAAGTTTTTCCTCCCATGAACTCTTGCGTGTGAATTTTGATTTGTTAATAAAGAATGTTTATTTTTAGATACTACTTTGTTTTGTCATGTGAACTACGGCACGTCTCCCAGGGAACAGTCTTTGAGAGGATTGAGCAGTGGGTGTTGCTGGTAAACAATGGATAACAATGATAATACGATGGTGGCAGTAGCAGTAACTCCTTCATTAAAGGTAAATGAACTTTAAATTCTCCAACACTGTAAAATTAATTGTTGCTGCATTAAATTAAGTAGGTCTATAATCCCAATGGCTGGTCCAGTCATATCAACTGTTAAACTTGTGAAAGTAAACCCTGCTTGTAGTTAATGTAAAAAATATGTTGCCACGAGTTATTGATCACATTTTCCCCCAGTGTAGTTCATTGTAATGACATTGTGTTTTCTTCTTTTGTGCAGTTTTACACAATACACCAACACTTTTACCTGTTCCCAAGCAAGTAGTGGCTGAAGCATGTACAGTAAGTGGACTTTCTCTAACTTTACATCAAAAGGAAAGAAAGTGCAACACTTTGTAATGCCCATTTGTTTCCAATGCACAGGACAGTGAAGAAACCCTCTCAGATGACTGTCTTTTGGAGAAAGTATCTGTAAGTGCATACGTGACTTTACTTAATTTATACGTGTGTACCTATTATTTCTGACTGCAATATGGGGCCTACGTAAGAGTATGTCAAAAGAAGTGATACAGAGGTGGGCAGTTTTGTACTTTTACTTTTTATTTTTGTTGCATGAGGTATGCGTTGACAGGTTTATGATTATTTATTTATTTTCCACAAATGACACAGGGTGATATCCATTCCCTATATAATAGAAGTCTTCAACAGAAAATAGAGTATTTTGAAAAAACAAAACTAATGAGTGAACTTGACTACTTAAAGAAAAACCTGGCACTAGAAATAGAGTTGTTTCAAAAGAAACTTCAGCGTAAGTGCTAATACACTTTCACACAGGGTACTATTGCTGACCTTGCATAATATCTCTTATTGCAGGCTAAATATGACTTGATCACTGGCCTTTCTTTACAAAGAACAATTGAAATAAAACTCAAGGAACTAAGCATATTTGTCTTGTCTTTTATTAAACATTTAATGAAATGTTTTTTTTTTTTTTGGTTTAAAATAAAATGCACAGACAGACCCTGCTTGGGTTTGAAATAAAAAGCACATACATGTAGGAGATTGATTACCCAATGGTAAGTAATTAAGATAAACTGCTCATTTAGATGATACTATATCTAAGGCTTTTTCCATAATTCTACAAACTTTTCAGACTAGTAATTGCTCATTTATTTTCTGTGCAAGTGGATGTCTTAATGTTCAGTATATGATAGTGTATGCCCCTTATGTTTTATTTTCATTCATCTTAAAATATCATAACTATCTGTCATTGAAAAACCCTTTGGTTGTATCTAACCCCCCCACCCAGTACCTATGGCTGTTACAGCAGAAGTAGACAACAATAGGAAGTAGTGCTCCAGTTGTTGAATAAAGAAAAAAATAGTCAGCAGACAAATTTTGAGAATGCTCATTCAGATTTATTGAAATTAAGGCATTAATGTACAGTAGCTTCAAAAATGTTGCATTAAGTTCTGCTTTGTGAACTGGGTTTAAGCACACTGGTCAGTGCAGCGACAGGCCACATGGGCATCTGTAGTCTCTCTCACGTCTACACTCTTCTCATAGATTCCATCCAACATGTTGAGGTTGGAGTCTGTAACACAGGAAATAAAAATGTAAGTGACATTCAGACACCAAAATGTAATATTTTCCCATTCAGACAATGTCACTTGCATATTGTAGTTCATGCTAATATTATTGTCAGTGTTTGATTTTAAGATGTAAAATCTGCTTTCTCAAGCAAAACCACATGAGAATTCCTGGATTGAGTCATATCAATCTTCAAACAAGTAATGAAATCACTTACCAGTGGACAGGCAGTGGTATCCAATAGTGACAGGGACGGTTCTGATTGGTGCACAGCCTGACAGACAGCGCAGCACAGGCTCAACAGAGTAGCATTTAGATTCATGTCCATTCAAAATCACTTGCTTCTCCAACTTCACAGATTCAAGTTTCATGCGGCATTCTGATAAATATATGAATATAATAATATATCATGTGAATATAATATATAACAAATAATAGGACAAATATTTGTTTAAAAACGTCTTTCAAACATATGATGTTGTAATACACAGCATCAGACAAATCTTACGGCTGGCATCACGGCAGCTCTCAGCAGGAAGCACCCATGAGTGGGCAAAGCTGACTGAGTTCTTGGTCAGGTATCCACTGGGCGTAGTGTATTCCTGTTTGATCTCTCCATCAGCCTTTCCACAGAGGCCACATGTCTGTCCCTTCATCCAGTCTGCAACTTTAGTCTATAAATGAAAATGTATGTTAGGAATTAATCAAACTCTGGATGATGCATTTTTGCTGCAGAAATTCAGGAGCTGATAAATACTCTTTAACATGCAGTCACCTTCCATTGACCACTGGCAAAGTAGACTTCCTGAAGCCCCTGACTATGAGCATAAAGTGACAAACCATCATCCTTCTTCCTGATTTGGATGGAGCCTAAACCAGAAGTGCATTTTAATTTATATTAGCTAAAGATATTATGTGAATTAAGTCGAAGAGACCACATGGAACCTACCTGAGGGATGCTGATAGGGAAGACTGCTGATGGGAACTTCCATTCCATTAACTTTAACTTTTGCATCGGTGCCCAAAGAATAGAACTCTACATCACTGTTAAAGACAGGTGATCAATTCAGTACAGTGGTAGTAAAATTATAATCACAGTAAATAAACCTGCAGATTAAATGGATGGTATCAGCTTACATATCAGCAAGTTTAATGTTCAGGCGGTTTTTTTCAGACTGTTCATCCTTCTTCAACAGAACAACAAATTTCAACTCAGGTGTGCAATCCTGGGCTAAGACTTGGTAGCAGGAAATGGGCATTTCGATCTTGTACCTCCTGTTGTTGAAGGTGGTGATTGTGTCCTGCATCATGCTGCACTGAACTAAAAAAAAAAAAGATAAATCAAAGATAAATCAAGCAAATGTGTGGTTTCTGATTATATTTTATTTAATTCCTGTATGTCATATCACTGTACCTGTGGTGTAATCATAGATATAGTGCTGGGCTCTGAACAGAAAGTCCTGATCAATGTGAATAGAAAGAGTTCCATCTGGATTGATGGGAACAGTGATAGGGAGAGGAATAGCCATCCTTGACAGAGTCATCTAGAGCAGAAAATAGTTACAGTAGTTTCCTTTTCTTTCTTTTATCTCTGAGTGAGTCATAGTTTAAATTAACAGAGGCCACTCACCTTTGGAATCCTAGCAATGACATTCAAGGTCCTCTTAGTTGGCAAGGCCACAGTCAGTTCAATCTCTTTCTCACTGTTCGTGGCTCTTTCAAACCTGAATCCCGTCTGCAAAGCTGCCACAGGGATGTGTTTAGACAGCCTGTTTGAAAAGGGATAAATAAGGAAAAAGTTTTCAAAACATAACATTTCTACAGTTACCACAAAACAGTTCATGATCATTGTGTTTACTTTTTGGCATAGGTGATGGCAATAACTGGAAGCCTTTCAAATTCCCACTCTAGACGGACAGCAGGGAATTCTCCAAGGATTCCAGCCTCAGCTTTAGTAATGACTGCATATTGTTGACACTCTGCACCCCAAGCAACCTTGCTCTGAAGAAGAAAATGTATGTACAATTCAGACCAGTAGAACATCAAGGACAGAATTAGACAATTGTGACATTTTGGCAAACTTCATCCTCAGCTCTGATCTTACAGTGACTTTGTGCTTGCTCAGCAGGACACCATCAGCACACAACTTCCAGTTGTCATTCTCAGCAATGGAAGAAACAACGAGCTGCACTCTAGCAGTTGGCTTGTCAAAGAAAGCAGCAAGCTGGTAACCCAACAATTTATGATCCACTCTAACAACACGGGCAATGGCAGCAAAAACAGGAGGAACAGCATCCCCAAGATATTTAGCCTGAAAGAATGAACAAGCATTTAAGCAATTCATTCAAGACGTGTGAAATTCCTTTGTAGGTTTTGTTATAGACGAATCAAATCACAGAAATTGGTTCACCTGTTTCTGGATATGCTCAAAGCTAGATGCGGTGCTTCCACTGCTTACTGCCTTTGAGGCACCATGGTGTGCCAAGAACTGCAAGCAAAGTTTTTGTATTGTACTAACTGTACTGGAAGGAACTCAATCTCTCCAAATAGAGATATACAATAATGTGTTAATGTAAAACCTTTAGAAAGCAATGAGCAAAAAGTATTCCTTAGTAATTACCTGATCTTTGTGGAATTTCTTGAAGGGCTCCATGTGATTGGCAGCCTGAAAACCCATAAGAAATATGAGAGATTGATGATATAAATGCCAGCAACCAAGCCATCAAACAAGATCCCATGTCCTCACCTCAGTCACACGAGAGCTGGACATGGAGGAGCTTGAACTGCTGCTGCTGCTGCTGCTCCTGCGGCTGCTACTGCTGCTTTCAGAAGAGACGGATGCATTTCTGTCTTCAGTCTCCAGGATTTCCCTCAGTTTCAACAGGAAGGCCTTTCCTTCTGGAGTATCCCCATCAATGAGGCTGATTTGCTTAAGGAGCTTCTCAGCAGCTCTAGGACCAATTTGGACTTCAAGCTCCAGTCTTTCAACTGTTGGACCTTCAGCTACAACCAAAATGACAAAACTAATTACAATTTTATCTGAATATACATCATGCTTACTAAAGTAATTTTGTTTTGAAAATACCTCTTGATAGTGTAGCACGGGCTGAGTGCTGTCCAATTATGTAGAAGAGAGGAGAATTTCTGATAAAAGCAGCATTGTGAGAGTGCACCTCAACGCACCCCTTGATTTCAATGTATGGGACAGCAAGACAGAGAGTCTTGTGAAATGGAGCAGCTCTCAAGGGAGTCTCATCTGGTATTTCAGAGGACTGAAAAGAATAATTAAATATTATAACAAGCCTTGCTATTTTAAAACCTGAAGCAAATTAATGCTCTGGATACTAACACATATTCATTATATGTGTGTTCAAAACTTACCCAATAATCAGCTGGAGTCTGGGCATTCTGCATCGCCAACTCGGGTACTAAGGGAACAATCCTCTCAGCGTTGGGCTCTTCAATGTTTCTTGCCACAGCAAGAGTCTCAAAGCTGTCAGAACAAGGAAACATTGATTCATTGATCATGAGGAAATGCTGTTCCTTTTTTGGGGTAATTCATTAAACATTGTTGATACACTGACAAGACTAAGATTTCATTACCTCACATCAGCAATGTGTTCAGGAAGATTAACAGGCAGAACCTCAACCTTGTAGTTGCCCTTGAGAATGTCTGCTCTTGCAACCACTTTTCCAGGGATAATTGTACGGATCTTCCCTCTTGCCATAACAGCAGCTTGGATCAAGGCAGTGTTCACTCCCATCACAGCAAAGGTCTGGAGAGCAATACTGAAATAATAATAAGGGAGGTTATGTTTTTTAAAGGCATTGTTGTATATGTTACTTCTTAGCTTCATGTGTTTTTAAAAGTGTACCTTGGTCTAGCTTCAACTTGGAGTTGAACATCAGTCTTCTTGAGCTGCTCAAGAGTCATAGTCTCAATCTCCTCAGGGAGAGGAGGTGTTATGGTGGCCTTAACTAGAAGGATGAACAAAGGAATATAAAACAAAGAAGTTATCTAATTTCAAATGAAAGAACACAAACAAATTCTAAGAGAGATTTTTTTTTTTTTACCATTGAGACTTGCAGCTGCAACAACAGCGGAGTACAAACTGAACTCCATGGGCAAACCAACTGTTGTTGGAAAGATAAGACGCACTTCAGCTATAAGCAGGGGTTTGGCTCGCTGCCAGACAATTCCTTCCTGCAAAGCTTTAAGGGCATGCTTCAACAGTTCACGTGGTTTGGGTCCAGTGGCAAGCTGGGGATTTTATGAAAAGACAAAATAAATCTAACAAGAATTGCGGAAATATATCAAGTAATAAGTAACAGGATACATGAACTTGAACTCAATACCGGTATTGCTTGTTCAATGATGGTCCTGTCAATACTTGCGAAAGCCAATTCCTGTCCAAACACTTTTACATATGCTGAAGCCAGTGGCTGATTGGTTGGCAGAGCCTTCCAGTTTATGAGCTGAAAATGTAAACAACAGAAATCATGTTTTTTTTATTTTTATTTTTTATATGGCATGTCTTAAATTTAATAGCATATAATAAAATACAAATAACTTACGGCTCTCAGGGTGCGCTTAATCTTTGTGATACGGTCAACACTATCATCTGCAGCAGGAGATTTCAGAAGAGCCTCTTGGATTCCTTCAGTTCTCACACCGATCTGTTTGAGAGAATCAACTGAGTGAAGACTGAAAACATTTTACAACCATGAATCAGATTTAAAAAAAAAGAAGTAGTAGTCTTGGTTGGCCCACCTCAAGAACATCAGCAGCAGCTCCAGCCAGGTAAGCACGTGCTTTAGCTACAACAGCTCTCGGCAGGATGGTGGCGGCATCATTGATCATGTAGGCACTACCAGCAGCTCCAATCATAAGAGGAGCTGCAAAGGGACAGAGATAATAATCCAATTAATGTGATCTTTTATGTCAGGAGAATTTTTTTTATACATTTTAAGAAACACCCAAGACACCATTTGTTTAGCTCTCTTATAAAAAATGCAAGACTCACTATGATAGAAGTCCAGCTGAATGGCTCTGCTGAAACAGAAGCTAAGCCTGTCCAGTTTGCGACTCATGAGCTTGATGGCAACATTAGCTGCACCCGCACTGAAATGGACAACCATGATTACCTCTGGCATGTGCTCATTTTATGTGATGAAGTAAAATATGTGAGAATTTATTTTTCTTACACAGATGCCATATCCGGAGCAGTGATTCTGGTCAAGGACTTGATGTGGGAATAGGCAAAGCTCGCAACCTGCATGTTAGTCTCAGTCTTCAAAGCACCAGCAAGATTGGAGACGAGAGCCACTGAGGGCTTGGACTCAAACAACACAATACAAGCAACCATACGCACTTCAGGGTGGAGAGCCCTGTCCAATACAAGCTGCAGGGCCACTGGCTGAACCTGAAGCAGGAAACAAGGTTAGTGTATTACTGAATGAAAATATGCACAATCATCACAACCATCTTTTACAGCAGTTAATTTCTACAATGTCTGGCACTTACCAGTTTGTGCTCTTTCTTGGCAATGTTCCTCAGGGCCAAGATAGCATCAACCTGGACTCTAATGGGCACAGCAGCAGCTGTAGTTTTTAGTAGAGGTAGGAGCTTCATGATGGTTTTAAGACTAGCAGGGTGACCAGCATTGCCCAGAACTTTCAGAGCCAAAGTGATTTCAGGAATGTCATTCTTGGAAATGGCCTCTGCAGCAATCTCATGTATGGGCTGAGGAGTTTGAGGCACGTACAATTAGACAAATATTAAAATATTATATTATGTCCAATGCAGAAATTAATGGAGGGCTTGAGGTGTTTACCCTGAGGAGCTCGGGGGAGCAAGTGGGAACTGCAACACAGTGTTTGGCAATCATGGAACCATATCCCAGCATGACGACTTCACGAAGAGCTGGGATTGTGGCGATTTTCTTGTGCATAGCCAAACTCTATTCAGCAACATACAGAAATTATTCATTTGATTTAGGTAAGATTTGAAGAACAGCACTTTGAGTATAGTAAGATATACCCACAGCTGTCAACTGGATGGTCTCCAAATCAGCAGTGACCATTTGCAGAGCAACCACAAGAGCCTGAATGAACTCAGGAATGGTAAGTTCACCAGCCAGAAACTTCTCCTTGATGAATTTTACAATGACTGGTGTGCCAACAGCAGGAAGAGCATCCAGAAGCCAGCGCCTAACAGATTCATTGTTTTAACATTTTTAATGTTTAACTATATTGCTGCTAACATTTTTTTTTTACAAAATTCTACCTGTAAACTGGTTTGTCCTTGAACTGAGCCCAGATAGCCTCAATATTCTCCAAGTTGGAAGCACGCAGGAGCTGGACGAGCTCAACAAACCTTAGTGGAGCATCATCATGGACCATGGCCACATTATTTTCAGCCAAGTGCTTCAGGACCTCGACAATCTAGTAAGAGTAAAGGCAATGTTCATGCATCAAGTCTTGACAGTTCAATGTGGATGCATTTGGTTATAATTTAGAGCTTTAATGCAATAAAGGTAAATTAATGTACACCTTTACCTGTGCTTGTGCATCACTGATCTTCAGGAGTTGAATGGGGATCTGAAGAATCTCAGTTGCAAACTCATACTGCAGAGATCCACGGGCCAAGTAATCAGCTTTGATTGGAACAACAGGGGTTTTCTGAATCTCTTCAAATGCCAAGGTTTGTCTGTAACAAAAAATATACATTTATTTCTGTACCTTCACTTAAAAAAAAGAAAAAAAAAAGTGAAGTATTACTTCATATTTTTAAAGGACAAGTTCGGTATTTTACACTTAAAGCCCTGTTTTCAGATCGTTTCTGATGAAATACAATGGTTAAGATTGTATTTCATCAGAAATGAAATACAATCCCCCCCCCCCCCCACCACCTCCACAATGGTTGCATAGGTGCACTGGAACAATCCTTCCTAAAACGCATTAAACTTTAGTTTACAAAGACGTGAAACTCACCAAGTGGTCAGGGGTGGTCACTGATATGCTCACACAAAAATCGCTGCAAAAGATGCTTTCCAACACGTGTTTTACCATTCGTTGTAAAACTGTGTACCTATTTTTCCAAACGCCTCACACCCGTACATTCTTCCGTTGAGAGCTTGAATAATAGACACTCCAGCCCGGCGGCGGAGTAATACCATACCTCACAGCACATCCAATACAAGTCAATGGAGTTGGACAAAAACTACGATAAAACCTGTTGGAAAGCATCTTTTGCAGCGATTTTTGTGTGAGCATATCAGTGAACACCCCTGACCACTCGGTGAGTTTCACGTCTTTGTAAACGAAAGTGTAATGTGTTTTAGGAAGGATTGTTCCAGTGCACCTATGCAACCATTGTGGAGGTGGGGGGGGCTACCACAGAAACCGAAATTTGTCCAAATTTCAATCTTAACCATTGTATTTCATCAGAAACAATCTGAAAACAGGGCTTTAAGTGTAAAATACCGAACTTGTCCTTTAAGAGAAATCTCACAGATAATCAATCTTACTTTGCTTCCATCTGGGCAGCACCATGGATCTCATTGAAGGGTGAAAACTGATGCACTTCCTCAACTGTTGCTTCAGCGATCAGTACACCGGCGGCAGATGGTTTCATGATGTAGTTGTAAGATGCAGTTTCAGTCAGACTCTTGACCCTCTGTTGGGAGAAAAGTATGTGACCATTTGACTCTTGGCATTTTCATTATATTGAGTAAATATTTCAATTCTTTCCAGTCTTCTTCATTACCTCTGTGCATTCAGCACACCTCTCAGTGTACGCCAAACCGATGTCCTTCATGATTCTCTCCTGACAGTGGCTCAGATCCTTAGACTTGGTGACAATAATGTGGTTGGCCTTTGGATCCTCATTGATGATGTAGTGGGTCCTGCACACTCCCTGAACTCCAGCCTTGAAGAACAAGTAAAGAAATTAGATTGCAGAACTCAAAATGGATCAAGTGTAACAGGATCACTTTCTCACCTCTTGCAGCTCATAGATGTTCTGGGTCTTCTTGAGGTTGAGCTGAAGGATGTTGAGGATTCCTCTGTGCAAGTTCAGTACTGTAGGGGAGACTCCTGCAGGGGCGAATACCTTTCCAACCACACCATTAGCATACTCAAACTTGATGGGAATCTGAAGCTGAGCAGCCAGAGCTGAGGTGAGCTTAGTGGCAGGAACAAATGGATCCTTGGGCCAAATGCCAGCATACTCGTGGAGTAGAGGATCCATGAGCTGTAAGGGAACGTTTCACTTAATTTTTTTACCATTGCTTGTAACAGTAGGAGCTAGCTGGGACTTTTTTTGGTGTTGTTGTGTTTTACCTTGAAATTTTAAATATTTTTTTAATAGTCATTACCTTCATCAGGAAAGTGTTCTCTGTCACGGCACTGAGGTGAACTTTGCTACTGACTTTTATTCCTGCTCTGGCCAGACCTTCTTGAGGAAGACCACCCAAGAGCAGAGCCTCATACTTGTACACATAGGTCTTATCAGGGACAAATTCAGGAACTGAAACATAATTATATATATTTTAGTTTATTGTAGAATAAATTTGTCGCTTAAAAGAAAATTGAACTTTCCAAATAACACTTACCAAGGTTAATCTGTTTACTCGCTAAAAGAAAAAATATAGACAATGAGACAAAACTCTAAAAAACAAAGTTTTTGCATTTAATTTTTTTTTTTTTTTTAACAATGAATTTTCTTACCCACAGAGGCCAGAGTCAAGGCAAGCAAAACAGCTCTCATGGCTGGTGGTGTGTGAAGATTTCAAGAAAAGAACAGACTTTTATATATTTTTTTATTTTTGCTGACTAAATGTTAATTCTAAAATAATGATTAACAAATGTTAACAAATGCTTTGGCTGGTGAGATGATTGATAAGTAGATATCAATTAGAGTTTAGGTTACCCTGGCCTCTCATCCATTGGCCAAAGTCCACAGTGAAATGCTTATTATTATTATTATTATACATATATCATTATTTCATTTATTGAAAGATTGTATAGAATACTTACCATTTTTCTGTGAAAAATAGTTTGGAATACTTTCACTTTTACCTAAATATAACAATGCAATATAATAAACTTAAAATTACGTTTAGTAGTACATCAGTCAAAGGAAGCCATGAATAGATACTTTCAGAATAGGTGAAAGGGCAATGTCATGTCATTTGCATCATGCAATTTCGACTTGGAACAGAGCAAACAAATCAAGAAGTCATGGTCATTGATTGTAATATTGATAAACATCCAAATCACATATGGTTATCTAATATTTATGAATATGGCAATATTTAATAAGAATTCACAAAACATCAAAAGTGAACTTCTGTATTCTTTGTTCAGTTCTTTGTATCTCAAATATGGGAAATATGCAGTGAAGGCTCCTTTAAAGCAATGGGCAAAAGTATTAAAAGAACAGTTGTGGGACCCATGGTGCAGTGTTTATAGATTTGGTTATAGCTATGCTTCAAAGAAAAAATATATAATGTAATGTCAAAATTGTGTGGTGTTTTGGAAGTGTTTTTTATGCATTGCAGAGAAATATTTACAACACTTTACAATTGAGCGCATTACGTTAACATTAGTTAAAGGGTAACTAAACCCTAAACCAACTTTTTTTAGTTAATGCATTAGGTATTGGATTTAACAATGAACAATATTCTTCACAGCATTTATTAACCTTGGTTAATGAAAAATATTCTTCATTGTTAGTTCATAATGAATCAGCTAATGTTAACACATGCAATTATGTGTATGACAATGCATAGACGTATGTCTGATTTTGTTGCATCAAAATAAATATCACAATTGTTACTAAAGACCATGTTTATTAAAATTAGGGGTGGGGGGTACATATTTACCTGCCAAACTAGCAATTGAGATACATGGTTTTAGAGATTTAACCCATATGTAGTTTAATTATATATGTTATTTGTTTAATTACTTTTTTAAAAAGGTTGCAATTTTGCTTCAGCAGTTAAACACACTCCTCTGTACAGTAACAGGCCATGTGGGCTTCTGCAGTTTCTCTCAGGTCTTCAGTCTTCTCATTGCTGCTCAAATTTGCAGAAAGGTTGGATTTTAGGTCTGAAACAAAAGCATCACATGAAACTAGCTACTGAAAAAAAATCTGTGAAATACTGCATGAAAATTCGGTGGATGAAGGTCTTACTAGAAGGCAGGCAGTAGTATCCAACAGTGATATGACTAGTCCTAATTGGCAGACAGCCAGGCAGGCAACGCAACACAGGCTCAACAGAGTAGCATTTGGATTCTTGCCTATTTGACCTCTGCTTCTCCAGTTCCACAGTTTCAAGCTTCATGTGACACTCTGGGGAAGATGGTATACAATAAAAGCATTTTATTGGAGTAAATTGTTGTCACAGAATAAGCAGTAAAACACTTACGGCTGGCATCACGGCAGCTCTCAGCAGAAAGCACCCATGAGTGGGCAAAGCTGACTGAGCTCTTGGTCAGGTATCCACTGGGTGTGCGATATTCCTGTCTGATCTCTCCATCAGCCTTTCCACAGAGTCCACAAGTCTGTCCCTTCATCCAGTCCGCAACATAAATCTGCAAAATCGGGGAAACCTCTATTTATCTTACAATGGATGGTAATAACCTTCTGTCTGGTACAATAAATAATTTGTATCATATTTATATTTCAGTTGACATTGTGTATTATATAAAAAATTGGGTAACACTTTTATTTTGATGGTCCCTTTTGAACATTCTGTTGACTATAAGTAACTTTGCATCTACATGTCAACTAAGTCTCACTGGAGTATCTGTTAAGACTGTCTGCTTATTATCTGCTTACACTTAATTGTGACTGTCCTCCAACAGACATTCTACTGACTATAAGTGACTTTACAACTATATGGCAACTTATTCTAATCCTAACCCTACCAGTCTACTAATACTGTACTAACACTCTAATGAGAGTTAGTAAACATGTAGGTGCAACATTACTTAAAGTCAACAAAATTGGTCAAAATAAAGATTTTGATTTTGAAATCAAAATCAACCCTGTTACCATCATATTTGTCCTTTTAAAAGGACTGAACCAATCCTTGAATCCAATGTTTGCAAGTTAAACTGTAAAACTGTCAATCCTGTTATACCCTAGCATATTTTAAAATGATTTAGCCTAAAGGCACATTCCATATTTTACATACACACATTAATTATATGATTGAATGTTTTTTTTAAAAGATTTATTTTTGGTGTTTTTGTCTTTACTGCAATAGGATACTATTGAGTAGACAGGAAGCGAAGTGGGAGAGAGAGGGGGGCGGGATCGGGAAAGGTCTATACTATAGCTGACCAAACTTGATCTAGCAGCAGTGAACATTCTCCTCCTCTCGCAGGGGAACCAGTCCCTCGAGAGACACACACAGGTGTTCCTGGATTTACAACATCTCATCCACCACAGTTTAAAACTAGATTAAAGTCGCATCTCTTCAGCCAGGCATTCATATAATCCTACAGTTCAAACTACAATCCGGCCTCTAGCTCATAAATGCCAGAGGAGAACTGGCCCCCGACTGAGCCTGGCTTCTCCCAAGGTTTTTTTTTTTCTCCATTAGGTCACCTGATGGAGTTTTAGGACACCATTAGGTCACTTGATGGAGTTTTTCGGTTCCTTGCCACTGTTGCCTTTGGCTTGCTCAGTTGGGGATATTTTGGGGATATTTAATTTAATTTTATCAATCAATAAATTCCTCTTGAAACAAACTTTGTTGTATTATTTTAATTTAATACTGTGAAGCTGCTTTGATACAATCTGTATTGTGAAAAGCGCTATACAAATAAACTTGACTTGACTTGACTATGACAACACCAGCCTGTGTCAGCCTCCGGAGACAGAGCTCAAGGGACATTTAGGGAGTACGTGGACTGGGAGAGAGCGAGAAGAGAACCAGCTTGCCAGCCACAGCCACCGTTCCAGTGGAAAAAATCTTGAGTCTGTTCCAGTGAGAGATGCTCCCGAGTCCGTTCCAGTGAGAGAAGTTCCCCAGTCCTTTCCAGTGCGTGAGAGCCGGATCCAAATGCATTGTGTTATTTATTTACAAAAATAAAGCACAAATTCAAACTACGGGACTCAAAACTCAAACTCAAACTCAAACTCAAACTCAAACTAAAGCTAAAGCACGGAACATCAGGGGCAGAGCTATAATCTCAGACCAACAAGGAACAAAACTGAGCACATCAGTGAAACAGCTAACTCTGGACAAGACATGACAAAGAACATGGGATATAAATACACATGGGTTAAAGGGATACTCCACTTTTTTTGGAAATAGGCTCATTTTACAACTCCCCCAGAGTTAAACAGTTGAGTTTTACCGTTTTCGAATCCATTCAGCCGATCTCCGGGTCTGGCGGTACCACTTTTAGCATAGCTTAGCATAGATCATTGAATCGGACAAGACCATTAGCATCTCTCTTAAAAAAATGTCCTGCATAATAATCAAGAAACTTTGCTGCCGTACCATGGCTCCAGCAGTCGTAATGATATGACGCAGCGCCTGAAAATAGTCCCTAGCTCGGTAGACTATAGGGTTGACTATTTTCAGGCGCTGCGTCATATCATTACGCCTGCTGGAGCTATGGTACGGCAGCAAAGTTTCTTGATTATTACGCAGGAATGAGAGTATAGTTCATTTTCATTTTCCGTCGGTCTTAGTACACAATGTAACTACAGAAGAGTCAAGTTTTAAATAGGAAAAATATCAAAACTCTTTGGTCATATTTTTGAGAGAGATGCTAATGGTCTTGTCCGATTCAATGATCTATGCTAAGCTATGCTAAAAGTGGTACCGCCAGACCCGGAGATCGGCTGAACGGATTCGAAAACGGTAAAACTCAACTGTTTAACTCTGGGGGAGTTGTAAAATGAGCCTATTTCCAAAAAAAGTGGAGTATCCCTTTAACAAAGACTTAGTTAACAAAGTTAACAAGACTCACCTGGGAACAATCAAGACTAATGAACAGGGGAACTAATCAACAAAAGGACTACAAAGGACAACAAAACCTAACACAGGAACTGAATATAAGCAGTGAACACAGAAACAATAGGAACAGAAAAACACAAGACAAGATCTTAAACGTCTGATTGAATGTTTAAAATTTTAAAAAGTCAATAGTTTCATAGAAAGACCCCATTTTCTGGTCTGTCAAGTTATGTCTTACCTTCCACTGGTCAGTGGAATAATAGACCTCTTGAAGACCATGGCCTGGTGCATAGAGAGCGATGCCTTGACCTTTCTGTTCAATTCGTATGGTTCCTACATAAAAAAAAAAAAAGCCTAATAAATATTCAGGAGAACACACCAATACTTCCTTCCCAAGGCATTAACCAGCATCCCATTAAACGTTGTATTTAATTGCATAAAATGCATTTGAAATACTTTTCTTTTTTTTTTCTTTTTTTTAATGCATGTCAAATCTAAAAATGTAATTGCTAATGCAAGCAACAGACTTGTATACCAAATTAATGGGGAGAGAACTTCAACCTGTTGGGTGCTGGTAAGAAATATTCTTGGTTGGCACTTCAATTCCATTCATTTTAACCTTCACTGCACCCTCCTGGTGGTATATGTCAACATCACTGTTGTGGAAGGAAACATTTAATATTGCAGTGAGGTTGCTTTTAATAATCAAACTAGTAATATCAGTAAGCTGGACTTACATGTCTGACACCTTAATGTTTAAGTCTTCATGTGCAAAGACATTCTCTTTTTGCATTAGAATTACGAATTTATGTTCTGAAGTGCAGTCTTGAACCAAGACTTGGTAGCAGGAAAGGGGAATTTCATAGTTGTATACCCTACGGTTAAACGTAGCCAAGTTGTTTCTGACCATACTGCATTTAGCTAAACAGTGAGAAAAACAAAACATTTTGTGAAAAAAATATCAATTTACAAAAAACGAAAGGCCACTTTTTACACTTTACTAACCTGAACTAGCCTCTGTGTAAAGGTTTCGAATTATGTTCATGACATCTTCTTCTGGATAGGCCTGGACAGCCTCAAAAGGCAAAGCAATTGGAAGAACCAAGTTTGACTTAGACATGGTCATCTGCAAATTCATAAATTTCATAAATTGCTTTTTAAAAAAGGCATAGTAAACCAATCATTAGATTGTTGCTTACCTTTGGGGTCTTAATATTGATGTTCAGGGTTCTTTCAGTTCGGACAAGTATGAACAGTTCAATCTGTCTCTCTGTGTTTTTTTCATAGATAATGGCCAATCCAGTCATTTGAGCTGCACCAGGAATGTATTCAGCCAAACTTGAATAGGAAATAAAAATAAAAATGTGTTTATTTTTTTACTTTTATGAAGTGGAACCTTTGCGATATGAAGAGTAACCAAACCTCTTGGCATAGGTGGTAATAATTCTGGGCACCTTCTCACACTTCACTTTGAGATAGGCCATAGGACTTGAACCATGGTGGCCAATCCCTGCGTTGATGGTAATTGCATATTGTTGGCACTCTGCACCCCAGGCAATCCTTGCCTAGATAGAGGCACATTTTGTAGAGTGATAGATTGTACAGTACTGGCCACTATCCTGTAGAGTTTGGCTCCAATCCCACTTAAACAGGATTACTAAACACAATTGTGTTAAGGCAGGTTGAAGCTAAACACTACACAACTGGCCATCCAGGAACAAGATTGTATACCCTTAACATAACAGAAAGTGGTAACTAAAACCTAAACCGATTTCATTAAAATTCTTACAGAAACTTTGTGCTTGCTCGGCAGAATGCCATTTGCACACATCCTCCAGTTGTCATTCACTGCAATGGAGACCACAATGATCTGCACTCTTGAGGTGGATCTGTCCAGGT
Source organism: Leuciscus idus (assembly GCA_021554675.1). Lineage (NCBI taxonomy): Eukaryota > Metazoa > Chordata > Actinopteri > Cypriniformes > Leuciscidae > Leuciscus > Leuciscus idus. Next base: position 34,939,403 of record CM038625.1, read on the forward strand.
ACGCAACAAACTGGTACCCCAACAACTTGCGATCAACTCTCACAACTCGTGCAATGATAGCGACCACTGGAGGAACTGAGTCCCCAATGAATCTAGCCTTCTGCAATGTAAAGACATTTACCAATTAATTGATATAAAAAAAAGTTTTAAAAATAGAATTAAAGGGTTTATCAAAGATATGCTGATGGGAACTATGTCATACAACCTCTTGAACAGCCTTAAAACGTTCACTGCTTTGTGCACTGGAGAGTTCCTTGTGATCGAGAATAAAAATAAAGTAGTTTTAAAGGTAAAACACTAAAACATTGACTTCAGTAAATTATTGTTTTTCTCTCATTTATTTCCTAATGTCAGCCACATGCAACACAATTTTAGCCCTGATTTTCCACTCGCCAATAGTTGATGGAGATCACCATCAAAAGCCCAAAATCCGAGGCTTATTCACATAAGTGACGATCACTGTGTTTGAATGGCCAAAGACGCTATTTGAGAGAAGCGCTGATTGGTGGTGGATGCCTGAGAGATATTTAGGCTAATTATAATTAAAATAATTAATTATAGAATAATTTAGCAGGTTAAATATCTAGACCTGTCTGGGTCCAAGTATTGTGAAATGTGTTTTAACTGAAAATGACATCGGATATGATAGTTGTGTAGTATGAAAGGAACAGTAATCTAACGACTTTGGAAGTTGTGTAGTGTGTGGGTGGCATAATAAATAGAAAATCCTGAAATTACCTTTGTGATAATGAAAAAAACTCACTTTGGACAGATGAGAGTTGGAAAAGCGAACAGAACTGCTGGAACTAATGCTCCGGCTGCTGGTGTTTCTAGGTGAAAACAATATATTATGGTTGAAGAACCTGGAGTTGTTGTTCCTCTGTCCACCCTCCAGGTGGAATGGAATCTTGACCTTGGGAGTGTCTGCGTCAACAATGTTGATTTCTTTAAGGAGCTTTTTAGCAGCTCTTGGACCCAGTTGGACCTCTAGCTCTAGTCCCTCAACAGCAGGACCGTCAGCTATCAGTAAATAAATTATAAGATAACACATTTTCAATAACAAATATAGTTCTGGACAAATTCTGAAGATGTAATTTATATAGTTTTGATTTCAGATACTTGCCTCGAGCTATGTTAATATGTACTCCATGCGTTCCAATCATGTTATAAAGGGTGGTGTTTTTGATAAAGTGAGCATTACAGGACATAATCTCCATGCATGCTTTGACTCCAATGTGAGGTACAACAGAACAAAGAGTTCTGTGAACTGGAACAATAGTCCTCAGTTCAGGTTCCTCGGCAGGTGGCTTAACAGATGCCAAATGGTTAACGGTTTCAGATGACTGTTTAGATTAATAAAACAAATCATTAGAAATTCTCTTTTTTAACATGTATGTATATCTTTTTACAGTATCTTACCAAATCTCCAGGTGAAATCATGGAGGTAAGTGTTTCTTGGGAATGTTGCACAACTACCGCCTCTGGTACAATGGGTGTAATTCTCTCTGCATTGACCTCCTTAATGTTTCTGGCTGCTACCAAAGTTTCAAAGCTAGTGTAAGACAAGAAGCACAAAATGCCATTTGAGTTATGAGAAAGACAGTGGTGAAATGATACAGACAGTGGTGAAGGACTACTCAAAATATTCTGTACCGTGCAGTCACAGCATGCACAGGAAGTACAATAGGAAAGGCCTGTATCTTAAAATTAGCATTTGGGATGTCAAACTTTACTTCCAATTTTAGAGGAAAAAATGTACGGATGTTTCCTCTGGCCATGGAAGCAGCTTGAATGAAGCCAGTGTTCAGTCCCATTACAGCAAAAGTCTGTAAGGCAATGCTCGGTGAAACTTCAGCAGTTAACTTCACATCCATCTTCATCAGATGAGCAACACTGATGGTTTCAGTTAGAGGTGGTGTAATAATAGCCTGGACTGGACATGATGGCAATAAGAAAGAAGTTAAAAGGTACATTTCTGTATGTAAAATGAGAAAAACTTCCCAAAGAGAAAAACTTTAAACTGACTACTGTGCTTTTTAGACTGTTTTACCCTTCAGATTAGCAGAAGCAACAGCAGCAGTGTACAAACTAAACTCCATGGGTACACCAGCTACGGATGGGAAGATGCGACGTACTTCAGCCACCAGCAGGGGCTTGGCATATTTAAAAGCAATGCCATTCTGCATTGCTTTAAGTGCTTTCCCTGCCAGCTCTGGTATATAGCCTCCAGTAGTAAGCTGTAGATAAAATTTGATTGTTAGCCCCATGTTGAACATTCTTCTTTAAAGTTTTAGAAGACAAAGCAAATAATTTCATATGACAGCGTTTTAGGATGTGTTCACACTTGTAGTTTGGTTCTCTTGGTTCTTTTTTGTCAGGACCAACAAGAAAATTATACATTTAGGTTTACTTAGCATTCACACTATAAATTTTAACACAGAACCTAAAGATAAAAAAATAAAAAAAGATTAAAAAAAAGAGGCTTTATGGCATATATTTTGCAACGGATCTCATAAAACATTCAAAACAATACTGTGTTTTGGGCTAAATGGGCTTGTTGTATGTGCGTAGATTGTATTTTTCAGCTGAGAACTCACAAAGAGCTTATAAAATGTGAAAAAAAAAGGTCAAAACAGCATTTCAGTCCACTTGGGTCCACTGGGGGTTCCAGTCCACTTGGGTCCACTGGGGGTTTCGGTCCACTTGTTTGGTGCGCACCAGGGTTCGGATGGCAGCTTTCACACTTATTCAAATGAACCGCACTAACAGAGCAATCATACCAGGGTTCGTTTTAATTGAACCCAACCTGCCAAGTGTGAACACACCCTAAGTTTATATGAAATTATATTACTACAATACACCTGTGTTACCTGTTCAATAACTGCTTTGCCAACATTTGCAAAAGCGATCTCTTGTCCAAGAAGTTTCACATAGATCGAGCCCAAGGGCTGCTTCTTTGGCAGGGCCTTGAATGCTTTTAACTGCAGTATAACAAATAAACCAAAAATATACATAGCTGTTAAGAAAAACTGCATAAATTATGTTTATAATATGCCACACTTACAGTCTTAAGCACTTGTTTCATCCTGGACTGCCTGTCCTCATACAGAAATGGAGATTTCAGAAGAGCCTCCTGAATTCCGTCAGTTCTGATGCCAACCTGAAATAAAATACTTAAATTAGGTACAGTATGGGTTTTAAGATATGAATAAAATTGAAAAGTACTGCATCTTAGTAGCTACTCACCTCAATCACATCAGCCGCAGCTCCAGCAATGTAAGCACGTGCTTTAGCTACAACAGCTCTGGGCAGGATGGTGGCGGCATCGTTGATAATGAAAGCACTACCGACAGCACCAACCATGAGAGGAGCTAAACAACAAAACTAATCAGTACGTTTTCAGAGGAAACCATCTCCTGGTATGAAACACCATTGATAGATCAATGGAACTTTCTTACACTCATAGTCATAACCATCCAAGAAAATTGCTTTGCTGTACAGAAAGCTAAGTTTGTCCAGTTTTGGGCTTAGTATCTTGATGGCAACATTGCAGGCTGCAGCACTGAAAAAGACAGGTTTGGATTTTAGATGTTAAAGTTTTAAACATCTATGTTGAAAAATATTAGTGAATAATAAACTCACATTAGAGCAAACTCAGGGGATGTGCTCCTTGTCAAGGATTTCATGTGAGAGTACACAAGACTGGCCACCTGTAGATTTGGTTCCTTCTGTAAAGCACGTGCAAGAGTAATAACCAGACCCAAGCTTGGCTTTGTCTCAAAAAGAACAATCCATGAGACCATGCGCAGTTCTGGGTGAAGATCTTTGTTCACAAAAATCTGCAGAACTACATTCTGGACCTGAAATGCAAAGCGAGATCCATATTAACCAGTGTTTGGGTGTAATGTGTTACTAAGAAATCAATTACTGTAATTTTATTTATTTTCCCTTGATAAAGAAAAGTATGGGTTTACTCTTACTCCTACTCTTTATATGGTTTACTTTTATTTTTTTCTGTAATTTAATTACAGTTAATGTAATTGCATTAAATACTGTATAGACTAAAGAACAAAAAAATTACGTCTAATGTTAAAATTAATGTTCCCTTTCGAAAGGGAACTCTACACTACGTCAGAATGACGCTATGGGGAACGCCTCAGGCGTGACAGGTGTCTGAAATAAATATCAACTCACGTCAATCATGTTGACCGGCGACAGCCCGTGAATCATCAGCTTGATTGATTAACACGCGACCTGGATGTATAAAGGGGAGCCTTGCACACATGACAACATCTTTTCGTCTTCAGGGACTGTTTTGTCTGGTAAGAATATCGCTTACATTATGAAACGCGCAGAGAAGAAGCAGAGCTTCCGCAAGTGTGCAGACCCGTGCCCAAGGTTTTTGACGCCGGGTGACACACACGATCTGTGCGTCTTTTGTTTGGGTGAAGAGCATGCACGAGAGGTTCTCGAGAGAGCTTCTTGTGCGAACTGCGAGAGTTTTTCTTTGAAGACTCTCCGCTCTCGTCTGACCCTTTTCTCGAGGGAGGAGGGTTCAGCTTCTGAGCCCCGTGGTTCGGGTCCCGCTCGGGCTGAGGCTCAGCGGCGACTCTCATCATGGGGATCTCAGAAGGAGCTGGCCGAGCGTCTTGAGAGGGAGGTTCACCTCTCAGACAGCTCGTCCGCTGACGAGAGTGAGCTGCAGGTAGATGATGACGTTTTACCATTATCACCTAATGCGTCTGCAGCTGCTGCTCTTCCGGACGGGCAGGATATGGTTGATGATGTCATCAGTTTGGCAGATACTGAGCCATCTCAACCATCCTGCCCTGTGTATGCTGAGCTGATGGAGGTTATGGGGCGCGCCACCGACAAATTACAGCTGCCGTGGAGGCGCGTCAGGGAAGAAACCGCTCGTGGCCGTCTCGACGATCGGTTTCTTCCCAGCCATAGGCCACCAGCTCAGGCGAGCCTTCCATTCCTTCCAGATCTCCATACTGAGATCAAGAAGGCATGGAAGAACCCATACTCTGCCCGTATTCATCCACATCAGCGGGGTAGTTTCGCTGCTGTGGATGGAGCGGCGGAGCATGGGTATGTGTCGATGCCGCCCGTTGACGAGACGTTGGCTAACTATCTCGTTTCTGGGCAGGCGTCGACACTAAGAGCTCCTACCCTGCCATCCAAGCCGCTAAAAACAACATCGCGCTTGAATGGCAGAGCATACACAGCAGCGGGTCAGGCCGGTGCTGCTCTGCACACACTCGCTGTGTTACAGGCGTACCAGGCCGACCTACTGCGGGATCTCGACCAGGGGACAGGACTATCCCCTGAGGCGGTCACTGAGCTGCGCCGTACCACGGATCTTGCTCTCCGGGCCACCAAACAATCAGCTGCCGCTATTGGCCGGTCAATGGCGGCTATGGTGGCCACGGAGAGGCATCTGTGGCTTAACCTGGCAGACATCGGGGAGAAAGATAAGGTCTTTCTTCTCGATTCGCCGGTTTCGCCTGCTGAACTTTTTGGCCCCTCCGTTCAGGCGGTGGTTGAAAAGTTCAGGGAGGCGAGGGCGCGCTCAGCTGCTTTTAAAAGCTGCATTCCGCTGAGATCCGAGTCCGCACCCAAGCAGGCGGGAAGGCCTGGTCCGTCTTGGTCTGAGGGCCATAGACAGGCCCAGAGGGCCAGTGTCTCCTCTCGTGCGCCTCCTCCTGCCCGGAGCAGGTCACAGAGGAGACGCAACTCCCGCAGGAAGAAGGATCTGAGGGAGGTTATCCAGGAAAAGCGCACTCAGCGGCGCTAGGGATAATCTCCCCGGAAGCCTTCTCCTAGCGTTCCCAGGTGTTTCTTACATCAGGCCTGGGGCTGGGCCTATGATGAGTATCATGTCTGATGGCCCTCCTCGACCTGGTTAGTAAGAGCGCCTCTTTCAGGCATGTAAGTGGTGAGCCCAGGTACTTTTAAAGAAAAGGAATTCCTGACGTGTCTTTACTCCACACGCCGCAGGTGTACTGTCTGGTCTTTTGGTGAAATGTTTTTTGTGCGCAAATAACATATTTCTGTTTCTCTTACAGACCGCATCTCCTGTATAGAGTTTGGGGCATGTTATGGTAAGAAGGTAAAAATCTAAAGGTTTTTTGGAGGCTGTATGGCAGGTGGTAGGCCTTGGCAGGCCTCCTTGACCAGACAGTCCCCATTTAAAAAAAAAAAAAAAAAAGGAAACATGTGGTTTTTTAGGTCATAGGCCTCACTAGGCCTTCCTGAGTATGAGCTCCCACATACTGTGGTTATCAAGTTATAGGCCTCTCCAGGCCTTCTTGAATATAGCTCCCATATAATGTGGTTATCAGGTCATAGGCCTCACTAGGCCTTCCTGAAAATGAGCTCCCACATACTGTGGTTGAATGAGCTCCCACATACTGTGGTTGAATGAGCTCCCACATACTGTGGTTATCAAGTTATAGGCCTCACCAGGCCTTCTTGAATATGGGCTCCCACATACTGTGGTTATCAGGTTAGAGGCCTCACCAGGCCTTCCTGAATGTGAGCTTCCACATATTGTGGTTGAATATGAGCTCCCACATCCTGTGGTTATCAGGTCATAGGCCTCACTAGGCCTTCCTGAGTATGAGCTTCCAAATGTCAGGTTACAGGCCTCACCGGCCTTCCTGAATGTGAGCTTCCACATACTGTAGTCATCAGGTTACAGGCCTCATCTGGCCTTCCTGAATGTGAGTTCCCACACACGGTGGTTGCTAGGTTACAGGCCTCGCCAGGCCTTCCTGGTTATGAGCTCCCACATACTGTGGTCGCCAGGTTACAGGCCTCACCGGCCTTCCTGGCGATGGACTTCTACATGTCAGGTTACAGGCCTCACCGGCCTTCCTGAATGTGAGCTCCCACATATTGTGGTCGCCAGGTTACAGGCCTCATCCGGCCTACCTGGATATGAGCTCCCACATACTGGGATATCAGGTTACAGGCCTTACTAGGCCTTCCTGAATATGAGCTCCCATACATGGTGGTCGCCAGGTTAGAGGCCTCACCGGCCTCCCTGATATGAGCTCCCACACACCGTGGTCGCAGGTCTTCCTAGTTATGAGCTTCCTCATGTCAGGTTATAGGCCTCATCCGGCCTTCTTGAATGTGAGTTCCCACTTACTGTGGTCACCAGGTTTCAGGCCTCATAGGCCTTCCTGAGTATGAGCTCCCACATACTGTGGCCGCCAGGCTTCAGGCTTCCTATAAGCCTTCCTGGTTATGAGTTTTCACATGTCAGGTTACAGGCCTCTCCAGGCCTTCCTGAATGTGAACTCCCACTCATTGTGGTCGCTAGGGTTTAGGCCTCACTGGTTGTGAGCTTCCACATGTCAGGTTGCAGGCCTCATCAGGCCTTCCTGAATGTGAGCTCCCATGCATTGTGTCCATCAGGTTATAGGCCTCATCTGGCCTTCCTGATCATGGGTTCCCACATGCTGTGGTTGCCAGGTTACAGGCCTCACCGGCCTTCCTGATATGAGCTCCCACCTACTGTGGTCACCAGGTTACAGGCCTCATCGGCCTTCCTGGATACGAGCTCCCACAGGCTGTGGTCGTCAGGTTATAGGCCTCACTAGGCCTTCCTGAATATAGAGTGATGAAGTACATGCACCTTTTACTTCGTCTATTTTTCTTAGACCCATGCTTATGGTAAGTCACACGACTAACGTCCTGTGTACTTTCTAAGATCCATTTTATGGTAAGGGTCATGCGCTGTACGCTTTGGTCCCTTCCTATGTGGCTCAGACCCTGGTCTTTCACCTCGGGTCCCACTCTAGTTGCGTCCTGTCGTCACGTATATTACGACAGACGCCTTCCACTAGCTAACTTCCACATTCTGATGAGCTCCCACACACTGTGGTCACCGTGTTACAGGCCTCACCGGCCTTCCCGAGTATGAGCTCCCACATGCTGTGGTCGCCAGGTTACAGGCCTCATCAGGCCTCCTTGGATTCAGAATGGCTAAGTACATGCACTTTCTTTCATGTACTTTCTATAATCCATATTATGGTAAGGGTTGTGCGCTGTACGCTTAATTCCCTTTCTTACGTGGCCCAGACTTCGGTTCTAGGGCCTTTCTGAAAATAAGCTCCCACAGGTTGTGGTCACCAGGTTTCAGGCCTCATCGGCCTTCCTGAGTATGAGCTCCCACATGCTGTGGTCGCCAGGTTACAGGCCTCATCGGCCTTCCTGAGTATGAGCTCCCACATGCTGTGGTCGCCAGGTTACAGGCCTGACCGGCCTTCCTGATATGAGCTCCCACCTACTGTGGTAGCCAGGTTTTCAGGCCTCACCAGGCCTTCCTGGATTCGGAATGGCTAAGCACACACACTTTCGTGTCGTGTACTTTCTAAAATTCATATTTATGGTAAGGGTTATGCGCTGTCCGCTTCATTCCCTTTTTTACGTGGCTCAGACTCCGGTTCTTCACCTTGGGTCCCACTCTAGATGCGTCTTCTGTCGCAATGTCTTACGACAGGCGCCTCCCTTTCAAGCTATCTCCCACATTATGTGGTTACAGGTAGGCCTGTCAGGTTACAGGCCTCTCCGGCTTTCCTGAATATGAGCTCCCACATGTTGTGGTCGCCAGGTTACAGGCCTCACCGGCCTTCCTGATATGAGCTCCCACATGCTGTGGTCGCCAGGTCAGAGGCCTCACCGGCCTTCCTGAAAGTAAGCTCCCACATATTGTGGTTGAATACAAGCTCCCCCATGTTGTGGTCGCCAGGTTAGAGGTCCTACCAGGCCTTCCTGGAGGTAAGCTCCCTTTAGGCCCTCACAGGCCTCCTCAGTGTTTTTGAAACACAAGCACTGGGTAGATCCATGGATCGAGTAGAGAAACTCCCCTCGCTGGCAAGGGTTGTAAAGCACTATACTGAGTCATACTCTCCAGGATGTCCCGTCTCTGAGATCCGGGCTGAGTGGTTCACTGCCTACTTCGCAGTCCCTCGGGTTGGATGCCTTCCTAAGGCAAGTGTCCAGAGGCTCTGTCTCCGGACAGACAGGAAGTGGCCAGACTGTAGTGTCTTATGTAGTGACACCAGGTCAGGCCTGCCTGGTGGTATTTCAGGTGGCATGTTCCCCTGAATAGTGACTGGCTGGGGTTCCCTCGGGTCCCCTAGCCACATTCCCTAGAAGGGACCCTTTCTAGTTTTTGAATTGTGGTCCTAGGCCTTTGAGCTGGCCCAGGTAGACCTCCCCTTAAAACTGTGAGGTTTTCTGTGGTATCCTTTAGCTTGGGCGATGACCGTAGGGAATGCTGTCACTGACAGCCCAGACCTGAGGGCATGCACTCCCCTTAGCATGGTGGCGTTGGTATATCGTTCCCCATAGCGTCATTCTGACGTAGTGTAGAGTTCCCTTTCGAAAGGGAACGTCTCAGGTTACGACTGTAACCTATGTTCCCTGAGAACAGGGAACGAGACACTACGTCTTCCTGCCATGCCTCGGGGCCTGCCTGCAACAGTCCCTTCAGACGGTAGGATGTTGTCATGTGTGCAAGGCTCCCCTTTATACATCCAGGTCGCGTGTTAATCAATCAAGCTGATGATTCACGGGCTGTCGCCGGTCAACATGATTGACGTGAGTTGATATTTATTTCAGACACCTGTCACGCCTGAGGCGTTCCCCATAGCGTCATTCTGACGTAGTGTCTCGTTCCCTGTTCTCAGGGAACATAGGTTACAGTCGTAACCTGAGACGTTTTTAATGTAGCTTCCTCCCTTTAAATATTGTGGTCAGTTAAGAATAATTAATGTAATTTTATATTACTTATTTGAAAGAATTAAATGGGTCATGAACTGCATTGTTTTACTATTTTATAATATTCCCTGGGGTGCACTTATGTTAGTACATTATACAATGTTTTTTTTACAACAAAAATGGTCATAATTTAGAAATAAAAGGCATTTTTCCTATAGGGGCAGACTGCGAGACTGCAGTGTAAACGCCCACTGCTGTGTTTGGCTAACATCTTTGCATAGGAAATAGCTAGCATTGCATGTGAAACTCTCTCGAAAACATGTTGAGGAAATACTGTCAAGTCAATATCGTAAAAGTCTATTTGCAAAGCCTGCGCTGAAATTGCGACTGATTTATCAAAGAATCCAGAGTGAAATGTACAGTACTGAATACAAATAGCCTAAATAATGCTCAACTGAGACATTCACATTGTTGAAAATAAATAACCACATTCCTTGCATTAGGATCCTTTGGAAGGTAATGTTATTTTAATGGAGTGATCCTGCATCTTTCTTCTCTCCTCATCATCTCACTTTCTTAGTTCATGATCCCTTTAAAAGAGCAGTTTCATGTCTGTCATTGTATTGTTCAACTGGTCAAGGTTGATATGGAATTTAGAAAGTAATCAGTAATAAGTAATGCAATACTTTTTAGAAAGAGTAATTTGTACAGTAATCTAATAACCCTGTTGAAGATGTAATTAGTAGCTAGACATTAACTACTTTTTTAGAGTAACATACCCAACAGTTGAGAAACACTATAGTAACCCATTTGATCAGTATGACGAAGCATGACTCAAAAAATCTCTGACTAACCAGTTTTGGTTCCTTTTTGGCAACGGCCTTCAGAGCCAAAATTGCACACACTTGAACTCTCATGGGAAATTGAGGTATTTGGGTCCCAAATACTGGTAAAAACTTTGTGAAGTATTTAATGCTAGCAGGGTGACCGGCATTGCCCAGTACTTTCAGAATCAAGATGATCTCTGAAATATCAGCCTTTGCAGTCGCCTCAGAAACAATATCATGGATAGGCTAGAAGAAAAAGAGCAAGTTGTCCATATATCCACACATACAGTCAATCAAATAATTTAAAACTGGGATAGGTAACTTCAGTCCTGGAGGGCCACTGTCCTGCAGAGTTCATCTCAAACTCTGATAAAAACTCACCAGCCTGTAGCTTTCTAGTAATCACCAGGACCGCCAGGACCGAAGTTAACCATCCCTGATTTAGAATCATCTTTACCTTCAAAAGCTCCACTGGGCATTCAAGAGCATCACTGCAGTACCTGGCAATCATTGTCCCATAGCCAAGCATAGCAACATCACGTAGAACTGGCGTTTCTTGAACTTTGTGACTCAAAGCCAGACCCTTTGTTGGTTGCAACATTTAAGGAACAAGTTCAGACATTATTTCTCATGCTAAATAATAAGTTTAAGCTTTGAGTCAATCTTCAGATATGAGTGTACGCACAGAGTATATCTTAATGGTGTCCAAGTTAGCAGTGACCATGTGCACAGTGGCCAGAAGGACTTGAGTGAACTCAGGGATGGAAAGTTCATCTGCCAAGAAGATCTTCTTGATGAATTTTAAAGCATCTAGGGTGCCAACTGCAGGAACAGCATCTAAGATCCATTTCCTTAGAGTAAAGATGAGTGACAATTTGAAAGAAAAAAATAACTTTTTCAGACTGTTAAATTGACTTTGATGTACCTGAAATTTGGTCTGGTTTTAAACTGAGACCAGATTCCCTCAACAGCATCCACACTCGCATAACGCATAAGCTGAATGAGCTGAATATATTTCAGAGGAACATCTTCAGGGACTTCTTCCAGTTTTTTGGTTGCCAGATGATTCAGAGCATCTACTATCTTGATGAATACCAGTAAAACAAAAAGGAGAGAGTTAAAATACTACTATTATTTATTAAGAAAAACTGAAGATGAGGTTAAAGATATTAAATGAAAAATAACATAAATAATAATATGAAATATATTCTCACTTGAGCCTGTGGATTACTGATTCTCATGAGCTGAATCGGACTCCAGAGAGTCTCAGTGCTAAATTCATAATGTAAAGATCCACGGGCTAAATATTCAGCACTGATTGGGATTATGGGAGATGACATAATCTCCAGAAAGGTCAAGGTTTGTCTGAAATATTGCAAATGAAACAAAACATTTTACACAATTATAATTAAATCAGAATGAGAGTGCATGAACAAATGTCTTGCCTGGTTTCCATCTGGGTAGCATCACCAATCTCGTAATGAGGTGTAAACTGATGAATCTCTTGGACTGTTGCTTCAGTAAACACAAAACCAGTTGGAGTTGGCTTCATGTAGTAGTTGTAGGTTGCAACCCCAGAGATACTCTTTCCCCTCTGTCCAAGAATATATAGATTATATTGATATTTAAAGAAACACATTTATATGTTTATCATTTCAGGTCACAAACCCCAGTATCTTTATAGACCCCCATCTGAAAACTAAAGCATTGATAGGAAAATAAGTTTTTGACCTGACCTGCTGACATTCAGTGCACTTTTCAATGTAAGTCAAGCCAACATCCTTCATGATTCTCTCTTGGCAACGGGTCAAATCCCTGGACTTAGTGATGATGGTGTGGTTGTTTTCTTCATCTTCACTAATCAGATACTGGGTTTCGCAAATACCTTGAACTCCATCCTTATCAGAAAGAAGACTCAGCTCAATCTAGCTCAATATTATTGTTAATTAAACTTAATTTCAGTGAGTCTAACCTCTTGAACCTCGTAGATGCTCTGGGTCTTCTTGAGGTTGAGCTGAAGTATGTTCAGAATTCCTCTGTGCAGGTTGATGACGGTAGTTGGGACGACAGAAGGGGTGAATATCCTTCCAACCTTACCATTGTTGTACTCAAACTTAATAGGAATCTGAAGCTGAGCAGCCAGTTCTGAGGTGAGCTTAGAAGCGACAAAAGTATCTGTGGGCCAGATGCCACTGTACTCAAACAGCTGAGGTTTCGAGAGCTGAAACGAATGGGAAAACATTGAGCTTCTTTTCAATTACGTGTGGGCAGTAAGAGGACAAAGCTCCATGATTGGGATAAAAGTTCTGGTACCTTAAGCAGGAATACATTCTCAGCTGCAGCACTGATTAAAACCTTGCTGTTGATCTTAATGCCAGCTCTGGCCAGACCTTCCTGGTGAAGACCACTGAAGAGCAAAGCCTCATATTTGTACGCATAGGTCTGGCTGCCAGCCAAATCAGGGACTAAAAGTGCAAAAAAGCATTTTACACAAGACACATACAGTACTGTAGAAAAATATCCTTTTATCACTAGTAAAATGAGATTAACTACTTACGAAGATTCACATGTTGACTTGCTGAAATATCAGAAAAAGAGTAATATTCATTTTAATACGTCCTACGGTGGCAATTTTGTCAAATTATGATATGCTATGATATGCATGCAAATGAAGTCATTTAAAGGTTACTTACCCACAAGGGCTATGGTCAAGGCCACTACAACAGTTCTCATGATCAGCGGTTGTGCAAAAACACCATGTGCGTTTTAAAGTCAAGCTTTTGCTGGCCAAATACTGATCTCAAAATGTATGATTAACCAATTGTTTAGCAAAACCAACCGGTTGTGTTTCTACTCCTGCCAGCTGATTGGTCTAACTTGGCAATCCAGTGTAACCTGGACTTTAGTGCCTATTCCTGTAATACATATACACATATACACACGTTAACACATGTTATATTTGTTATTACTCAAAATAATTATAATTAGTTCTTATTTTATTTACTACTACTGCATAATATCTCTCATGTAGTCAAACTATTGCAAAAAAAAAAATAAATCTTGCATGAAGCAGAGGTGCATATCATCCTGAAGGTGATGACCAGCTGAATGTACATTATACTGCCTATTACATGGCTACTTACCAAAAAATAAATTGACATGAAATATTGATTTAAGCTGTAATTATTTTATTATACGATTATGAGAGAGTGCGGGGTTATACAATACAAAGTGTAGGAAATCAGTTGCTGGGGTTAAGACAACAGTGAATTATGCAATTTATATATCCCAAATGCAATAATGTGAACAGCTCACTAGAGGGTAACAGTGTGTTATTTGAACATGACAGTGGAATAGTGGACATCCTCTCTTTCTGTGGTGTCTGTGTCACATAAGGCTGTAGGGATTGAAGATGCATCTTTTGTTTTAAAACTAATGCTGGAATATTGAATGTCTTGATTGTCGGCATCTGGTTTCTGCGTGAGGTTGGAGGATGCAGTGTTATCGTGCACTGAGTCATACTGGTGGGGGAAACACAATAATAAATAATTATGAAAAGTTAACTTTTTAAATAAATGTGTGTAAAACTAAATTTAGTGTCAGCCTTTCTCACCAGCACCTCCTCCTTTTCAACCCTGTGGGTTTTAGACAAGGCACACCTTCTCCTCCTTAAAGAAACACAACCATTTATATAGTACACAGTGGGGTCCACATTTAATAAAAATTGTTTAAAAATGTTTACTTAGATCTGCACAGTATCACACTTCATCTTATGAGTGGTATTTTACTGCTTAAGGCGAGACACGGCAGGCAAAAACATCGTTTTTTTTTTTTTACTGGTCAATTTTGAGATTTTGGGTTATTTGTCTTCAATAACGTATTTTTTCAGACTTGTGCTGAAAAAAAGTCCAAAATACACATTTAGGTCTCTATTTTACTACACTTTGTCTGTTTGAGTGTGCAGATTTCGCATAAATTCATCAAAAGTTGGCGTTCTAAATCCTCCCGCTGCTCCGTGATCGCTGTCTGTACCCCATCATCACATATACCGTTAGGAAGCTCTCTCTCTCCTTTGCAATGCTGTCGGATCCAAATATGGTCATTTCCTGTCTATCAGCAACCAATCATGAAAGTAAAACAGGTGATTTAACTCGAAATGCACAATCTCATTGGCTGATGCCAATTTCTGACAACGTGATTCATTCAGAATCGTCACGTGACGCGCTCTGACATTTCCGCGGTAGTTTAAAATGTCGAAAGATATGCGTGTAAAATTCTCTCAGAGAAGCCGAAAACAGTTGTCATTAGCTAGAAGACACAAGGGATTACCAACAAAGACAAAAGATGATGAAATGCCATCACATAGTGCATGGGTCTTCACAATTTTTTTTCATGAGAGCCGCACTGATAGGACAAAGTCAGTAGGAGAGCCATACGTCGTTCTTTCAGTTTCGGTTCTCAATCGATCAAGTGTTTACATGTTCTCTCGATAAACCACCTCTTTCAATCCGATCGAAATTATTTGTAATAGAGCTGACACTTTGAGTTTGTAATGGGTTATGTTATAGCCCTTATTTTTAATGTTTAGTGACTGGCTGCATGATATCGCCATATTTTTTACAGCCATGCGAGCCACAAATTAAAGCTTGGTTGGAGTAATGAGGTGTGGCTCATAACCAACCAGGCTCCCTTCAGCACTGGTTCAAAACAACTCAACAGAACAAAACTAATTATGAACAGAACAAAACTAATTATGTTCTACTAATTTAGAACATTGGAGAAAGCAAACAAAGTAGACTAAATTGTTATTTGACAGAGTATCTGCACACTGTCAGAGAAGAAGAGACGGATCAGGCTCAGTGACCACCAACTGGGTCAGACAGAGATGCACTTCCTCCTCCACTAGGAAAAAGTATCTTCACTAAGTGATTTACACTTTGGACAAATAGCCAAAAGAATAAAACTTCCCAAAGTTAGCACCAGAAAAGAAGCTGGAAGTTCTCGGGTACAGCAGCTCCACTGACAGCTAAATATCTATCTGCCTGAGGGACTGTGATATACCGGTATTTAGTTTTTCCATTCCACCTGTGATGGACTGTTGATGTGTTGTTTTGGATGTTATGATCAGTGATGGATGAAGCAATAATGAGTTTTGGATGTTAAACAGTGTGATACATGGATTTTACTTGGACCTAAAGCATATTTTGTCTGTAATTCATGGCTTTCAATAGAAATTAGTGGAATTTTGCCATAAAAATCTTTAAAGGCCGTTTTCTCAAAATGACTTTTTTCTTACAGTCCTAGTGACGATTTTCCACTTCTGTAGCACCTACGTACACCAAACTTTACAGTCGTATTCCTAACTATATTGTGAAGGTTTGTTCAGAGGGATTTGTTGATATATCATTCTTGGCCTGATTTATATGACATTTTATGCCTAAAAATAGGGTGGAAATAATTTTTTTTAAGGCTATTGGCAGTATTTTCTGATTTACAGGGTAACAAAAGGGGATATTCATAATCCCCTCTGATAATGTCTTTTCATTGAATATATCAACAAAATGCAAAAATAATTTTGAACCTTGTTTTTTTCAATGGTCAGATTCATCACTTCAAAATATATGCAAATGAACGCATATTTAATTAGATATAGCCTCATTAGCATATTTAAAAATTAAATTACAGAAATCTTGCAATGCATTTTTTTCTCCTATTCATGTGAGTAATCAACTGGTAAAGTTTGATGGTGATATCTGTAAGTTAACAATTTTACCCTATTCACCTGTAGTGTCTCGCCTTAAAGTAAAGTGACAAAAACAAAGTCTTCTTTTAAACATCTAAAACGCTTTATATTGTGGTCATTTTTTATATTTTACAAAATGTATAAATGGTCTTTGTCTGGTTTAAGTAAAGTAATAAAAGTTAAGTCTTCTTTTAAACAGCCATGATATATCATGAAGTGGTTATAAGACATTTGTTTTGAACATTTTTGTAGTTACTTCCAGTTTCCAGTGAGCTTAAAGGGACAGTTCACCCAAAAAAAAAAAAAAAAATGATGTAAACAATTATTCACCCCCACCCATTGACTTCCATAGTATTTTTCCTACTATGGCTGTTTGATTACCAACTTTCTTTAAAGACTTCTTTTGTGTAACAGAAGAAAGAAACAACAACATGGTTTGGAACAACATGAGGGTGAGTAAATAATTACAGAATTTTCATTTTTGGGTGAACTATCCCTTTAAACTAGGTAAAAATGAAATGAACATTAACCTCATAGGAAAAACACAAATATAAAAAAAAGAACCAGTGAACCACTGAAAGTGCCAGGAACCACCCCTAATACATTCTTGGCCGCCTGACATTAGAAAATAGAACTTACATGAATGTGGTTAACCAGACTGTAAAATAACATATTTTTGTGCACTTTTGTGCACCTTCAAGACAAGAAAGAAAATAACCAATAAGCTGGACATAAAATAAATAAATAAATAAAACAGTTAGCTTCATACACTTTAAGGGCCCTATTTTAACTATCTGAAACGCAAGTATCAAACGCGAAACGCAAGTAACTTTGTGGGCGGATCTCGGGCGCTGTTGCTATTATACCAGCGGGATAAATTACTCTTGCGCCCGACGCAAATCTAAAATGGGTTGGTCTGAAGTAGCTACATTACTCATAGGTGTGGTTTGGGCGTAATGTGAAATAAACCAATCAGAGCATCATCTCACATTCCTTTTAAAAGCAGGTGCGCTTGTTCAATGGCGGATTGCTATTATAACGGCGGATTTGCCAGGCGCACGCCAGGAGCGGTTCACAGCCGAGGAGACCGACGTTCTCGTCAGGGCCGTAAAATACAGAGAAGTGACATTGTATGGGGATGGGAGAAACCCACCCAAATTAACTTCGGTTAAACAGGCGTATAATAATTTGGGTAAATGTGTAAGCTAGATTTATGCCTATTTTTTCACATCTTCATGGACACCACAATGATTTCCCTCGTGTGGAATATTTTTCCTTGTAATTATGTATGGTTGTGTATGTGCGTTGTGCACACGCTACATTATGGCCAAGCGTGCGCCCTTAAAATAGTCTGAATGCGCCATTGAAAACGCGCCACTGACTTTAGACTAGGTTTTTCCTGGTCTGTGGCGGAATTGTTTTCTGGAACTGCAAAATAGCACCAGGGAACATTTGCACCGGAACACGCCTCCTCTTTTCGCTGAACCGCCCCCGGGAGCTCAAGTTCATTCCCTAATTTACCGACGTGCGTCTGTCGAGGGAAAAGTCCGCTCTGCGTCGGGTGCAAAAGAGGAATGATACATGCGTCGGTGTACAAAGTCAATTGCGCTGGGTGCAAGATAGGGCCAACACTCATATCAATTGAAAATGTTTGTTCAAAAGGGAATGCCCTTCTGATTTCGAGTTTCTTTTTGCATATATAAATATTCAACTACCAATTAAATCTACATGCTTTTTCCCTATATTACTACATATGTATTAGATGTGGCAAAGCCTCGAAATAAAAAATAAAAATTATGAACAAAACATGATTTACATTGTGAATGTATTGTTCCTTTGTACGTTTCCTCACAACTGTGATTTTTACTTCAAGGGAAATGTCTTATAACCACTTAATGATATCTTATGGCTGTTTAAAAGAAGACTTAACTTTTGTTACTTTACTTAAAGCAGACAAAGACCACTTATAAATATTATGACCACATTATAATGCTTTTTAGATCTTTAAAAGAAAACTTTTTTGTCACTTTACTTAAGCAGTAAAAGAGCACTCATAAGATGAAGTGTGATGCTGTGCAGATCTAAGTAAACAATGTCAAGATATGAGACTTGTGAAAGTAAAAGATGGGATATAGAATCCATTATAACTTAAGTGGACAAAATTACATTCATTTTGTGTTATAAATTATCATACTCGATAGTTATAACCACAAATAGGTAAGTATTATTACTGTTGTTACGATTATTTATGAAATGATACACCACACACCATGGGCGTAGGTTTAGGGGGGGACGCTAGGTACTAGTCCCAATCAATATTTTGAGATGACAAATTTGTCCCCACCAATATTTAGCAAGCTCCTTTGAACTGCTATTTGGATCTTTGCGCTGCTATTTGGATCGATGCCAACGGCCAAAACAACGACAGTACAAGAAACGCCGTAATTTGATTGGCGGCGGTGTAGCATCTGACAGGCTACACGCGCGGGCCGGGACTACTTTTGTGCTTGCACTGGCAGCGAGCGGGTGGTGTGTGTGTGTGCGCGCGCGCGTCGACGACGCCGACGGTAAGTTACCAGGGCTGTCTCTCTGCCACATACAAAGGCCAGAGTAAAACATTTTAATATTCCGTTTTTTGCCACTTTTTGTACTTTGTAGATAGATCAGCTATGCCACCCAAGAAGAAGAAAGGGAACATACGAAGCTTTTTCATAAAGCAGAGTGTAAGTAGGCAAAATAACTAGCCACACAAATAAACTAGCAGTAGTAGTGACAAATGCAGATTCTACTGTGGAAAATAGTATTGATTGGTGATAGTATGTGTTACCATGTTGTTACAGTTAAACCTAGCAGCAGCAATCTTTCAACTAAGGTTAAGAGTATTGATTAGGCTGTGCAGCACTGATAGACTCATAGAAGTCACGCTATCATGATAGAATGCTACGTTATCAAGTCACTGAATGTTAATTAGCTGACCTTAACTTAGAATCTTGCAGTCAACATAAACAGTGGATCTGAGACATTTTTCCTTTCTACATTCTATTTTTGTAATGTATTTGTGAGTGAGTGTAGCCTAAGAATTTAATATTTAAGAATAAAATATATCAATAGAATTTGATATAGAATAGTAGATACAATTTTAGTATTAATGGAATACTGTAATCATGGATAATAATAATAATAATAGATAATAATAATGGATTTGTTGTGTTGAATGCATACTATGATACGTGTGTATTTTATTCATTTGTTCATTATTTAATTACATATAGAAAACTCATTCCAGGGGGAGGGGGAGGGGGATGTCCCCACCAAAGCTGAGGCCAAACCTACGCCCTTGCCACACACTATAAGGTTGTTTTTCAGGCATTATGTGTGTATTATAATGCATTAAGAATACACTTATGATGCAATATAAATGCAGGCTTTATCTGGAGTTATAATGCATTGTACTCTTAAAAGTTATAACCACAAATAGGTAAGTATTATAATGTATTTTACCTGTTGTTATGATTATTTATAAGATGATACAACATATAATAAGGTTGTTATAATGCATGTATTATTAACCATTAGGAATACCCTTATACAGTAATGCATTATAAATACTTTATAGAAAGTGTTACCAACTATATTTATTTATTATCAAATTGCATGAACTTATTTTACAATTTGAGTCAACATTTTAAACAGATTTAATTTCATTTGTGACTAAATAGTGCAGAATCTTATCTATTTACTTAGCTCATAATTTTATGTTTTATGTTTTTCAAAATCCAAGAATTTAGAAACAAAATTTACTGACCTATACCACAGGACTCCTAGAGTCAACGCAAGAGTCAAAAACACACACAGTACGACTGCAGTGTTTCGTAGTGCTGTGCTCTCCTCTTGGTCTGTGAGCAGAAATTAATCATATCAGAAACACTCAGACTGCTACAATCATTTCAGACTAAAGCACATGTATCATGAGAGAAGCGTCACCTTGTCCAGCACAGGAATACTTTTGAAGCTCTTCATTGCTGACTGAGTCCAGGTACAGCTTGTTGGCTTTAGTGAATCCATCCGTTCCCTGCCGTCCGTTCTTGTACCAGATGTAAGTATGTTTGTTGTTCAGAGTGCATTTAGTTGAACAGCTTAATATCACTTCTTGTCCCTCTGATATAATATTTGGGCTGCTTATCACCTGCGTATCTGAAAAACAGAGTTGAAGTATTTCAAGTTGGGCTTAACATTGATTTTGACATAGAAAACAAAACCTCTATAAAATGGAGTAGTATTCTTGATGGCAGTAAATTGTCTGTGAATCTTCTAATTAAAATGTTATCAAATCCTTCATGATCAGTTACCTGTAACAGTAAGAATGACTCCAGGTGATCCAGAGTATTTTCCTTCTGTCCTGTCGGTGATGATCCTGAATTTATATTCTCCAGAGTCGTTCATCTTGAGCTCTTTGATTCTCAGTGTGTTTCCCTCATACTCCACACGACCAGCGAACTGATGCTCCTCACGCAGATCCGTGTAGTGACCAGGCTGACCGGAATGCCAGAATGTTTCACTTACAGTATAACCAGAGGGATGTGAGTATGTGCTGGAAATATCTACTGTTGAGCCCATCAAAGCACAGACTCTTCTAGAGGAGTAAGACACATCCCAGCAGCCACTCTTAGAAATACCTGGAAGAGTCACAGATTAACATGTAAAACTCACACTTACTTTAAAACATGTTTAAATAAACACATGGATAAACAAACATTCCCATCATTTTGTGTATTACTTGACACTCACACACAGAAGAGGAGGGATGTTTACGGTTACGATCAATAGAACAGGAATATCTGCCAGCATCTGTGCTGGGTGACACAAGCCTGTCGCGAGACACTGTATATGTGAAATACTCTCCATTCTTTATCCAGAAATAATACCAATCTCTAGAGGTGCAGGAAGAGTCACAGGTCAGTTTTACGCTCTGATCTCTCGGGTCTGTAGTTGC
Source organism: Leuciscus idus (assembly GCA_021554675.1). Classification (NCBI taxonomy): domain Eukaryota; kingdom Metazoa; phylum Chordata; class Actinopteri; order Cypriniformes; family Leuciscidae; genus Leuciscus; species Leuciscus idus. The sequence goes on from CM038625.1 coordinate 34,960,704, forward strand.
AGGATTAGTTCTCACTTGCAGCTCTGAATTAAAGTAAAAAATAAGAAAAACTTCATCACACGACAAATGAAAACAGATGAAGTGACCAGAATCTAGACTCAGTTTCACCTGTGACTGTTAGATTGACGGCGGCTGAGCTGAGACGTTTAACTCCATCCTTCATGATGAACATGAGCTGATATTCTCCAGAGTCTCTCTCTCTCAGGTCTGATATTGTGAGTGATATTGATATTGAATAGCTGTATGAGAACTCCTGCTTCACCACCCGTCCTGAGTAGTCCGAGTCTAAAGTCAAATCTTCAGGTTCATCATTCTTTCTCCAGTTTGAACTCTGTTTCTGGCTGAACCAGAACACAGTTTTGATGTTGGTGTCGTAGTAAGAGCACCACAGTGTCTCCTGAAACCCCTTCACTGCACAAATATTCTCTTTACTACAGGACACAGAGAGGCGGTCCAATGTTACGAAGCCTGAACAAGAAAACATTTCATTACTGAGATGAAGTTTACATACAGACAGAGGAGAGATCCTCAATTGTTACAATCCAGACTCTGCTGCTCTCACACACACCCAACCATGATGATGATGATCAATTTAGTTCAAATTTAAAAATGGTCAAAAATTCATTTTAAACTTTTAAATACAGAGACAGAAAAAAGACCTATTCAGACTGACATTCAATCCTACTGGACATTAAGTTTATTAATCTTAACTGAACTGATCTTAAATTATTTAAACTGTGAAAGCGATATAATGATCAACATATCAACAATCACTTTCGGAACATATGAAAGATAATTAGAGCCACATTAAAACATGACAGAGGAGAATAAGACAATAATTCTCAAACCTGTATTGTGCAGCAGCAGCAGGATCAGAGGTAAGAGTCTGGAGTTCATGTTCTTCACTTTCTGTACATTCAGATGTTCAGTGAAACACACAGAGCTGCTCGTCCTGAGAAAAAGAAAACACTCACTGAGTTTGACTGAGTTTGACTTTACAGTCAGAATCATGAATACAGTAACACACTTCAGAAAGTCATGCTTAAAATGACATTTTAATGTAATGTTAATTTTAATGTTTAAATGCAACAAAAGATTAGATTTACCTACATTAAATGTTGCTGTTGTTCTCTGGTGTTGTAGTTTCTACTGTCTGTTTTAGAAGCTGTGCAGACTCTGCTGATCTTATTTCCTTCCCTTTTCTTACTAACACACAAATTAAGAAGAAAAAAAGGAGATGCTTACGCTTCAGAAAATGTTCACTATCAAACTCAACTCAGGAAGTCAGTTTTAGCCTTTATGTTATGATCTGTTAATAATCAGTTTAAATTAATTAAACCTTGAGTTTTGTTCTTTTCTATTTTTAAGTAATATTAAATAAAAATCTAAATAGAAAAAAAAGTTTAAATATTAAATATTGCAGATCTGCATAAATTAAAGGTAAATTTTACTTGATCATTTTTTCTGAAATAACATTGTGAATCATAAGTTTAAGGAAACACACATTTATAGATTCATTTAACAATTTTTATCAGATGGCCTTTTAATTTTTTATTGCCACAGGATTATGGGAAATCAGACACGGAGAAGGATACATTTGCTGCCTTCAATAACCAACAGCATGAATCTTAGAAGAATGTTATTGTATGATGTTTTTTTTTCTTTCTTTCTTTCTTTCGGGCCTACAGTAAATATAAAAAGCTAAAGGTCGATAAACACAAAAACTCAAGTTCAAAAGAGATGAAAATTTAAAGGGATAGTTCACCCAAAAATGGAAATTCTGTCATAATTTACTGACCCTCACCTCACCAAATCTGTATAAGTTTCTTTCTTCTGTTGAACAGAAAAGAAGATATTTTGAAGAATGTTGGTAATCAAACAATCGATGGACCCCATTGACTTCCATAGTAGGAAAAAAACAAGTCAATCATTGCCAGAAACTGTATGTAGCTACCAATATTCTTTAAAATATCTTATTTTGTGTTCAAGAAAGAAACTCATACAGTTTTGGAACAACGTGAGGGTGAGTAAATTATGACAAAATTGCAGGTGGAGTTCAAAACAAGACCTTTAATGACCAAATGCTTTACACACTGACTGTACCACATTCAGCTTGCTACCAATATATATATATACACTCACCGACCATTTTATTAGGTACACCTGTTTTTTAATTGAAATATCTATTCAGCCAATCACATAACAGCAACTCAATAGATTTAGTCATTTAGGCTGGTCAAGACGATCTGTTGAAGTTCAAACTGAGCATCAGAATTGGAAAGAAAGGTGATTTTAGTGACTTTGAATGTGGCACTGTCATTGGTTCCAGACATGCTGGTCTGAGTATTTCAGAAACTGCTGATCTACTGGGATTTTCATGCACAACTATCTTTAGGGTTTACAGAGAATGGTCTGAAAAAGAGAAAATATCCAGTTCTGTGATCAAACGAAAAGGCCATGTTGATGCCAGAGGTCAGAGGAGAATGGCCAGACTGGTTCCAGCTGATGAAAAGGCAACAGTAACTTAAATAACCAAAGTTGGACAATAGAAGATTGGAAAAAAGTTGTCTGGTTTGATGAGTCTCAATTTCTGCAGTGACGTTTAGATGGCATTTGACAAACAACATGAAAGCATGGATCCATCCTGCCTTGTCTCAAGGGTTCAGGCTGCTTCTGGTTTAATGATCTGAGGGATTTTTTCTTGGCACACTTTGAGCCTCTTAGTACCAATCGAGCATCGTTCAAACGCGGCAGTCTACCTGAGTATTGTTTTTGACCATGACAATGAGTTCACTAAACTCAAATGACCTCCACAGTCTCTCCAGATCTGAGTCCAATAGAGCACTTTTGGGATGTGAAGGAACAGGAGATTCGCATCATGGATGTGCAGCCGACAAATCTGCAGCAACTGTGTGATGCTATCATGTCAATATGGAAAAAAAGGAAGGAAAATGTGGCACACAACAGCTCCAAAAATAGAAAGATATTTATTTCATGTTCTCACCACAGGCGACGTTTCGAGCCCAGTGGCTCTTTATCAGACAATGAACACATGCACTGATAAACCCTTATATACACCACATAACTAATATCAATATGGACCAAAATCTCTGAGGAATATTTCTAGCACCTTGTTGAATCTACACCATGAAGTATTAAGGCAGTTCTGAAGGCAAAAGGGGGTCCGACCTGCCAAGGTGTCCCTAATAAAGTGGCCGGTGAGAGTTTATAAATACATGATTGTGTCGTGATGTAAATACTGCAGGAAAAAAATAAGATATTTCCACATTGAATAAGTTAGTTAAGGCAATAATTAAAAAATAAGAGTAATTAGTACTATATATACTATATTAGTACTCAATTCAAGCTAGTAGAAATTAAAGCTTGAACTTGAATTATATTTTACTTGTATTATGGGTTTACAGTTTAGGACCCAAGGACCAGATGTTTGAAAGAAGACCCGGAGTTAGAACTTCCAGGTCGCAGATTTGGGTTGCTGGGTGCCAGCATGTCCCGAACAACAACTCAGTCAATCTCCAATAATGCCAGTGGTTCCGTAACCTGTAACCAAGAAGACTAACACACACACCGACACACAGCTTTTCCAAGGTTGGATTTGGCCAGGCTCTAACTATAAACAGGAGTCTCGTCTCAAAACATCAAGATAACAAGTTCTTCCTCTCAAGGATATAGGACACTTTAGTCTAAATGGAAAATATAGGCTTTAACTGAGAAATGGTCCCTTAAACTATAGACTTCAATGACCCCTAAATGTTTTAACACGTTGAAGACCTTTCTCAAACACAAAGCAAGTCCCTATTTCATTTCTGGAAGCCGGGCTAAATGAGCAAGCACTGTTACTGCATTCAGATATCAAATACTGACATTATAAAGAATACATGAAAAGAACATTTCAGTAATCACACTGTTAACTTCTATAACAAAGTAAACTCTCCAGAGAAGTCATTCAACTCATTTGATATTTAGAAGGGAAAATATTGATTAATACCTTGATTATAATCACTCATTACATTTACATTGAAACAGCAGTGGATTAACCACCCCCTTCAGTTGGAATTGTTTGTTTCAATCATAATCAAAAATTATCCATTGATTGTTACCGTTATTTTGTACCAAGTATTGAGGTCTGTGTTTGGTTTGGTACCTCATTATCTATATTGTGTAGATATGTTGTCTAAGAAAGTAAAAAAAATATATATATATAAATAAAAATAAATAAATAAATAAATAAAAACTACTTTGTTGTTAACTAAATGTTTCAAAGTAAACCATACACTTTAAAAGTATATGGTTTAATTCAGTGCTACATTCTTTGAGTAACATTTCAAACAAAAAGCGAGTAAATGTCCTTAAAACATTGTATTGCAAAGTAAACTTCAAATTAGTAGAAATTACTCAACAAGCTCTTTCTGGCCAAGCAAATTTACTTATTCTCTTTATTAATTTGTACATAATTTTAAATTTCCATACATGTGAAATTTACTTTAAAATCTGAGTGCAAAAACTTGCAAAAGAAAAATTAAGTAAATTGTTATTTTTTCCCCTTCAGTATATATAGGATATTTAAAAGATTTTGCCGTCTCTAAACTGCTAGGATACTCTCAGGACATGGTACTGATGATGCCTTTATTTCCCTGGCTAATACACAAGCACAAATCACTGAACCAATGAAGTCTAGCAAGCTGTTTAAACAGGAGTTCTCTTTGCATTGCTTGATCTTGGACTAGAACACAAAATAGTTTTTTTCCTGCTTATTAATATATTTTATGATTTTGCTGTTTTCCACACTAAAATCCCTTTCACACCAAGAACGATAACCATAACATTACCAATAACTATCAGGTTTTAAACATCGAGGTCAATGTCGAATCTGCAGTGGTCAGGTGGTAGCCTACAAGTGCTCCAAGAATTCAGAGTTTGCAAGTTGTAACTACACGTTCTACGAGGACGTGGATGTTTTTCACAAGTTGGAATCTCATTATTACAGTAATTATGACATGGTGTGAACGTACATTTCTAGCAATCCTGAAGATTTAGTATCTTGTTCAAGTGTGTTTGATAAGGGTTGGAGCTAAACTATGCAGGAAAGTGAACCTTGCGAACCCCTGCCATAGGGTGTCATTTCTACTATCTCTTTAAAATTCATTTTAACACTGCTATTTCCTTCCTCTTTTCTAAAATATTTTTTGATAAATGACAAGTCAGTTGTCGTCTTTAACCAAAATAAAGCACAGAAGGGACCAGGAAGTTTCGGTGTTCATTTGTCTCTCATGAACTATGGAAACATGGAATCAAGTTAAGAGAAATGGAAAAAAGTTCCTTCAACTGCACCAGAAGACACTTTACTGAAGTACTCTACTGAACTCTACTGAATGCACAGGGTTTTAGGAAGTACTTAAGCATTTTGAACATTTAAACATTTCACAAGAACATTTAAATACTCCTGACCAGAAGGTGGCACTGTCTTCACAGTTAAGCGCAGGTCATGGAGGCAACACTGTAAAAAGTTTAACTATTATTTACTAAATTTTTTTGGTGAAACATTTTTACAGCTGTGAATTTTATAGCTGTGAAATCAATGAAATATACTGTATGAATTGAGTAAATGTAAGTAAAAAAAAAAAAAGTAAATCTGAGTAACTGCACAGTAGCGCGGGAAGTGGGGTGCTGCGGGGGCTGCAGCCCCCCCCGTCATAGCATCAGCACCCCCAAGTGGGGGGTTGTGGACTAACATAATATTGTACTTTAAAAACGTGAAATAAAAATAAATAAATGGACAGCGTTAACTAACTCTCTTATGCCTAATGTAGTGAGTGTTCAAGCTACAGAGAAAATGAAATAAAGTTTGAATTTGTCATGCTTTGTTCCGATCAGAGCACGTGAGCGGAGATCGAGCGCATTTCTGAATATTCCGCTCCCTCGCTCATTCCGCTCAGGGTCGCTCGCTTAACCCAGAATGGCCTGCTGGTTCGAAAATATGTGGAATAAGGGCTGCCTCCGACTAAAGGTTTTTTTTCGTCGACTAGTAGTTGTTCATTTAAGCCATTAGTGGACAAATCGCCCCTTTATATTAATTTTATTACTTAAATAGGCTATATACAGGATAATGAGCATGTACATAAGCTGCACTCAAGCGCACGGCCGCACGCATAAAGATGAACCGGCAAAAGTATGAATGTGTCAAAAATAGCAAGGAGACATTTAATTGTTTATTAATTTTCTGTGTAGCTGCAAAGATGAAGTTGGCGATGCGGACTCGCCATGAACGCCAGAGAGAAATGCACATTTCTTTGCACAAGTTTTCTATAATAGATAGCCTATATTTCTCAAATCTGTGAGGCACAAGCTGAGTTTCGGCGCCCTCCAGTTCACGTGCAATGCAAGTGATTGTGCCGGCGCCTTATTACATCGTCTGCTATATATTTGCTTCTTATTTATTAATTACAGGCAAATGGTTGATAAAACATTGATCAAAATTACGATACAATTTATACAAAACGAAAATCTTTTAAAAATAGTCTTTCTACGAAACAAAACTCAATGAAGTGGTCAAAATCATGTCTTACCCGCTCCATGTCTCCAGTCATATTGTGCATCTCATGATCATTATCTTTCTCATGCTGCATGCTCTCTTTCATAACCAACATTGATTAAATAGAAAAATAACATTAGCCTATAATATTTAAACATAAATATGAAACTAAATGTTTTCTTTAATGGCTACAACACATATACAGTAGGCCTACAGAGAAATGTCATGTCTTGTCATCAGCCACAACATAATGACGTCACATATTTTCCAACCCAGCCCCCAGCCCCCCTCGCATGAAACAGCTTCCAGCGCGCCTGTAACTGCATCTGGTACATTAATAAATAAAATTGAGTAGAAATAATTTAACATTTAAACTTTTATAAAACAATATTTATGAGTAATATTAACTGTTTTTATTTATGAGTAATATTAACTTTTTTGATTTCCTCTAAACCTTTGTAAAATAGTATTCCATACAACCACCAGTATACGTTACATGACATTGGCCTTTATTGTCGATGAGTACAGCAATACAGCATATTTTACACTGCTTTAACATGTATACAATATTGCCTATTTAAACTCATTTAACAAATATTTTAGAAGTAAAAATGAAACATTTAAACATTCAGGTAGCCTAATTCAAGTGTAATCAATGGGTCTGTTATCCAGTATCCACCGGATCAGCGCTGGTTCTCGTGCCGGAGACGGACTTGCGCTCTGCCGGTGAACTTCGAACTTCATACCGCCGTCCTGCATTTCACCCATAGCCGAAAGATACTGCGAGCGACTGACTCCATAACCTGCCAATAAACAAACAGTGGCAGTTCTGAGGACATTTTATCATCCAAATTAATTATATTCATTATCATTAGGAATAAAGTCGTATGTGTTTATGCAAGGCGTTTCAATCACGCGAAAAGACAGGCGCGACTCTCGTTTAGGTGTCGAATTACGCCTATGTATGTTGTTTTGAATTAAATAAAATGATTTAAAGCACAGTAATGATTTTATAGATAAAATAAAATATACACAAATCTGAATTTCACAGAGGAAATGCACCAAACCCGCTGAGAAGAGAAGAACTGTAGTTCTGGACTGGAGAGTTCAAACAGCGTGCGCTCACTCAATCAACCGTGGAGTTGTCACGTCAGAGGGTGGGGGAGGGGTGCATTGTTTTAATTGAGTAAACTTACTCAATTTCTTAAGAGTGTGTTAAATATATTAATAATATTGATTTGAATTAAGTGATATTTTTGTTTCTTGAAACAGATCAGTTTAATTCAACATTCTCAAATATTTTGATAGAAATTTCACAAATATATTAAGTGTATTATAAATAAATAATTGGTTAGTCAAATACTAAATCATTTTATTGAACAAACTTAAATATATCTGTAAATTCTTGATAAAATTAACTGTTGAATTTTTACTCAATTATTTTGGTATGTTTAACTCAAACAATCAAGTAAACGATATTCAGAGATTTTATTAAGTTAATAAAGTAAAATATTTCTGTAATATTTACTAAGCCACAGAATTATTTATTACAGTGAATGAAGAAATTGTTTTCCACAATGACAGGCGTCATTACTGTGGTTATTTTTTTTCTATTGAAATATAAAATATAAAAGTGCACACTAACACAATAATAAAATAATAAAATAATCATAAGATAAAGATAAACAACACAAAGGCTATGCCCTATATAGGACAGATCAATATACGATCAGTGTTAGGGGTAATGCATGCAAGTTATGTAATCAGATTACTATAGTCAAAAGTACCTAGTAAAGAAACACATTACATTTAAATTTACAACAAATATCCAAGTTACTTTTTCAAATAAGTAACACAAGTTACTTTGTTTTTCATTTATTGACTGACTCCTTTCCTGTCCCCATGTTGAGAGAAATCAGGAGTAAGATTAACTAGACTATCTCACTTACACAAAACAGATTCAGTATTCCTCAAAATGAATAAAAACTGTGAAATGCAAACTCCGAATATTACGCAAAACTGAAATAATTAAATATGTTACTGTAAATTACACAAATATACTTTGTGCATTTAATCTCAATTTATTAACCAATGTCTTTACTGCTGATCTTTGATGATCCAATTCACATACCAATAGGCAAAAATGACTTTGGTTAAACATCACATTTCTGTTTTCATTTATTTTATTTTATTTCTTATTGCTAAAGTGAGAGTGTTGAATTTCTAAAGGTTTCTATGAGCTCCGCCCTTTACTGTTCAAGTGTGAATTTGCACTTCCTTCAGCCTGAGGATTATTTATTTCACTTTAGGTGGGAAAGGGCATTTGCATTCGACAAAAATAGTAATTTTGTTGTTGTTGTTCTTGTTAATAAAAACAAACAAATAAGTCCAGCCCACATGAGAAAAGTAAGTAGGCTAATTGTCACGTCTTGATTTGGTTTTGTTTCATGTTCTTGTTTCATGTCTGTCATGTGATCCCCTGTTTTAGTCATGTGATCCTGCCATGTGTACTGTGGTGTCATGCTGTCATTGGTACATTGTTTCATTGTGCACAGGTGACCCTTGTCTAGTCATCAGTGTAGTGTATTTAAGCACTCATGTTTACCATGTGTCTTTGTCAAGTATTGTTTCACTGTAACCTCTGTTACCATGGTCATGCCATGCCATGCCATGATGTTTGATCACGTTTTGTAAATAAATTGCACTTGGGTTCTCTACAAACTTGCCTTCTCTTAAAACTTGACTACTTTACAGTAGTGGTGGGCAGATCGAGGCTTCGTGAAACAATGAAAAAGTTGAACCAAATGGGCCATATTGTTTCGAGGCTTCGAATCAATCCGACACCCGTCTCAACGGTGACATCTAGTGGTCACTTGCAGGTGTTGATCTGAAACAACCTTGACGAGCCATTAAAAAAATGTGTTGTTTTTTTTATTATTGTATTTTTCTAATATGTGAAGCTTGTAACCTATAGGCTCCTCACTGTGCATAATGTTATTTTGGTCCTGCAAAATTATTATTAATAAAAGAAATCAAGCCACAATGTCTCACTTTTTTAGAGATTTTTATTCAAAAATATTAATTTCTCTGCTGTGGAAGGACTTAGCCTACTTGTTTTTTTACAGATAATTTCTCCAGCCTTTGAAAAAATCCTCTCACAAGGGACACTTGTTGCTGGCATGCAAAGATATTTTTTAGCTAGGACATACAAATGAGGAAAGATTACTGCTCTCTCTTTCCAGTAAGTTAGTGGATCATGAGTTCTGGGCAAAGTTAGTTGATGTATTTTTTCACTTCCACTGTGGCATCAGCTGTAGCATTGTGTATCATCTGGGTTTGATGGATACGATTATCAAAAAATTCCCATTAACTGTCCTGTGTTTCTACTGGTGTTGATGTTGATGGTGATGATGATGATGATGATGATGGGTCTGATGTTGACATTTCCCAAAAGTTTGTAATTATATTTCAATTATAATTATATTTCAAACAATGCATACCTTGCTTAGATGGCCCTGCAGTGTCAGTAGCAGGCCTAGGACTAGGGGGAATGCTACCATCCTCTGCACCCTGCACAATGGCAGCATGAGTGCTCCTCAAATGGCGCATCATGGATGATGTATTGTTGCAGTAGGCTAGCTGCCATCACAATACATCTCACTTTATTTGGGGTTTCCAAATGGAAATGCTCCCACACCACAGATGTACTTCTGGGGAGCCTCCATTTTATAAATCTATCCAAATCTATCTATCTATCTATATGAATCTATCTATGTATCTAGATATGTATCTATAATCTATCTATGTATCTAGATATGTATCTATCTATCTATAATCTATCTATGTATCTAGATATGTATCTATCTATAATCTATCTATGTATTTATATATGTATCTATAATCTATCTATATTATGTATCTATTCATCTAGCTGTCTATATATATTTATATCTATGTATCTATTAATGTGTCACTATACTCTGTCTGTCTCTAGCCTATCAGTCAATGTGTTTTGTAAATTTAAATGTAAGCCTAAATAGCCTATAACTAATCAAATCGCACTATGTCACTATATCACCAAAAATCCGCTATCTCAAAATCAAACTCCTCTCACAAAAACCCACGAGGTCAATATGCGTTGATTTCACTTTTATACAGATGTGCGATTGTGTGGTCTGTTCCCGACCGTGTCAATCAAACGCTGGCGGACCACACCTGATGAAACACTTAGTGAAACACTTTGAGGCTTCGTTTGGCCATAGTCACGTGACATGGGTGTTTTGAATCACGCTTCGGATCAGTTTCGAAACATCTGCGCTTCGGGATCTCGCAAAGCTTCGGAACGACTGTTTCGCGTCAGCCATCCCTACTTTACAGTAATGCAAATAGTTACTTTTTCAGGGAGTAGGCTAATTCAATATTGTAATGCAGTACTTTTAACTTCCCCAACAATACAAAAAAATTATACGGTCGTTATAGAATAAAATAATTTTGTTTATTGAAAGCACTTCTTACATTAAGCGTAAGGAGGGAGAAAAAAAAGCAAAAAGTTTCATATCATTTTAGCTTTATTTGATTATGAAGACTGTGCAGTCATTGATAAGTCACTTAATAACATCACTATATCACTGTTGATAGTTCTGACTGTTGCTAGGTGATGATCTCACAATGGAAGAACACAATGACATCATCACTCCACCAGATCTGATGGACAGACAGCAGATGAACAGATGTGGAACATCAGATTCTGAGACAGACAAATAGAAAAACATTAAATACATCCACAGTGTTTATCATTGCATGTCTTATAGCAGATTCTCTACATAATTTCTCACCTTCAATTTTATTTTCAGTTTGGCTTTGAAATTTGATGCATTCTGATGAAAAACCTGTTGAATCATAATTCACATTCTTATAATCTGAATTCATTTAATTGTATTCTGTACATCATGCAATTGTGAATTTCACTGGATGTTTTACTCACCACATCCACAGAGCCGCTATTATGAGAAACTGAGGTAAAAACACCAGCAGAATGACTGTATAATGGCTGAACGCTGTGCTGTCCACTGGATCTTCACAACACAAAGAAGTGAATCATGACTATCAGAGAAACAATCATTTCAGACTAAAGCACATGTATCATGAGAGATGTGTCACCTTCTACAGCACAGGAATACTCTTGAAGCTCTTCATTGCTGACTGAGTCCAGGTACAGCTTGTTGGCTTTAGTGAATCCATCCGTTCCCTGCCGTCCGTTCTTGTACCAGATGTAAGTATGTTTGTTGTTCAGAGTGCATTTAGTTGAACAGCTTAATATCACTTCTTGTCCCTCTGATATCATGTTTGGGCTGCTTATCACCTGCGTATCTGAAAAACAGAGTTGAAGTATTGATTTTTACTGACATGGAAAACAAAAACTTTTTAAAATGGAATATAGCATTCTTGATGGCAATACATTTTCTGTGAATCTTCTCATTAAAATGTTATCAAATCCTTCATGATCAGTTACCAGTAACAGTAAGAATGACTCCAGGTGATCCAGAGAGTTGTCCTCCTGTCCTGTCAGTGATGATCCTGAATTTATATTCTCCAGAGTCGTTCATCTTGAGCTCTTTGATTCTCAGTGTGTTTCCCTCATACTCCACACGACCAGCGAACTGATGTTCCTCACGCAGATCCGTGTAGTCACCAGGCTGACCATAATGCCAGAATGTTTTACTTACAGTATAACCAGAGGGATGTGAGTATGTGCTGGAAATATCTACTGTTGAGCCCATCAAAGCACAGACTCTTCTAGAGGAGTAAGACACATCCCAGCAGTCACTCTTAGAAATACCTAAAAGAGACACAGAATAACATGTAAAACTCACACTTACTTTAAAACGTTTAAATATACACATGGATGAACAAACAGTCCCATCATTTTGTGTATTACTTGACACTCACACACAGAAGAGGAGGGATGTTTACGGTTACGATCAATAGAACAGGAATATCTGCCAGCATCTGTGCTGGGTGACACAAGCATGTCGCGAGACCCTGTATATGTGAAATACTCTTTATCCTTTATCCAGTAATAATACCAATCTCCAGAGGTGCAGGAAGAGTCACAGGTCAGTTTTACGCTCTGATCTCTCGGGTCTGTAGATGCAGGATTAGTTCTCACTTGCAGCTCTGAATTAAAGTAAAAAATAAGAAAAACTTCATCACATGACAAATGAAAACAGATGAAGTGACCAGAATCTAGACTCAGTTTCACCTGTGACTGTTAGATTGACGGCGGCTGAGCTGAGACGTTTAACTCCATCCTTCATGATGAACATGAGCTGATATTCTCCAGAGTCTCTCTCTCTCAGGTCTGATATTGTCAGTGATATTGATATTGAATAGCTGTATGAGAACTCCTGCTTCACCCGTCCTGAGTAGTCCGAGTCTAAAGTCAAATCTTCAGGTTCATCATTCTTTCTCCAGTTTGAACTCTGTTTCTGGCTGAACCAGAACACAGTTTTGATGTTGGTGTCGTAGTACGAGCACCACAGTGTCTCCTGAAACCCCTTCACTGCACAAATGTTCTCTTTACTACAGGACACAGAGAGGCGGTCCAATGTTACGAAGCCTGAACAAGAAAACATTTCATTACTGAGATGAAGTTTACATACAGACAGAGGAGAGATCTTCAATTGTTACCATCCAGACTCTGCTGCTCACACCCAACCATGATGATGATGATCAATTTAGTTCAAATTTAAATATGGTCAAAAATTCATTTTAAACTTATCTATACACCCACTCCAATTTTAAATACAGAGACAGAAAAAAGACCTATTCAGACTGACATTCAATCCTACTGGACATTAAGTTTATTCATCTTAACGGAAGTGATCTTAAAATTTAAACTGTGAAAGCGATATAATGATCAACATATCAACAATCACTTTTGGAACATGTGAAAGATAATTAGAGCCACATTAAAACATGACAGAGGAGAATAAGACAATAACTCTTAAACCTGTATTGTGCAGCAGCAGCAGGATCAGAGGTAAGAGTCTGGAGTTCATGTTCTTCACTTTCTGTACATTCAGATGTTCAGTGAAACACACAGAGCTGCTCGTCCTGAGAAAAATAAAACACTCACTGAGTTTGACTGAGTTTGACTTTACAGTCAGATTCATCAATACAGTAACACACTTCAGAAAGTCATGCTTAAAATGACATTTTAATGTAATGTTTAAATGCAACAAAAGATTAGATTTACCTACATTAAATGTTGCTGTTGTTCTCTGGTGTTGTAGTTTCTACTGTCTGTTTTAGAAGCTGTGCAGACTCTGCTGATCTTATTTCCTTCCCTTTTCTCACTAACACACAAATTAAGAAGAAAAAAAGGAGATGCTTACGCTTCAGAAAATGTTCACTATCAAACTCAGCTCAGGAAGTCAGTTTTAGCCTTTATGTTACATGATCTGTTAATAATCAGTTTAAATTAATTAAACCTTGAGTTTTGTTATTTTCTATTTTTAAGTAATATTAAATAAAAATCTAAATAGAAAAAAAAAGTTTAAATATTAAATATTGCAGATCTGCATAAATTAAAGGTAAATATTACTTGATCATTTTTTCTGAAATAACATTGTGAATCATAAGTTTAAGGAAACACACATTTATAGATTCATTTAAATTTTTTTATCAGATGGCCTTTTAATTTTTTATTGCCACAGGATTATGGGAAATCAGACACGGAGAAGGATACATTTGCTGCCTTCAATAACCAACAGCATGAATCTTAGAAGAATGTTATTGTATGATGTTTTTTTTCTTTCTTTCTTTCTTTCTTTCGGGCCTACAGTAAATATAAAAAGCTAAAGGTCGATAAACACAAAAACTCAAGTTCAAAAGAGATGAAAATGTAAAGGGATAGTTCACCCAAAAATGGAAATTCTGTCATAGTTTACTGACCCTCACCTCACCAAATCTGTATAAGTTTTTTTCTTCTGTTGAACACAAAAGAAGATATTTTGAAGAATGTTGGTATCAAACAATTGATGGACCCAATTGACTTCCACAGTAGGAAAAAAATAATTAAATCATTGCCAGAAACTGTATGTAGCTACCAATATTCTTTAAAATATCTTATTTTGTGTTCAAGAAAGAAACTCATACAGTTTTGGAACAACGTGAGGGTGAGTAAATGATGACAAAATTGCAGGTGGAGTTCAAAACAAGACATTTAATGACCAAATGCTTTACACACTGACTGCACCACATTCAGCTTGCTGCCAATATATATACACTCACCGACCATTTTATTAGGTACACCTGTTTTTTAATGCAAATATCTATTCAGCCAATCACATAACAGCAACTCAATAGATTTAGTCATTTAGGCTGGTCAAGACGATCTGTTGAAGTTCAAACTGAGCATCAGAATTGGAAAGAAAGGGGATTTTAGTGACTTTGAATGTGGCACTGTCGTTGGTTCCAGACATGCTGGTCTGAGTATTTCAGAAACTGCTGATCTACTGGGATTTTCATGCACAACTATCTTTAGGGTTTACAGAGAATGGTCTGAAAAAGAGAAAATATCCAGTTCTGTGATCAAACGAAAAGGCCATGTTGATGCCAGAGGTCAGAGGAGAATGGCCAGACTGGTTCCAGCTGATAAAAAGGCAACATTAACTTAAATAACCAAAGTTGGACAATAGAAGACTGGAAAAAAGTTGTCTGGTTTGATGAGTCTCAATTTCTGCAGTGATGTTTAGATGGCATTTGACAAACAACATGAAAGCATGGATCCATCCTGCCTTGTCTCAAGGGTTCAGGCTGCTTCTGGTTTAATGGTCTGAGGGATTTTTTCTTGGCACACTTTGAGCCTCTTAGTACCAATCGAGCATCGTTCAAACGCGGCAGTCTACCTGAGTATTGTTTTTGACCATGACAATGAGTTCACTAAACTCAAATGACCTCCACAGTCTCTCCAGATCTCAGTCCAATAGAGCACTTTTGGGATGTGAAGGAACAGGAGATTCGCATCATGGATGTGCAGCCGACAAATCAGCAGCAACTGTGTGATGCTATCATGTCAATATGGAAAAAAAGGAAGGAAAATGTGGCACACAACAGCTCCAAAAATAGAAAGATATTTATTTCATGTTCTCACCACAGGCGACGTTTCGAGCCCAGTGGCTCTTTATCAGACAATGAACACATGCACTGATAAACCCTTATATACACCACATAACTAATATCAATATGGACCAAAATCTCTGAGGAATATTTCCAGCACCTTGTTGAATCTACACCATGAAGTATTAAGGCAGTTCTGAAGGCAAAAGGGGGTCCAACCTGCCAAGGTGTCCCTAATAAAGTGGCCGGTGAGAGTTTATACATACACACTGATAATGTGATACAAGCAATGTAGCCCGACTACGCCACCCAATTAAAGAGCTGGGACTCTATTAAAGTAACCTTATCTTTTACTTGCAAGTTATTTTAGTTTGGTGGGAGCAACACAACAGAATTACCCAAACAACAGTTTCAATGTAAAAATATATTTATTACAATCTCTGATTACAAGGATAAAAGGAAAAGGGCGCGCCGTGCACTCACGCACTCTCTCACTCAAATTTAAAAGCTGGACATCGGAAAAAAAAACACATTCACAAATCCACTGGAAGTCCGTAGTTAGGCACCCACAGTCCATAAGCGTTTCCTCTCACGCAAGTCCGTCTCGCAAGTCCTGTCAATCACTCGTGCGCATCAACACAACACTCACACAAACAGAAAAGAAAGAGCCGCCAGTATCTCCACAGTAGATAAACAGCATAAACACCACACTAGAAAAGCTATCAATCGTGCAATACTCAATTAGATCACTGCAATTCGTGAATAGATAGTTATGAGGGTGGTATGACAGTAGACAGACTAGAACTCCTCAATTTAGGTGAGACAGAGCTTAACTTCAGGCGAGGCAAGGCACACAACTTAACACAGGGCGTCACTCACCAATAAACTGGGAACAGACTAATCAAATTCCAAGTATTGTTAGACAGTGCTCCACAACACCACCAGCCCAAGACAGACGAAGCAGAGCTCCGGGCAGCACAGCGGAGAACAACAGCGATCTGTAGCGCAGCAGAGGCGACAGCAGTCCAGCGCAGATAAGAACGGCAGCAATCCCAGCGCAGCAGAGAAAAGACGAAGATACCAGCTGCAGCCACCGGATTATCAGCAGGACCGTCACTCAACAGAACTTCAGCTTGAACATGAGCAGACAATAATCCATGCAACAGTCGGAGCAGTGAAATAAAACAATCGCGACTACCGTCCAGTAGGGATGGCTGACGTGAAACAGTCGTTCCGAAGCTTTGCGAGATCCCCACTGGCGGAGCTAGGGGGTGGCCAGGGGTGGCCGTGGCCACCCTTGGTCTAAGCTTGGCCACCCCTTTGGCAACCCCTCTCACAACTGCTGTTTCTGTCTCTTTTTTTATTGACAAAAATTGCGTTTTTTAAAACGCTGAACCGTCTCTTCAAGACCACAAAAAAACGTGAGACTTTTCAGACGCACACTCCAACTTCACCTCAGCGCCAGGCGCAAGTCAAACGAGTGCGGAAATGAGCAAGTGCCGAATGAGCTTCAGCAGAACATCAGACAGTGATATGCACATAGTAAATATAGAGTCAATCTTTCTCAACTGGTGGGTTGCAAGACCGTTTTGAGTAGGCCTAAGTCGAATAGTGTGCAGTCAACAACAAATGCAATTCTCTTTTTTTCTGATGCTACTTCTATTTTAGAAGATGTGTGTGAAAGCTTGTAACACTTTAGCCGTAGTTGTCGTCAGTTAACTGATTGAATCAAAAAGGCGATTAAAGCTGTCAAAACTGCATGCATGTATTTGTTATATATGCGTCACATGTGTCTGGATTAAAATATTCTGCTATGTGAGATCACAATATAAGGCACAAACTGATATGTAATGTTTTAATGTCCAAATAAACGTGAGCACTGTGCATTTGTACTAGACGATAGGCATTCATTTTGCGTTAATTTGTAAAGGACAAACAAAAATGGATAATTTTTAAATCCATAAAATAACTAATTTTACATTCTGGCTACATTACATTATGAAAAAGATAACATTTTACATTATGTGCTGTTGACTTCCGCCTTGTTCACATTCTTGCACATGGTATGGTATGATAGAACTGTTGCAATTATTTATTTTGACAACAAATATAGAAAGTTAAACTTTTTTTTGACAAACTCAGAATTGGTTGAAGAGTTCATTGATTATATAAAATGCATTGAAGGTTGAATAATCTTTGGACTACAGTATTTATCTGCATGTTATCTCATCCATGAAGATACAACAATGTAGAACAAGCTATTGGAGATTTTGAGAACCAGAACCAATCTAACTGAGCAAGTTGAACTTTAGCTATAGTGTGTGCCCTTTTATTACTATTTAATTAATTTTAATATGAGGTGGTGGGTAATAATAAAAAAATATAAAATTCACTCAGTATTCCATGATTCCCAATTCACTACTATCTCAATTACAATTAAGTACAGATTAACTTTATTCAGTTGTGTAGGCACTAAAACAGTCCAATACATTATCAAATAATTTTTTATGATAAAATAATTAAGATTTCTGTGCCACTCCAGACTGGTTGCTGGCCCTTGCCTGGCCACCCCTATGAAAAAATCCTGGCTCCGCCACTGGAGATCCCGAAGCGCAGATGTTTCGAAACACTGATCCGAAGCGTGATTCAAAACACCCATGTCACGTGACTATGGCCAAACGAAGCCTCGAAGTGTTTCACTAAGTGTTTCATCAGGTGTGGTCCGCCGAATCAGCGTTTGATTGACACGGTCGGGAACAGACCACACAATCGCACATCTGTATAAAAGTGAAATCAACGCATATTGACTTCGTGGGTTTTTGTGAGAGGAGTTTGATTTTGAGATTTTTGGTGATAGTGACATATAGTGCGATTTGATTAGTTATAGGCTATTTAGGCTTACATTTAAATTTACACAACACATTGA
Organism: Leuciscus idus; assembly: GCA_021554675.1. NCBI lineage: Eukaryota > Metazoa > Chordata > Actinopteri > Cypriniformes > Leuciscidae > Leuciscus > Leuciscus idus. Next base: position 34,979,306 of record CM038625.1, read on the forward strand.
CTGATAGGCTAGAGACAGACAGAGTATACATATAGTGACACATTAATAGATACATAGATATAAATATATAGCAAGCTAGATTAATAGATAGATACATATATAGATTATAGATACATATAAATACATAGATAGATTATAGATAGATACATATACATAGATAGATTATATCTAGATACATATCTAGGTACATATCTAGACACATAGATAGATTCATATGATAGATAGATTTGGATAGATAGATAAAATGGAGGCTCCCCAGAAGAGATGCCGTACATCTGTGGTGTGGGAGCATTTCCGTTTAGAAACCCCAAATAAAGTGAGATGTGTGTATTGTGATCGGCAGCTAGCCTACTGCAACAATACATCATCCATGATGCGCCATTTGAGGAGAATTAGAAATTTGCGTATTTGCCCAGAACTCATGATCCACTAACTTACTGGAAAGAGAGCAGTGATCTTTCCTCATTTGTATGTCCTAGCTAAAAAAATATCTTTGCATGCCAGCAACAAGTGTCCCTTGTGAGAGGATTTTTTCAAAGGCTGGAGAAATTATCTGTAAAAAAAGAAGTAGGCTAAGTCCTTCCACAGTAGAGAAATTAATATTTTTTAATAAAAATCTCTAAAAAAGTGAGACATTGTGGCTTGATTTCTTTTATTAATATTCATTTTCCAGGACCAAAATAACATTATGCACAGTGAGGAGCCTATAGGTTACAAGCTTCACATATTAGAAAAATACAATAATAAAAAAACACATTTTTTTTAATGGCTCGTCAGATCAACACCTGCAAGTGACCACAAGGTGTCACCGTTGAGACGGGTGTCGGATTGATTCGAAGCCTCGAAACAATATGGCCCATTTGGTTCAACTGTTTCATTGCTTCACGAAGCCTCGATCTGCCCACCACTACAAATAAGTCCAGCCCACATGAGAAAAGTAAGTAATTGTCACACCTTGATTTTGTTTTGTTTCATGTTCTTGTTTCATGTCTGTCATGTGATCCCTGATCCCCTGTTTTAGTCATGTGATCCTGCCATGTGTACTGTGGTGTCATGCTGTCATTGGTACATTGTTTCATTGTGCACAGGTGTCCCTTGTTTAGTCATCAGTGTAGTGTATTTAAGCCCTCATGTTTACCATGTGTCTTTGTCAAGTATTGTTTTACTGTAACCTCTGTTGGTCCATGTCCATGTCCCTTTCTCATGATCACGTTTTGTAAATAAACTGCACTTGGGTTCTCTACAAACTTGCCTTTGGTTGACTACTTTACAGTAATGCAAAGAGTTACTTTTTCAGGGAGTAATTCAATATTGTAATGCAGTACTTTTAAATTCCACAACACAGTCGTTATAGAATAAAATATTTTTGTTTATTGAAAGCACTTCTTACATTAAGCATAAGGAGGGAGAAAAAAAGCTAAACGTTTCATATCATTTAAGCTTTATTTGATTATGAAGACTGCTCAGTCATTGATAAGTCACTATATGACATCACTATATCACTGTTGACAGTTCTGACTGTTGCTAGGTGATGATCTCACAATGGAAGAACACAATGACATCATCACTCCACCAGATCTGATGGACAGACAGCAGATGAACAGATGTGGAACATCAGATTCTGAGACAGACAAATAGAAAAACATTAAATACATTTACTGTGTTTATCATTACATGTCTTATAGCAGAATCTCTATATACATACTTTCTCACCTTCAATTTTATTTTCAGTTTGGCTTTGAGATTAGATGCATTCTGATGAAAAACCTGTTGAATCATAATTCACATTCTTATAATCTGAATTAATTTAATTGTATTCACTGTACATCATGCAATTGTGAATTTCACTGGATGTTTTACTCACCACATCCACAGAGCCGCTATTATGAGAAACTGAGGTAAAAACACCAGCAGAATGACTGTATAATGGCTGAACGCTGTGCTGTCCACTGGATCTTCACAACACAAAGAAGTGAATCGTGACTATCAAAGAAACAATCATCTCAGACTAAAGCACATGTATCATGAGAGATGTGTCACCTTCTCCAGCACAGGAATACTCTTGAAGCTCTTCATTGCTGACTGAGTCCAGGTACAGCTTGTTGGCTTTAGTGAATCCATCCGTTCCCTGCCGTCCGTTCTTGTACCAGATGTAAGTATGTTTGTTGTTCAGAGTGCATTTAGTTGAACAGCTTAATATCACTTCTTGTCCCTCTGATATCATGTTTGGGCTGCTTATCACCTGCGTATCTGAAAAACAGAGTTGAAGTATTTCAAGTTGGGCTTAACACTGATTTTGACATGGAAAACAAAAACTTTATAAAATGTAGTAGTATTCTTGATGGCAGTAAATTGTCTGTGAATCTTCTCATTAAAATGTTATCAAATCCTTCATGATCAGTTACCTGTTACAGTAAGAATGACTCCAGGTGATCCAGAGTATTTTGCTTTAGTTGAATCAGTGATGATCCTGAATTTATATTCTCCAGAGTCGTTCATCTTGAGCTCTTTGATTCTCAGTGTGTTTCCCTCATACTCCACACGACCAGCGAACTGATGTTCCTCACGCAGATCCGTGTAGTGACCAGGAGGACCGTAATGCCATAATGTTTTACTTACAGTATAACCAGAGGGATGTGAGTATGTGCTGGAAATATCTACTGTTGAGCCCATCAAAGCACAGACTCTTCTAGAGGAGTAAGACACATCCCAGCAGCCACTCTTAGAAATACCTGGAAGAGTCACAGAATAACATGCAAAACTCACACTTACTTTAAAACATGTTTAAATATACACATGGATGAACAAACAGTCCCATCATTTTGTGTATTACTTGACACTCACACACAGAAGAGGAGGGATGTTTAAGGTTACTATCAATAGAGCAGGAATATCTGCCAGCATTTGTGCTGGGTGACACAAGCATGTCGCGAGACACTGTAAATGTGAAATACTCTCCATCCTTTATCCAGTAATAATAATACCAATCTCCAGAGGTGCAGGAAGAGTCACAGGTCAGTTTTACTCTCTGATCTCTCGGGTCTGTAGTTGCAGGATTAGTTCTCACTTGCAGCTCTGAATTAAAGTAAAAAATAAGAAAAACTTAATCACATGACAAAAGAAAACAGATGAAGTGACCAGAATCTAGACTCAGTTTCACCTGTGACTGTTAGATTGACGGCGGCTGAGCTGAGATGTTTAACTCCATCCTTCATGATGAACATGAGCTGATATTCCCCAGAGTCTCTCTCTCTCAGGTCTGATATTGTGAGAGTTGAATAGCTGTATGAGAACTCCTGCTTCACCCGTCCTGAGTAGTCCGAGTCTAAAGTCAAATCTTCAGGTTCATCATTCTTTCTCCAGTTTGAACTTTGTTTCTGGCTGAACCAGAACACAGTTGTGATGTCGATGGTGATGTTGGTGTCGTAGTAAGAGCACCTCAGTGTCTCCTGAAACCCCTTCACTGCACAAATATTCTCTTTACTACAGGACACAGAGAGGCGGTCCAATGTTACGAAGCCTGAACAAGAAAACATTTCATTACTGAGATGAAGTTTACATACAGACAGAGGAGAGATCCAGTCCAGACTCTGCTGCTCACACACACCCAACCATGATGATCAATTTAGTTCAAATTTAAATATTGTCAAAAAAGTATTTTTTAAATACACTGACATTGGAGAACAGTGAGGAAAGTTAAACTATACCAACATTCAGACCTACTGGACATTAACTTAAAATCAAAACAATCACTTTTGGAACATGTGAAAGATAATTACAGCCACATTAAAACATGACAGATGAGAATAAGACAATAATTCTCAAACCTGTATTGTGCAGCAGCAGCAGGATCAGAGGTAAGAGTCTGGAGTTCATGTTCTTCACTTTCTGTACATTCAGATGTTCAGTGAAACACACAGAGCTGCTCGTCCTGAGTAAAATAAAACACTCACTGAGTTTGACTGAGTTTGACTTTACAGTCAGAATCATGAATACAGTAACACACTTCAGAAAGTCATGCTTAAAATGACAGATTTACCTACATTAAATGTTGCTGTTGTTCTCTGGTGTTGTAGTTTCCACTGTCTATTTTAAAAGCTGTGCAGACTCTGATGATCTTATTTCCTTCCCTTTTCTTACTAACACACAAATTAAAAATTTAAAAAAGGAGATGCTTAAATGTTTACTATCAAACTCAACTCAGGAAGTCAGTATTAGCCTTTATAATACATGATCGTATAATCAGTTTAAATTAATTAAAAGTTGTATTATTAGGCAAATATTATTTAATTATTTTTCCTGAAATAACTTTGGGAATCTTAAGTTTAAGGAAACACACATTTATAAAAAAAAAGTCAAATGCATCATCAGATGCCATTTTCTTTATTTTTTATAGCCACAGGATTATGGGAAATCATACAAAGAAACATTTATGCTGCATTCAATAACCAACAGCATGAATCTTAGTGATGAATCAGGAAAATAAAAATATATATTTCTTGCTTATGTTTTATCATTGGTTTATGTTTTATCAATTAATCATTATTGATCTTAAGAATCATTTAATCAAATGTAATCAGTCATATTTTAACAAATCATGTTGATGTATTTCTCATTACTATAATTTTTATGCCGTTATTATAATTTGAAATGTATGTTTAATACTTTTATTAATCTTTATGCCTCAAATATAGCTGATTGACCCTACAATCGGACTACCTTGGTATAAAAGTAAATTCAAACAGACATTATTGCCACAGTTTGGTGCAAACTTTTTGATAGTGTTATTAACTTATGACTTCAACTAATAGGCTACAACAAAGAGTGCAATATGCTGATAAAATATTTTAGAGCTGAGCATAACTGGGCAAAACTATTCCATATTTTACTAGAATAGTTACACATTTATAAAAAGATTTTAATTCATTTATTTTCGTGAATTTTCATGCACTAGAAATCACAATTTTAAAATTCAAGTTCAATTCCCAAGTTTTCCATGATTGTGTAGCAAGTATTAATGGTGTGAGCGCGTTTAAATAGAGACTACAGCACAATTAGGGAACTGTTCCGGTAAATCCGGCATGGCGTTGAAAACACCCGAAGTGCTAAGCGTGTTTGTGAGGGAGAACTGCATAAGGATGATACATCCTGCAGAAAAATACAACCGCACAATGTCTCTCGTAATTAGTGTATGTAACTAATTTAGTATTAATACAGTGCATCCGGAAAGTAATCACAGCACTTCACTTTTTCCACATGTTATGTTACAGCCTTATTCCAAAATGGATTAAATTCTTTATTTTTCTCAAAATTCTACAAACAATACACTATAATTACAATGTACATAAGTATTCACAGCCTTTGCCATGACACTCAAAATTGAGCTCAGGTGCATCCTGTTTCCACTGATTATACTTGAGAGATGTTTCTACAACTTGATTAGAGTCCACCTGTGGTAAATTCAGTTGATTGGACATGATTTGGAAAGGCACACACCTGTCTAAATAATGTCCCACAGTTAACAGTGCATGTCAGAGCACAAACCAAGCCATGTCCACCATGGAAAGTCCCTGAACCGCTTGTAGATTTGAGTTTACCAGACAAGCTCAAAGAAGAGTACATTGGAAATGAGGTTAATGCATTTTTAAATAACACATTTTATTCAGTATTACAAATATTTACAGATGGTTCTAAGAAACCTATCAGTCAAAAGGTTGGATTAGGTGTATATATTCCACAATTTAAAAAACAGATTAGTTTGAGGTTGACTGATGAGATGTCTGTGTACACTGCAGAGTTAACAGCTATAATAATAGGACTACAGTGGGTCGAACAAGTCAGACCAAATAAAGTGGTAATATGTTCAGATTCTTCTTCAGCTTTAATTAGTATAGTACATGCAAGATCAGACAGAGAAGATTTATTAATGGAAGTATATTTATCACTATACAGACTGAAAGAGACTGGAATAGTGGTGTATTTCTGTTGGGTACCAGCACACATTGGGGTATCTGGTAATGAAGTTGCTGATAAACTAGCAAAAAAAGCACTAGACAAGAGGGAGGTGGATGTTAAAGTACCTATGGGGAAAAAGGAGGCAAAATCGATTTTAAAGAGAAAGTTAATGAATAAGTGGCAAATTAGATGGGACAGTAGTAGCACAGGGAGATGGTGTTATATAGTATCACACAGACAGTAGGGAGGATACATTGCCAGGGAAGAAAAAGGAAAGAAGAAGTATTGCTGTCTAGGTTAAGACTGGGACATACAGGGTTAAATTCAACACTGGCAATTATGGGGTTACAAGAAAATGGATTATGTGATGTGTGTGGTGTATCTGAAAATGTATGTCATGTATTATTTATTTGTAGTAAGTATAATATTTTCCGGGATGTATTATTCAGTCATCTGAAAAATGGAGAGGATAGAATGAAGAATGAGGATATTTTAGGAAAAGGTTTAATGGACAGACAGATATATAGAGCACTAATTGCGTTTATATATGATTCAGGTTTGGGATTTAGAATATGATATGCTTGAAATGTTGAACCTGCCATGGGGGCTGAGTGTGGACGGAGGAGCTGAACACGCAGCGCCGGATGAAGCTCAATGAAACCTCCATTGCAGGTATGATAAATAATGATGATGTATGTGGGATGATAGAGTAGGGTTCAACAAGGAAATATAGTCAATGGTCCATTTGTGAAAGAAGGACGAGGAAATAGTTTTAAACTTCAGACTTATCACCCAAGGTTAATTTGCCATCCAGCACAGTAGGTGGCGATAATGCTCCTTTGGAGTTAATCGCCATTAAACAACAAGAAGAAGAAACCAAGCCATGAAGTCCAAGGAATTGTCTGTAGACCTCCGAGACAGGCTTGTATCAAGGCGCAGATCCTGGGAAGGGTACAGAAAAATTTCTGCAGCATTGATGAATGGAAGAAGTTTGGAACCACCAGGACTCTTCCTAGATCTGGGAGCGATCGGGGGAGAAGGGCCTTAGTGAGGGAGGTGACCAAGAACACGATGGTCACTCTGACAGAGCTCCAGCTCTCTGTGGAGAGAGGAGAACCTTCCATGAGAACAACCATCTCTGCAGCACTCCACCAATCAGGCCTGTACGGTCGAGTGGCCAGACGGAAGACTCCTTAGTAAAAGGCACATGACAGACCGCCTGGAGTTTGCCAAAAGACTCTCAGACCATGAGAAACAAAATTTGCCGGTCTGTTGAAACAAAGATTGAACTCTTTGGCCTGAATGGCAAGCGTAATGTCTGGAGGAAACCAGGCACCGCTCATCACCTGACCAATACCATCCCTACAGTGAAGCATGGTGGTGGCAGCATCATTCTGTGGGGATGTTTTTCAGCAGCAGGAACTGGGAGACTAGTCAGGATCAAGGGAAAGATGAATGCAGCAATGTACAGAGACATCCGTGATGAAAACCTGCTCCAGAGCGCTCTGGACCTCAGACTGGGGCGACAGTTCATCTTCAAACAGGACAAGGACCCATAGCACACAGCCACGATAACAAAGGAAGTGGCTATGGGTCAACTCTGTGAATGTCCCTGAGTGGCCCAGCCAGAGCCCAGACTTGAACCCGATTGAACATCTCTGGAGAGATCTGAACATGGCTGTGCACCGACGCTCCCCATCCAACCTGATGGAGCTTGAGAGGTCCTGCAAAGAAGAATGGGAGAAACTGCCCAAAAATAGGTGTGCCAAGCTTGTAGCATCATACTCATAAGACTTGAGGCTGTAATTGATGTCAAAGGTGCTTCAACAAAGTATTGAGGAAAGGCTGTGAATACTTCTGTCCATGTGAATTATTTTTTAATTTTTTTTATTTTTTTGTATAAATAAATTTGCAAAGATTTCAAATAAACTTTTTTCACATTGTCATTATGGGGTATTGTTTGCAGAATTTTGAGGAAAATAATGAATTTTATTAATTTGGGAATAAGGCTATAGCATAACAAAATGTGGAAAAAGTGAAGCACTGTGAATACTTCCCGGATGCACTGTATATTTTCTAAAAATTGTGTACTATCAATAAAGAGTGTCCTGGGGATGATGGAGGGGCACCAGGAGAATCTGCTAATTACTTGGCACCTCATTAACCTCATGTTACATGTGTAACTAGTGTTTACTAGGTCATCTTTCACAGGATACACATCCAGCTCTACCTCTGTGAACCTAATGGGTGGAGTTATGTTTAGCAATAGGGTAATTGGCAGGATAAGGGTGTGGTTTGACCATCAACCTCTAACCATTACATCCAGCGAGGGGGAGCTGTCCGTCAAGCTCCACCCTTCGGCTCTGCAGTGAGCAGCCTATCTGAATAGTTGGTGTAGGAGTTGAACAGCTGCGATCTTTCACAAAGCCTTCTTTATAACACACAGAGAAAAACATTCGCCTTTTGCAATGACTCGAGAAATCCGGTCTTAAGACAGTCTCCATTCTCGATTTCCTCATATTTAAATAACGAGGAAAGGCATATGGTGGTGTAAAAGACTTCGATAATATGCTGTGGAATGTAGTGAAGTAAAATCTCCTAAAATGAAAATAATATATCGACACGCATGTTTATTGCATTTTTTTTTAACTTAATTCTCATGTAACTAAACGCAATATTATATATATATATAAAAAACAATACCAGCACCTTTCTACTGAACTATAAGTGTGTCTTGACATGTTATTTATATTAAAGATTTTTTAATTCCCCCTCATACTATGGTGATATTAAGGAATCAACCGGTCATAAATTATTTAATTCATAATTAACTCTTGATAAGTCACCTAAATCATCTTGCTAAAGATCATAATTTGTTTAAAGCAACTTACTATACTGCCCACAGATGCTATTAATGTTGACAAATCATACATCTTCTGAAAAGTGTAAGAGTTTAGCGCCAATGTCCTGACTCTGATTTATGATAGAGATCCTCCAGCAACAGTATTATTGTAATCTGAGCTGGGAGTGCAAATGAAAACATGCATAGTAAAAATGGGACTTCATACCTTTATTATGAAAAGGTGATCGTGAGATGAATCCAATCCGTTGGACTTTGGTAAATTATTAAAGACCAGTGGAAAACATCCAATAACACTTTGTCCACAAAATGTCACGAATCACACACAAAAGAGAGAGATCCAAGTGCAGTTAATTTATTGGGGTAATCCGTACTCACAATCAGTTCAGGCAAATGGTCAAAATCCAATAAGTCAATCCAAGAACATAAAACACGAACAAGAACAGGCAGCAAACAGGAACAGAAGTGTGAGGACATAAACAAGGACTCCGTGACAAACACTGAAACTGACAGGGTATATATACACAAGTGCTAAACGAGGTGACGAGAAACAGCTGAACACAATGAACACTCAGTGACAGACAGGATCATGGGAAATGTAGTAACAGAGTGTAGGACACCGTGCGGGAAGAGGACCTCCAGTGGACACCCAGGGAACACAAACCAGACACTGTGACATAACCCCCCCCTCTACGGAGCGGCTACCAGACGCTCCATAAGACCAGGGAGGGACAGACCAGGGCGGGACAGGGGAAACAGGAAGGACAGTTCGGGAGGCCAGGGCAGAAATGTCAGTCCATCGGGAGGCCAGGGCAGAAATGTCAGTCCATCGGGCGGCCAGGGCGGAGACTTTCCCTCGGGCGGCCAGGGCGGAGACTTTCCCTCGGGCGGCCAGGGCGGAGACTTTCCCTCGGGCGGCCAGGGCGGAGACTTTCCCTCGGGCGGCCAGGGCGGTGAAACCCGGCCCAGGAACTGGAACAGACACCACCGGCCCAGGAACAGGAACAGACACCATCGGCTCAGGCACTGGAACTGGCACCACTGGAACTGGCACCACCGGCTCAGGCACTGGAACTGGCACCACCGGCTCAGGCACTGGAACTGGCACCACCGGCTCAGGCACTGGAACTGGCACCACCGGCTCAGGCACTGGCACTGGAACTGGCACCACCGGCTCAGGCACTGGAACTGGCACCACCGGCTCAGGCACTGGAACTGGCACCACCGGCTCAGGCACTGGAACTGGCACCACCGGCTCAGGCACTGGAACTGGCACCACCGGCTCAGGCACTGGAACTGGCACCACCGGCTCAGGCACTGGAACTGGCACCACCGGCTCAGGCACTGGAACTGGCACCACCGGCTCAGGCACTGGAACTGGCACCACCGGCTCAGGCACTGGAACTGGCACCACCGGCTCAGGCACTGGAACAGACACCACCGGCTCAGGCTCAGGAACAGACACAGGCTCGGCAGGCGTGACGTGAACAGGCTCGGCGGCGGCCATCTTGTCCGAAGACACAGGCTCGGCAGGCGTGACGTGAACAGGCTCGGCGGCAGCCATCTTGTCCGAAGACCCAGGCTCGGCAGGCATGACGTGAACAGGCTCGGCGGCGGTGGCCATCTTGTCCGAAGACATAGGCTCAGGAACAGTCTCTGGCTGAGCAGATGTGACGTGAACAGTCTCTGGCTGGGCAGACGTGACCTGAACAGTCTCTGGATCGGCAGATTGTATAAGAGGAACCGATAAGGCGAGACACTGGGATGGCGCTGGCAGAGCGAGGCGCTGGGGTGGTGCCGGCAAGGCAAGCCGCTGGATCGGTGCCGGCAGGGCGAGACGCTGGGGGTGGTGCCGGCACGGCGAGACGCTGGAATGGCGCCGGCAAGGCAAGACACTGGGATGGCGCTGGCAGAGCGAGACGCTGGGGTTGTGCCGGCAAGGCAAGCCGCTGGATCGGTGCCGGCAGGGCGAGACGCTGGAATGGCGCCGGCAGGGCGAGACGCTGGAGAGGTGCCGTCAGGGCAAGTAGCTTGGGGACGGCCTCTGGGACGACAGCGGGCTGCTCTGGGACGACCTCCAGGGAGACAGCAGGCTGTTCGGGGACGACCTCCAGGGAGACAGCGGGCTGTTCGGGGACGACCTCCAGGGAGACAGCGGGCTGTTCGGGGACGACCTCCAGGCCATTGGGAAGGCAGGAAGTCTTCCTCCTCCTCCGCCGTTTCCGGACCACCGGACACGAGACCACCGGTACTGGGACCACCGCCACAGGGACCACCGGCACTGGGACCACCGGCACTGGGACCACCGGCACAGGCATGGAGGAATTCCTCCTTCTCCTCCCCCATTCTTGCGAGGGAGTGGATGCTGCTGTCCTCCCGGAATCTACCGGGAACGCAGCACTCTGCTTGGTGAGATGATCCCACCAGGAATAACATTCCACTAATGTCATTGAAGGCTCTGGGCTGGACGGAACCAGCGGCGGATGGGGCTCTGGGCTGGACCCCACCAACCCAGGGTTGAAGAGTGGCCAGAGTGGAGAGTGGAGTCGTGATTCCTCCCGACCAGTACCTCCACTGCGGCCTCCACGGGACCCGCAAAACTTGGCTAACCGGGTCCCCTCAAACAGTTCTCTTCTTGTTGACATGATACACACAAAAAAAAAAAAAAAAAAACTGCTGGATCTTGAGTTTGACGGAGTCCTTCTGTCATGAATCACACACAAAAGAGAGAGATCCAAGTGCAGTTAATTTATTGGGGTAATCCGTACTCACAATCAGTTCAGGCAAATGGTCAAAATCCAATAAGTCAATCCAAGAACATAAAACACGAACAAGAACAGGCCGCAAACAGGAACAGAAGTGTGAGGACATAAACAAGGACTCCATGACAAACACTGAAACTGACAGGGTATATATACACAAGTGCTAAACGAGGTGACGAGAAACAGCTGAACACAATGAACACTCAGTGACAGACAGGATCATGGGAAATGTAGTAACAGAGTGTAGGACACCGTGCGGGAAGAGGACCTCCAGTGGACACCCAGGGAACACAAACCAGACACTGTGACACAAAAGTGTTAAATCTGACAAAATATTGATATATTCTGCAGAGTTTACATCAGATTTCTCCTGAAAAATATTTCCTCCATGATCGTTCTCCAGGAAATCATGCAATCTGAGCTGAGGAATTTTATGCAGTCTATCATGCACTAAGCGGCACTAATATTTAGGCAGAAGAACAATGGCCAATGCCCAGCCAACAATGGTATTCTCAAGTGAAACAATTAGTCATTTTCAGATTTTTTTTTACATTTTTTAATTAAATCACTTCTTACATTTAGAAAAAGGAGGAAAGAAATTGATGACTGAAACCTGTATATCGTTTTGTTTGATTATGAAGACTGTGCAGTCATTGATAAGTCACTGTATATGACATCACTGTGTCACTGTTGATAGTTCTGACTTTTGCTAGGTGATGATCTCACAATGGAAGAACACAATGACATCATCACTCCACCAGATCTGATGGACAGACAGCAGATGAACAGATGTGGAACATCAGATTCTGAGACAAACAAATAGAAAGATATTAAATACATTTACTGTGTTTATCATTGCATGTCTTATGGCAGATTCTTTATACATAATTTCTCACCTTCACTTTTATTTTCAGTTTGGCATTGAGATTAGATGCATTCTGATGAAAAACCTGTTGAATCATAATTCACATTTTTATAATTTTTAACATTTTTATAATATTCACTGTTCATCATTCAATTGTGAATTTCACTGGATGTTTTACTCACCACATCCACAGAGCCGCTATTATGAGAAACTGAGGTAAAAACACCAGCAGAATGACTGTATAATGGCTGAACGCTGTGCTGTCCACTGGATCTTCACAACACAAAGAAGTGAATCATGACTATCAGAGAAACAATCATCTCAGACTAAAGCACATGTATCATGAGAGATGTGTCACCTTCTCCAGCACAGGAATACTCTTGAAGCTCTTCATTGCTGACTGAGTCCAGGTACAGCTTGTTGGCTTTAGTGAATCCATCCGTTCCCTGCCGTCCGTTCTTGTACCAGATGTAAGTATGTTTGTTGTTCAGAGTGCATTTAGTTGAACAGCTTAATATCACTTCTTGTCCCTCTGATATAATGTTTGGGCTGCTTATCACCTGCGTATCTGAAAAACAGAGTTGAAGTATTGATTTTGACTGACATGGAAAACAAAAACTTTATAAAATGGAATATAGCATTCTTAATGGCAGTAAATTGTCTGTGAATCTTCTCATTAAAATGTTATCAAATCCTTCATGATCAGTTACCTGTAACAGTAAGAATGACTCCAGGTGATCCAGAGTATTTTCCTTTTGTTGAATCAGTGATGATCCTGAATTTATATTCTCCAGAGTCGTTCATCTTGAGCTCTTTGATTCTCAGTGTGTTTCCCTCATACTCCACACGACCAGCGAACTGATGCTCCTCATGCAGATCCGTGTAGTGACCAGGCTGACCGGAATGCCAGAATGTTTCACTTACAGTATAACCAGAGGGATGTGAGTATGTGCTGGAAATATCTACTGTTGAGCCCATCAAAGCACATACTCTTCTAGAGGAGTAAGACACATCCCAGCAGCCACTCTTAGAAATACCTGAAAGAGTCACAGATTAACATGTAAAACTCACACTTACTTTAATACATGTTTAAATAAACACATGGATAAACAAACAGTACCGCATTTTGTGTATTACTTGACACTCACACACAGAAGAGGAGGGATGTTTAAGGTTACGATCAATAGAACAGGAATATCTGCCAGCATCTGTGCTGGGTGACACAAGAATGTCGCGAGACACTGTATATGTGAAATACTCTCCATCCTTCATCCAGTAATAATACCAATCTCTAGAGGTGCAGGAAGAGCCACAGGTCAGATTTACTCTCTGATCTCCTGGGTCTGTTGTTGCAGGATTAGTTCACACTTGCAGCTCTGAATTAAAATAAAAAAATAAGAAAACTTAATCACATGACAAATGAAAACAGATGAAGTGACCAGAATCTAGACTCAGTTTCACCTGTGACTGTTAGATTGACGGCGGCTGAGCTGAGACGTTTAACTCCATCCTTCATGATGAACATGAGCTGATATTCTCCAGAGTCTCTCTCTCTCAGGTCTGATATTGTGAGAGTTGAATAGTCGTTTATGAACTCCTGCTTCACCCGTCCTGAGTAGTCCGAGTCTAAAGTCAAATCTTCAGGTTCATCATTCTTTCTCCAGTTTGAACTTTGTTTCTGGCTGAACCAGAACACAGTTTTGATGTCGATGGTGATGTTGGTGTTGTAAAAACACTTCAGTGTCTCCTGAAACCCCTTCACTGCACAAATATTCTCTTTACTACAGGACACAGAGAGGCGGTCCAATGTTACGAAGCCTGAACAAGAAAACATTTCATTACTGAGATGAAGTTTACATACAGACAGAGGAGAGATCCAGTCCAGACTCTGCTGCTCACACACACCCAACCATGATGATGATGATCAATTTAGTTCAAATTTAAATATGGTCAAAAATTCATTTTAGACTTATCTATACACCCACTCCAATTTTAAATACAGAGATAGAAAAAAGACTTGCATTCAGACTGACATTCAATCCTACTGGACATTAAGTTTATTCATCTTAACTGAAGTGATCTTAAAATTTAAACTGTGAAAGCGATATAATGATCAACATATCAACAATCACTTTTGGAACATGTGAACGATAATTAGAGCCACATTAAAACATTACAGAGGAGAATAGACAATAATTCTCAAACCTGTATTGTGCAGCAGCAGCAGGATCAGAGGTAAGAGTCTGGAGTTCATGTTCTTCACTTTCTGTACATTCAGATGTTCAGTGAAACACACAGAGCTGCTCGTCCTGAGAAAAAGAAAACACTCACTGAGTTTGACTGAGTTTGACTTTACAGTCAGAATCATGAATACAGTAACACACTTCAGAAAGTCATGCTTAAAATGACATTTAATGTACTATTTAAATGCAATTAAAGATTAGATTTACCTACATCAAATGTTGCTGTTGTTCTCTGATGTTAGTTGTAGTTTCTACTGTCTATTTTAAAAGCTGTGCAGACTCTGCTGATCTTATTTCCTTCCCTTTTCTTACAAAATAAAAAATATTTATAAATATTACAGAACCGCATAAATTATAGGCAAATATTATTTAATTATTTCTCCTGAAATAACTTTGGGAATCTTAAGTTTAAGGAAACACACATTTATATAAACATTTCAAATGCATCATCAGATGCCATTTTCTTTATTTTTTATAGGCACAGGATTATGGGAAATCATACAAAGAAATATTTATGCTGCATTCAATAACCAACAGCATAAATCTTAGTGATGAATCGGGAAAACAAAAACAAAAATATTTATTGCTTATGTTTTATCATTTGTTTATGTTTTATCAATTAATCATTATAGATCTTATATCATTTAATCAAATGTAATCAGTCATATTTTAACAAATCATGTTGATGTGTTTCTCATTACTATCCTTTTAATGGGTTTACCATTATTATAATTTGAAATGTATGTTTAATACTTTTCTTTTATTAATCTTTATGCCTCAAATATAGCTGAATGACTAAGGTTGAGTTTTGTACTTGCTGTTTAGATGAGGGCAAAATTCTTTAAGTTTCCGATAGACAGAACACAAATGCTCGAATGTCTCAGAATAAAGTGGTAAATGAATGTTATCTTAGTCTGCTGCTAAGAAATCAAATTAGACTTAATCGTGTGACTGGATCTCCTCCCTGCATCACAAGACAGAATGTTACGGTATATGATGTCTTTCTCTGACATACAGTAAATATAAAAAGCTAAAGTTCGATAAGAATGTCTTATATTTCAGCTGCAGAAAAACTCAAAGGTCAACAGAGATACAAATTTAAAGGATATTTCACCCAAAAATGAAAATGTTGTCATTACTCACCTTCATGTTGTTCCAAACCTGTATGAGTTTCTGAACACAAAAGATGATATTTTGAAGAATGTTGGATATCGAACAGTTGACCCAGACACACCAGGATGAGAGTGACAGACAAGTTCTGAAGAACTTAAACATATAGCACATATAAAGCAGTTCACTCGATGTTAGTGTCTCCAAACTGCTAAGATACTCTAAGAACATGGTAGCCTATTCATGATTCTTATACAGTAAATGTTTCAATGCACTAAAGCCCTGCAGAGGTAACGCAGTTTATGGAAACATTAAAAATGGCTCACAAACCTATGACTTTATAGGCCAAATGAACTCAACCAGAAGGTGGCAATGTCTTCACAGTTAAGCAAAGTTGATCATTGAGGCAATGAAGTCTATGAGCTGCATTGTTCTTAATCCTCGTCACCAGCTTTTGACTACTTGTTAAATTATTTCCCACAATAACAGGCATCATTACTGTGGTTACAGTTCTTCTATTGAAACATAAAATGAAAGTGCACACTAATACAAGAATAAAGTAATCATACGATAAAGATAAACAGAACACAAACGCTATGCCCATCATTAGGATGCATCAATAAATACAATTTTTATATATTTTTCTTTTTTCTTTTCATTTCTTTATTGAAAGAACTTCTTACATTTAGAAAAAGGAGGAAAGCATATCGTTTTGTTTGATTATGAAGACTGCTCAGTCATTGATAAGTCACTGTATATGACATCACTGTGTCACTGTTGATAGTTCTGACTGTTGCTAGGTGATGATCTCACAATGGAAGAACACAATGACATCATCACTCCACCAGATCTGATGGACAGACAGCAGATGAACAGATGTGGAACATCAGATTCTGAGACAGACAAATAGAAAGACATTAAATACATTTACTGTGTTTATCATTACATGTCTTATAGCATATTCTCTATATACATCATTTCTCACCTTCACTTTTATTTTCAGTTTGGTTTTGAGATTAGATGCATTTTGATGAAAAACCTGTTGAATCATAATTCACATTTTTATAATCTGAATTAATTTAATTGTATTCACTGTTCATCATGCAATTGTGAATTTCACTGGATGTTTTCCTCACCACATCCACAGAGCCGCTATAATGAGAAACTGAGGTAAAAACACCAGCAGAATGACTGTATAATGGCTGAACGCTGTGCTGTCCACTGGATCTTCACAACACAAAGAAGTGAATCATGACTATCAGAGAAACAATCATTTCAGACTAAAGCACATGTATCATGAGACATGTGTCACCTTCTACTACAGCACAGGAATACTCTTGAAGCTCTTCATTGCTGACTGAGTCCAGGTACAGCTTGTTGGCTTTAGTGAATCCATCCGTTCCCTGCCGTCCGTTCTTGTACCAGATGTAAGTATGTTTGTTGTTCAGAGTGCATTTAGTTGAACAGCTTAATATCACTTCTTGTCCCTCTGATATAATGTTTGGGCTGCTTATCACCTGTGTATCTGAAAAACAGAGTTAAAGTATTTCAAGTTGGGCTTAACACTGATTTTGACATAGAAAACAAAAACTTTATAAAATGTAGTAGTATTCTTGATGGCAGTAAATTTTCTGTGAATCTTCTCATTAAAATGTTATCAAATCCTTCATGGTCAGTTACCTGTAACAGTAAGAATGACTCCAGGTGATCCAGAGTATGTTCCTTCTGTCCTGTCAGTGATGATCCTGAATCTATATTCTCCAGAGTCGTTCATCTTGAGCTCTTTGATTCTCAGTGTGTTTCCCTCATACTCCACACGACCAGCGAACTGATGCTCCTCACGCAGATCCTTGAAGTCACCAGGAGGACCGTAATGCCAGAATGTTTTACTTACAGTATAACCAGAGGGATGTGAGTATGTGCTGGAAATATCTACTGTTGAGCCCATCAAAGCACAGACTCTTCTAGAGGAGTAAGACACATCCCAGCAGCCACTCTTAGAAATACCTGGAAGAGACACAGAATAACATGTAAAACTCACACTTACTTTAAAACATGTTTAAATATACACATGGATGAACAAACATTCCCATCATTTTGTGTATTACTTGACACTCACACACAGAAGAGGAGGGATGTTTACGGTTATGATCAATAGAGCAGGAATATCTGCCAGCATCTGTGCTGGGTGACACAAGAATGTCGCGAGACACTGTATATGTGAAATACTCTCCATTCTTTATCCAGTAATACCAATCTCCAGAGGTGCAGGAAGAGTCACAGGTCAGATTTACTCTCTGATCTCTCGAGTCTGTAGATGCAGGATTTATTCTCAGCTGCAGCTCTGAATTAAAGTAAAAAATAAGAAAAACTTAATTACGTGACAAATGAAAACAGATGAAGTGACCAGAATCTAGACTCAGTTTCACCTGTGACTGTTAGATTGACGGCGGCTGAGCTGAGACGTTTAACTCCATTCTTCATGATGAACATGAGCTGATATTCTCCAGAGTCTCTCTCTCTCAGGTCTGATATTGTGAGTGTTGAATAGCTGTATGAGAACTCCTGCTTCACCCGTCCTGAGTAGTCTGAGTCTAAAGTCAAATCTTCAGGTTCATCACTCTTTCTCCAGTTTGAACTTTGTTTCTGGCTGAACCAGAACACAGTTTTGATGTTGGTGTCGTAGTAAGAGCACTTCAGTGTCTCCTGAAACCCCTTCACTGCACAAATATTCTCTTTACTACAGGACACATAGAGGCGGTCCAATGTTACGAAGCCTGAACAAGAAAACATTTCATTACTGAGATGAAGTTTACATACAGACAGAGGAGAGATCCAGTCCAGACTCTGCTGCTCACACACACCCAACCATGATGATCAATTTAGTTCAAATGTATCCCTCTATGGTACGCAATATGATATCAATGAGAAAAAAATTATTTGTGGTGTTTTTCCTGCTTAAAATTGGACACTATAACAATGATATATATATATATCATTGTTATATATATTATTTGAAAACATAGATTTCTTTAACCAGACACTTGAACAAACACATTGATCCAGTTTTTAATGTATTAAAAATGTAATATTTAATAAAAAGTAACATTTCATATCCAGCTGTTGCTCTCAGGCAACATTGTGGAACACAAGTATTACCAAACCATATCATCAAGCTATCATATCAAGTTATTATATACATCATCTCCATCTTTGCTCTCACTCTCACTCTCTCCCTGCAGGATTTGCAATGTCACAATGACCTTATCTTCCTCATCACAGTATGACACCTCATCCTCATCCTCATCCTCACCCTCGCCCACTGCAGATGTGTTTTATACCTTTTTTAGGTGCTATAGAAAATGTGCAGGTCATAATATGTTCAGATATACAGTATGTGAATTACTATTCTTATAAGTGCATTTCAAAATCATGAAAAAATGCAAATATGTAAAGAATAATGTACATCCAGCCGGTTGTTATCTCTTATAAACCCCCGACAGGGTGATGAGTCTTTCATCAGCCTGAAGGGGTTATTTATATATATATATATATATATATATATATATATATATATATATATATATATATATATATATATATATATATATATATATATATATAAACATTTAAATTAAAACATGAGAGAGGAAAATAAGACACAATAATTCTCCAACCTGTATTGTGCAGCAGCAGCAGGATCAGAGGTAAGAGTCTGGAGTTCATGTTCTTCACTTTCTGTACATTCAGATGTTCAGTGAAACACACAGAGCTGCTCGTCCTGAGAAAAAGAAAACACTCACTGAGTTTGACTGACACACACTTGAAGGATCTTTACAGTCAGAATCATGAAAACAGTAACACACTTAAGATTAGATTTACCTACATTAAATGTTGCTGTTGTTCTCTGATGTTAGTTGTAGTTTCTACTGTCTGTTTTAGAAGCTGTGCTGATCTTAATAGACTCTGCTGATCTCATTTCCTTCCATTTTCTTACTAACACATAAAAAAAAGAAAAAAAATGCAATATGCTTCTGAAAATGATTAGTCAATCTCAATTCAGGAAGTCAGTATTAGCCATTATGTTACATGATCTTATTAATACGTTTAAATTAATTAAACCTTGAGTTTTGTCATTACCTATTTTTTAGAAACATTAAATAAAAATCTAAATAGAAAAAATATATATATTTATAAATATTTCAGAACAGTATAAATTAAAGGCAAATATTATTTGATAATTTTTCCTGGATTACCTGCGAATCAATATTTAATCAGGTTTAATGAAACACACACATGTATATATTAATCTCAATTATCAGATCCCCCTTTTTTAAATAGGCACAGGATTATGGGAAATTATACAAAGATACATTTATGATGCATTCAATAACCAACAGCATGAATTAACATTAAGAAAGACAGAAAGTCACATGATGATGTTTGTCTCTGGACTACAGTAAATATAAAAAGCTAAACATTGATAAGAATGTCTTATATTTTAGCAGCACAAGATATCAAAGGTCAGCAGAGAATAAAATCAGAAGTTATTGTGTATGTATGTGTATATATATATATATATATATATATATATATATATATATATATATTAGATTTTGCCTTCTCCAAACTGTAATACTCTCAGGACAAGGTACTCAGGGCTGGATTGACATAAGGGCTTGGTGGGGCTGAAGCCCGAGGGCCTGAACTTTCATTACAAAGAGGCTTCCATAGTTTATACTTAGTAATAGTATTATTATTATCTTAGTTGTTGTTGTTACAGTTAAACTCTGGATTCTGCCCAAGAACTATGGAAACTTTTCATCTAGGCAACAGAGGAGAATTTAAGAGCTTTATAGTCTGGATCCCATAAATTAAGGATGAAGCTATGACATAGCTTCCATTGCACTTGTAGTATATAAAAAATATTTATTATTATTTGTTTCTGTCCTTTATGTATTCATTGTTTAATTAATTTATTCCAATTTAAAGGCCGTAACCCCAGCAAAACATTAATGGTGTAACAAATTAGCTCAAAATTAATATTACAATCAATCAACCTGTTCCTCCCATGAACACTCAGTGTTAATTGTTTATAAATTCTAAAAAATGTTCATTTCCGGGGGAGGGAAATGTCTTTCTTACTGTACAGTACTACTAAGAGCCTGTAGTCAAAATCTAAATCATAAAATAAACTTTGTTGCAAGCAGAGAATCAGAACCAAATACTTATTGTGCACAAGTTGTATTAAACTTAATCACAAACATATCTAAACACACATACAGTACATACAATTACATACTTGGGTAAAATGGTAAGTGACAGAATGAAACCAGAAGCAGGAAATGGAACTATGAACTATGAAAAGAACCATCAGCTTATTATTTTCAGAGCACCTCATTAAATGTATACTTGCGTGGCCTTTGCAGTGAAAACATTTCGTGAAGTTCCTGAAGAAAGATTTTGATGGTTCCATGAGTCTCAATCGATTTCTTCTGCGTTGAATGAAAAAATACTGATGAACTTGCATGGTTTGTTTGACTCTGTTCACATGGCTGGAGTGCCTGGGCCGGAGAGGCCACGCAGAGCAACCAGGAGAAGGGATGAAGTCGGAAGAGTTGATGGTTGGAGTTGCGATTGACTTCTTCTGCATTGAATGAAGAAATTGTGCCAAACTCCTGATGTTATCCTTGATTCTGTTGCGCTTGAGAGAGTCCTCTCTCTCCTGAATGAGCAAATGGCTGGTTGTGAGTCCACGCAGGACAGCAACCCGTACGTACCGAGAAGGCCAAGAGAGGGAAGGGCTTGTGTAAAGGCAATTTTAAGCCTGAGAAAGGTCCCACCTCTCAGGGTTGACTCAACCAACCAGAAAGGTGGAATTTCCAAGCGGGAAATTCCTCTGTTGGGAGGATTTATGACTCTGTCTCAAGTGTGGTTAGACATGGGCCTTGCCATTTGTGTCCATTTATACTCAGATAGATATAACAAACATACACTGCATTCTATGAGAAGGCGATGTACACTAAATGAGGATTAATTAGATAGGAGGCACGATAAGTGGGGTTACATTAACTAGTAGTTCTCTCATAAAGCATGCATAAGACAAATATAAATGCAAGAGACAGTATAAGACATAAAATGATCACACACAATGTCCTGGGATGCATGTTCATTTAGAGAACAGTTCGTCTATAAATGAATGCAGGAAAGTCTGTTTTATGGTCTGTTTCTGTCTTTCCTATGGCCTCAATGTTGACCACATGACCATATTTTTAACAGCAATAAAACCATATTATCTGATGATAGTCATGGTTCTTGCCCTAGTTGGGGGGATGGGACCATAGATCACAGAGTGAGTTTTAAAGATTATTTGTTAAATATAACAGTCTAGCCCTGATAATAAAAAAAGTAGTTTACTTAAAAATGGAGATTTACTGTTTCAGCAATGTATCAACTGACTGATTTATTTATTATTATTATTATTATATCATGTAGTAAAATTCAATGCGTGCAAAATAACATTGGGTCTCAATGACTTTCATTGAATGGACAGGGGGAAAACATTTTCTAGAGTATTTGGATTTGCGTGTCAATGAAGTCATGGAGGTTTAAAAATACTCAAGGGTGAGTTATCGAATTTTATTTTGCGGTGAACTATTCCTTTAAGCTGGATTTATTACACCAGGATCATTAGAATCATACCTGGAGTGTGTGACAGTAAGATCAGTGATAAGAATCTGGAGATGAATCCATTCTTTCACTCCCTTTAGAATGATAGCTGATGTGAAAATAACTCTTCCCGTTTTACACTCTTATTGTTGAGCAACAGCTCTTGAAAACATTCCACTACACTCCTCCCTTGGTGTCGACTCATGGTAATTAGTAATCCATCGATTTTAAGGTTGTTAAATCACATTTTATATTTAGGGATATGACAAACCAGTGCATTTGACTAGCACATATCTTACTAGTAGAAAAGGTAAGACTCAAGATAATCCAGGGAAACATTATGAGGACCAGCATTAGTCTTTTTTTTACATTACATACTAATTATTTGAAGGGTTTTTTTTTTTTTTTGCTGCTCGTAAATAATGTGGTTGCATAATGTAAATGTATAATATAGTTAGAAACCACAGACTACACGCCCATTACAGTTTTGCAACTGGAATATGTTTAGCAATTTCATTTCCTTCCCTTTTTCTTTTTATAGAAATAAAAATCACATTCCAAAAACAACTTGCAGACTTGCATCATAACGAATATGCACTACTATTCAAAAGTTTATTTTTGAAAAGATTACATGTACCAAGGCTGCATTCATTTGAAGAAAAATACAGTCAAAACCGTAATGGTTTCTTTTCGAGATTTTTTTTTTTTTTTTGATGATGATGAACAAATGTTGAGGAACAGCATTTATTTGAAATAAAAATATTTTGAGATCTGAAATTATTTATTTATTTAATCTAAAGACATACATGCAATTTAAGCAGGCAATGTTCAAAAGTATTTGAAAAAAACATACATTATAAAGATTAAAATTCAGGAGAAATACATCTATGTACAGCTACTGAGTCACTTACAAAATCCTCCATATTTTTGGATAATTTAAGTAAAATTCTGTTTTAAACTACACGAATATACAGAACATCCATAGTAAGTAAGTAAGTAAACTTTATTGCTATAGCACCTTTCACAGACAAGAAGGGTCACAAAGTGCTTCACAAAATTAAAATAACACACATAACATACACAACCATATTGCTAGTTAAATGCTTGTCTAAAAAGATGTGTCTTAAGGTGTTTTCTAAAAGTTTCCACAGAGTTCAAAGCTCTCAAGGCTAATGGAAGAGAGTTCCAGAGCCTTGGAGCCACCACACAGAAGGCTCGATCACCTCTTGTTTTAAAACGTGTTCTAGGAACAGTTAAAAGGTCTTGGCCTGAAGACCTCAAAGAGCGACCAGAAGTGTATACGTGCAATAAATCCTGGATGTAAGAGGGAGCTTGACCATGCAAAGCCCTATAAGTAATGGTTAAGATTTTAAACTGTACTCTAAAACTAATTGGAAGCCAATGCCTTAAGCATAGGTATAATATGTGATCTCCTGTTGGTCTTAAACAAAAGTCTTGCAGGTTGCAGCCATAGACATTTGACAAGAGCAAAAGCTTGTTCAAAATATGGCAGTAGTTGAGTTTAATGGTCTAATCTGAGGGTTTACTGAACTTCACAGATTCATAATGAACATCAGCTGAGGTTGAATGTACAGGAGTAGGTGCCAAAGATGTGTTCTTCATGTGAGGTTGATTGAAATTAATAGTTGCATAATAAACGTCCTGATCCTTCATGTGAACTTGCTCTGTGCAGACCTTAGACAAGGGTTCAGCATTATCATACAGTGTAGCAGAACCCGACTGAGAGTTAAGGGAGAAAAGAGAGCAGAATACAAAATATCAGTGACAGAACACAAAATATCTTTAAGCATAGTGTGTCAAATAACCTGTTTGGTCAGATGCTCTCACCTGTACAACATCCTCATGCTGTTGAGATGAATTATTCCTTCTCCTCCTGTATAAACTGCACCATGTCAAAAGAAAACTATTTTTTTATTGATCTTAAGATTGAATGAGTTCAATGTATTATAAAGACAAACTATATACATTTTAAAACTCAAAACTTCCTCCCAATCCAAACAGACCTACTGAAACCAAGCAGCAAAAACAGCTTGTTTCAAAACCATGACACATTAACCATCACCACATTTACACAACAGCAACGACTTTCCGAAGCTCAGCAACTTGGCCCACAAATTCATGATAAAGCAATGAGGAAGCAAGTTATTTTTAAAAACGAGAGAACATAACGATAAGGAGAATAGAAGAGGGAAAAGTCTGTCAAAACGTGTGCTGCTCCTGCGGTGTAGCACCTACAGCTCTGCAGATCGTTCTGAAGGATCTCAAGAGTTGGAAAGAGTTAAAATGGTCGCGGATTACTTGAGTCTGACTGTTACAACTAGAGACGCATTCGCACAGTCCACGAGAAAGTGCTGCTTATTTCATATGCAAAGAGGATGTTTGAACAGAAGCCTTGAAGGCACAGCAGCAAAAAAAAAATGGTTGTTTATTTCAGAGTCAGAGAGAAGGTTGAAATGGTCATGCAACTTTTCCCTTGACAAATATTACAAATAGACCTCAGGGAAAAGTAGAATGCATAATAGAAACAAATGTTTACCTATACCACAGGACTCCTATGAGTGCAAGGATCAGAAACACGGACAGTATGATTAAGGCGTTCCGTAAAGCTGTGTTCCTCGAAACTAGCATAAGACAGAAGTTACAGATACACAGAAAATGTAAAATACACTAATAACTTCGAAACAATAATTACATATCAAGTACATCATCTTAATGCAGCAATCATTTCAGACTAAAGCACATGTATCATGAGAGATGTGTCACCTTCTACTACAGCACAGGAATACTCTTGAAGCTCTTCATTGCTGACTGAGTCCAGGTACAGCTTGTTGGCTTTAGTGAATCCATCCGTTCCCTGCCGTCCGTTCTTGTACCAGATGTAAGTATGTTTGTTGTTCAGAGTGCATTTAGTTGAACAGCTTAATATCACTTCTTGTCGCTCTGATATAATGTTTGGGCTGCT
This sequence comes from Leuciscus idus, assembly GCA_021554675.1. Lineage (NCBI taxonomy): Eukaryota > Metazoa > Chordata > Actinopteri > Cypriniformes > Leuciscidae > Leuciscus > Leuciscus idus. Next base: position 35,004,753 of record CM038625.1, read on the forward strand.
TATCACCTGTGTATCTGAAGAAAGCACACACATATACACACAAAGGCATTTTAGAAATTATACAGGAAACATTTTGAACTCAATTTTGAATAAGCAGTTACCTGTAACAGTAAGAATGACTCCAGGTGATCCAGAGTATTTTCCTCCTGTCCTGTCAGTGATGATCCTGAATTTATATTCTCCAGAGTCGTTCATCTTGAGCTCTTTGATTCTCAGTGTGTTTCCCTCATACTCCACACGACCAGCGAACTGATGCTCCTCACGCAGATCCTTGAAGTCACCAGGCTGAACGTAATGCCAGAATGTTTTACTTACAGTATAACCAGAGGGATGTGAGTATGTGCTGGAAATATCTACTGTTGAGCCCATCAAAGCACAGACTCTTCTAGAGGAGTAAGACACATCCCAGCAGCCACTCTTAGAAATACCTGAAAGAGACACAGAATCCTGCTGTGAAAGTCATAATTAAGGTTTTATTAAGGCTTGATGACACTAAGATGAATGTTTGTCACAAATTCAAGAAAAACATCATGCAAACAGATGAGGGGTCAAGTGCAAAGTCTGCAAGTGTGGGTATTGGGACAGACCCCGTGTCTCAAATGCACACTTTGATTTGAACAGACACATTGCATGAGAAAATCGCAAATAATTTTAATAATGAACAATCATCTTAATATGAAAAAAACTTTAAACGTGTCCACAAAGACTCACGTATGAACACTGATATTATATGAGTGCTTATTAATAAACATATCAAGTGTCACACTCACACACAGGAGAGGAGGAATTCTTAAGATCTGCAGTAAGAAAACAGGAGTAACTGCCATCAGCTTCGTTGGGTGGAACAGAAATGCTACTGGAATTATATATATTTGTATATTGTCCATTTTTTTTCCAGAAGTAATTCTGCGGTCTGGACATCAAATTACAGGAAGAATCACAGGTCAAATTTACTCTCTGATCGCTCGGGTCTGTAGATGCAGGATTCATCCTCACTTGTAGGTCTGAATTAAAATAAAGAATTACAAAATAATTGATCCCATTACAAATGAAAACTCAAATGAGACTCAGTTTCACCTGTGACTGTTAGATTGAAGGCGGCTGAGCTGAGACGTTTAACTCCATCCTTCATGATGAACATGAGCTGATATTCTCCAGAGTCTCTCTCTCTCAGGTCTGATATTGTGAGAGTTGAATAGTCGTTTATGAACTCCTGCTTCACCCGTCCTGAGTAGTCCGAGTCTAAAGTCAAATCTTCAGGTTCATCATTCTTTCTCCAGTTTGTACTCTGTTTCCGGCTGAACCAGAACACAGTTGTCATGTTGGTGTTGGAATGAGAACATCTCAGCCGCACAGGGCTTTCACTCAGAGCACAAACATCTTCACAGGTCACCGAGAGGCAGTCCAGTGTTAGAGAACCTGATGAAAAAGATAACACTTACACCAAAAAGATTGCATTGATGAAGGAAAGATCCTCATATGACAAACCACATGACAGCAGTGAGGCAACTCTCCTTCATGTCTAAAATGTCTAAAGTATATTGGAATTAATTTTGATAAGACATTGATACACTACAATCCATTAACACAATAATCTTACCCGAGATGTGTATAAGTAGGATCAGTGATATGAGTCTGAAGTCCATGCTTAAACTTTGAAAATAATTGACTTGTTTGTCCAGAATGAAAAAAAAAAAAAATGTGGAGAGAGAGGCGCACATTATTTTCAAATAATTTACCTCAATAACTCCTACATGAATTGTATTTGTTGAACATGGTTAAGACAATTCTCTTAAAACAAATTTAAATGATTGATTCACATACTTACATGTTGCAGATTTCTCCAGCTATGAAGAAGTTGTGTGCCGTTGCAAAAGTGCTGTCAACGTCTGAAGTTGACCAGGCAAACAGCTGATAATATTTCCTTCCTTTTTCTGAAGCAGAAAAAACCTTTTTACCCACTTGTTGTTGGGCAGCGACAGTTAACTCTCCACTACATGAGCATCTTCATGTTTTATAGCTTCAAGTTCACTTTTAGGCTTTACGTTTCCCAAATGTTACATTACGTTTACAAGTTAATTCAATGATTTAATGACACGTCATGTGATTAAACTATTAATTCATAAACATACAGTTTTGGAGGAGTCGCACCACATGACATTTTACAACCTAAAATAATCTTGCTTTGTCATAAACAGATCTAAGTTTCTGATATTTAGACATAGGTAGGTCTTTAATTAAAATCTGTTGACTTTAGCAAGCCTTGTTGCATTATACGGTATACGCCAACGGTGACAGTTCAAGAATGGGAAAAAGCACTTTACATTTTTTTCCCAAAGTTTGCATACTGTACCTGTAACTCAAGAATTATTAAAGATATTGCAATGGTGCCGTCAATCAACTAAAAATATGAACTAATTCATTGCAAGCTTTTCTGTAATTAACATTAAAGTTTTTAATATTTTTTTATATTGCAATACTTACACATTGAATTTCATAAACAACATAAAGACTGTATATTTTAAATATTTGATTAATGGCATTTTACTAAGCACTTGTCAGGGATATCTGGTTATGTTTATTCTTAGTTTTCACCACATGGACTCTGTTCGTGTTTTCACCTTAGTCGTCATGGTTGTTAATTTGATTCATTACTCAGTTCAGGTGTGTGTCATTGTGTTCAGGTGTCTCATCCTCTCACTCTTTACTGAAGTTCAGTTCACTTTGTGTTCGTGGTCGGGTCTTGTTAATGGTTATGTTGATGAATATGTTAGGATTATGTTAATGTCATACAGGTCCTTCTCAATAAATTAGCATATTGTGATAAAGTTCATTATTTTCCCTAATGTAATGATAAAAATTAAACTTTCATATATTTTAGATTCATTGCACACAAACTGAAATATTTCAGGTCTTTTATTGTTTTAATACTGATGATTTTGGCATACAGCTCATGAAAACCCAAAATTCCTGTCTCAATAAATTAGCATATTTCATCCGACCAATAAAAGAAAAGTGTTTTTAATACAAAAAAAAAGTCAACCTTCAAATAATTATGTTCAGTTATGCACTCAATACTTGGTCGGGAATCCTTTTTGCAGAAATGACTGCTTCAATGCGGCGTGGCATGGAGGCAATCAGCCTGTGGCACTGCTGAGGTGTTATGGAGGCCCAGGATGCTTCGATAGCGGCCTTAAGCTCATCCAGAGTGTTGGGTCTTGCGTCTCTCAACTTTCTCTTCACAATATCCCACAGATTCTCTATGGGGTTCAGGTCAGAAGAGTTGGCAGGCCAATTGAGCACAGTAATACCATGGTCAGTAAACCATTTACCAGTGGTTTTGGCACTGTGAGCAGGTGCCAGGTCATGCTGAAGAATGAAATCTTCATCTCCATAAAGCTTTTCAGCAGATGGAAGCATGGAGTGCTCCAAAATCTCCTGATAGCTAGCTGCATTGACCCTGCCCTTGATAAAACACAGTGGACCAACACCAGCAGCTGACATGGCACCCCAGACCATCACTGACTGTGGGTACTTGACACTGGACTTCAGGCATTTTGGCATTTCCTTCTCCCCAGTCTTCCTCCAGACTCTGGCACCTTGATTTCCGAATGACATGCAAAATTTGAGCAACCACTGAGCAACAGTCCAGTGCTGCTTCTCTGTAGCCCAGGTCAGGCGCTTCTGCCGCTGTTTCTGGTTCAAAAGTGGCTTGACCTGGGGAATGCGGCACCTGTAGCCCATTTCCTGCACACGCCTGTGCACGGTGGCTCTGGATGTTTCTACTCCAGACTCAGTCCACTGCTTCCGCAGGTCCCCCAAGGTCTGGAATCGGTCCTTCTCCACAATCTTCCTAATGGTCCGGTCACCTCTTCTCGTTGTGCAGCGTTTTTTGCCACACTTTTTCCTTCCCACAGACTTCCCACTGAGGTGCCTTGATACAGCATTCTGGGAACAGCCTATTCGTTCAGAAATTTCTTTCTGTGTCTTACCCTCTTGCTTGAGGGTGTCAATGATGGCATTCTGGTCAGCAGTCTTACCCATGATTGCGGTTTTGAGTAATGAACCAGGCTGGGAGTTTTTAAAAGCCTCAGGAATCTTTTGCAGGTGTTTAGAGTTAATTAGTGAATTCAGATGATTAGGTTAATAGCTCGTTTAGTGAACCTTTTCATGATATGCTAATTTATTGAGACAGGAATTTTGGGTTTTCATGAGCTGTATGCCAAAATCATCAGTATTAAAACAATAAAAGACCTGAAATATTTCAGTTGGTGTGCAATGAATCTAAAATATATGAAAGTTTAATTTTTATCATTACATTATGGAAAATAATGAACTTTATCACAATATGCTAATTTATTGAGAAGGACCTGTAGTTGTGTGTGTTGGATTGCTACCGCTGTTACTCTTCATCTTCGTCGTTTGTTTGTCACCACCACACAACCCCGTAACAGTAGCTAAAATGCACAGAAAAAAGGTAAAAATGTTTTGGACTGTTTTGGACCCATGTAACTATGGTGCATTCAGATTTCCAGGTATGTCTAACAGGTAAATATACAGAAATTGAATAATCAAACACTGCAATGTGTAACATAAATGACACAAACAGCAGCAGGTTTATTAGGCTGCCGTCACTTTAAGACCTGACGCACATGACGCAGATCTGACAAGCAACCTATTGAGGATACTCAACAAAACAGGATTTTTAACATCATTTTGTGTGTTATGGTCAGTTTAGTCTATGTTTAGTCGGAAAGAGAACTCAAAGCGCACTTTCTGTATGCTCATTTCGGGTGTTTGTTCACAAAGAGCCACTTCACAGACAGCACGCCAGTATAGATTTGAGTTCTTTTCTGCGTCTTATCACACTTGAGTGGTTTAATAGCACTTGAATGAATGAATGTGTGATATTGTCAAAGGATGACAGAAAAACAACGGATGCTGCAACGAGTTAAACTGAAAAACAAAAAACGCAAAATGAACGTATTAATTTTGACAGCCCTAACTGTAATAAAATCTTGAAAGTCCTGTGAACTGTCATCCTGTTGCCTGTGCTTCAGTGTGGTGTGACAGGGATCTCAGTGTGGCTCCATGAGTATATTGTTAAATTGTAGACTTTATCAGAGGTCAAAAACCAAATGTGGGCCACTTTGCATATTGCTGATACTTTTTTCTTTTAAAGAGTAATATCGGAAAAGACATATATAATGTTGAAATTAAAAATAGATGTCTCGTTTCCCTATATTGAAAGAATTGCATAGATTTGTAAAAATACAAAAATCATGCTGCAATCTTTATAAAGTCATTGCCCCCCTCATGTAATTTAGCTCCAAATCTCAGGTGAAATCTTTCATTTTGACCCCCTTCCAAAAAATAGTTGATAACTCCGAAAATATTCATCCAGGACATAGTATAGTTTGGCTTTCATCACTATTTATGTCTTCAGAAAACATTTGAACAAAATAAAAAATTTTAGCCAGGGAAGTTTCTGAAATCTGCTTGATTTGACACAGAACGACCCAGCAGTTCTCTTACGAGAGGTCTCTCGTACTTGCGTAAGAAAATCTTACGCTAGGGGAAAACCTCTTTTCCTCGAGATATTGAAGCCAAAAATTATCCTTAATTTTGCAATAATGTAAAACGCATTGCAGCAGCATGCAGACATGGGCGAGACAGCTCGCGCGCCCATTGGCTGCTCTGCGGCAACTGCACCAGCCTATCGATAGAGGCTCCTCCCTCCTCGAAGTCGGGTGGGGCCAGGGCTATAAATACGGCCCAGAGAGGCTGGTTTGGTCAGTTTTTCATCTCTTCAGCGGACTTCGCATCGCTGGATCCCGAGAGGAAGCCACGCCGTCTGAGCCAAGCACCCAGCGGGATTAGTGCATCTGAAGCAGCTGGTCGACATCTCGCCGCCTTCAGTCGCCGTTTCTGCTGACGCTTTCCGGCGTACTATATCCTTTTATTGCTGTGTGTGTGTGTTCGCCGCTGCGACACGCACATTCTCTCCTTCTAAAAGAGCACGAGCGTCTTTTTCAAGATGCCTCGTTCTTCCTGCGGCTCTTGCCGAGCTCCACTCAGCGACGGGGACCACCACGTCATCTGTGTTTCCTGCCTGGGTGAGGATCACGCAGCTATCGCGCTCGCCGAGGGCGGCTGCCCTCACTGCGAATTAATGCCTATGGTGACTCTGCGGACTCGCCGAGCATTCTTCCGCGAAGTTGCGGCCGCGCCTTCACCCGCCGAGCTGCCGCGCCGTAAAAAGCGCCGCGCTCAGCGGGTCCCTGAACCTCCTCCATCCCGCGAAAGCTCGCCGGTGCGCCCGCCAGCTTCGCCGCCTGCTTCACCCGAGTCTCTCACCGCCGGTCAGCGGCCGCTGTCTGCCGCCGCGTCCGCCATTGAGGACTATGAGGAAGCTTTACGAGTGGAGGACGACAGTTGCTCTATCCTGGCGTCAGGCAGTGAGGACTGGTCGAGCTCCGCGGACCTCGCACCACCCTCTCACCGGCCCTCTGGGAAAAGAGCTAGCATCGAGGCGGAGCTGATGCGTCTGCTCGAGCAGGCCGTCGAGAGCCTCGGCCTTGAGTGGTCGACGCCCCAACAGCCTGCACTCAACCGCCTGGACGGCTGTTTTCTACAAAGGGAACGTGCTTCAAATCCTTCAAGACCAGCTCCCTTCCTTCCTGAGCTTCACGAAGAGGTAGCTAAGTCTTGGAGCGCCCCCTTTTCAGCCAGAGTGCGTGCTCCCGTGTCCGCAGCATTCTCCGTAGTCGACGGTGCTAAGGACAAAGGGTACCACTCTCTTCCTCCCGTCGAGGAAGCGGTAGCCACCCATCTTTGCCCGCCCTCCGCTGGACGGCGCGCTAAGACGGCGCTGCCATCTAATGCCTGCCGTACTACCTCAGCCCTGCACGGTCGCGCTTACACCGCCGCCGGGCAGGCTGTCTCGGCGCTTCATTCAATGGCCGTGCTCCAGATCTTCCAAGCCAACCTTCTCCGCAAATTGGACGAGGAAGGACCGGAAGCTGTGAATCTCACGGATTTGAGGAGCGCGACGGATCTCGCCCTTCGCGCCACTAAATCCGCCGCGCAGGCCATGGGGCGGAACATGGCGTCTCTCACCGTTGCTGAGAGACACCTCTGGTTAACGCTCTCGGAGATGTCGGATTCGGAGCGCTCTGCTTTTCTCGACGCCCCCGTCTCCCCCGCTGGCCTCTTCGGATCTTCTGTCAAGGATTTCGCAGACAGATTCGCCGAGGTTCAAAAGACATCGCAGGCCATGAAACATTTCCTGCCCAAGCGCTCGAGCTCCGCAGCAGGTCGCTCAAAACAGCCGTCTGCTCGCAGCTCGCAGCTCTCAGCCGCAACCCTCAGCTGCCGCCGCCCCACAGCGCCGACAGACCAAGGATCAGAGACCGCGCTCTCGCTCCGCCGGCCGCCGCCCCCCGCCGCGTGGGCCACGGCCGAGGATTGAGGTAAAGCCCGAGGCCTCTAAGTCTTCCTAGCCAGCCTACGGAAGCGACGGTGTTCAAGTCCCGCTGCGGCCGAACTTCCACCGAAAATTTTCGCTCGCTCAGTTCCAGTAATTGCGACTGTTCCAGCGTATTTCGCAGTAAACAAGTCGGCAGTACAGCCCGCTTGCCTGCACACAAACGCCGTTTTTACGGCGACCCAGATAAATCCCAAAAAGAGTGTATTTTCTGGTATTCCGGCCACGGCCGATGGTGTTATGAGTGTAGTAAACATGCCCACTGCCCAGTGCCCATTCCTACACACAGACACGGCCCGCCACACACGGCCCGCACAAATAAAACCGACTCATGTTGGTTGTGCACCAAATGTAGTGATTGTGCCCACGCCCCAGTGCCCGCAAACACTACACGCTACATGTCTCACGGTTTCTGTAAAAACGAAACCAACGCACATACAGTCTGCACAAACAGACGGTGTTCTCAGCGTTATGCATGGGCCCGTTGTCCCGCGCCCTCATTCGCTCACAGACATATTAAACCCCACGGGGCTCACCACGCTCGCTCTCCCTCAGCACACGGCTGCAGGAGAACTGAGCGCGGGCAGACTGCTCGCTGTGATCAGCGCGCCCCCAGTCTCGCACGCTGCAAACGCGGCGCTCATGTTACAGCACACTGTTGCTCTCCGCTCGCCACTAGATCGCAGCCAGAGCCCAGATATCATTCCACCCCTAGCCACTCACGCGAAAGCGTGGGCAGAGCTCCCCGGGGTCTCAGAGTGGGTGCTGAACATTATAGAAAGAGGCTATTCGCTACAGTTCGATCGACGCCCGCAACGCAAAGCGGCGCGAATCGAAACTACGGTGAAAAAGGAAGTAGCACACCTACTTCGAGCCGAAATAGCGAAGCTACTGAGCAAAGGGGCTATAGAACCCTTATCACAAGCTCAGAGCGAAGGGGGCATGAACAGCAGATATTTTCTGGTACCCAAGAAAGACGGGGGTCTCAGACCCATTCTAGATCTAAGACGGATAAACAAAGCACTTCTGAAACGACGGTTCAGAATGCTCACGACCAAGAAAATCCTCTCGCAAATTTGCCAAGGGGACTGGTTCATGTCGATAGATCTGAAAGACGCTTATTTCCAAATACAAGTAGCGTCACGTCACAGGCGATTTTTGAGATTCGCCTTCGAGGGTCAGGCATATCAGTACACAGTCCTGCCATTTGGCCTATCCCTGGCACCTCGCGTATTCACAATGTGCATGGATGCAGCGCTCGCACCCCTCAGGCTGCGAGGCATACGAGTGCTGAATTATCTGGACGATTGGCTGGTTCTAGCTCGATCACAGGCGGAGCTCATAGAACACAGGACCGTATTACTCGATCACCTCGAGAATTTGGGTCTCACAGTCAATTGGGCGAAGAGTTCGCTGTCTCCCAGTCAGAAAATATCCTTTCTGGGCACAGATTTGGACTCGCTGTCTATGACAGCACAGCTGTCGCCGCAGCGCAGACTAAGTATTCAGCGCATGACAGAGATTTTTCGCCACAACGCTTTGGTCCCGCTCAAAAAGTTTCAGAGGATGCTGGGTCTCATGGCTTCAGCATCCTCAGTGCTTCAGCTGGGTCTGCTTCGCATGCGCCCGCTGCAGTACTGGTTGAAAGCGCGCGCGCCGCGCAGAGCTTGGACCTCCGGTCTCGCGCTCCTCAAGGTCGATCAGAAATGCGTTGCAGCTCTGAAACCTTGGACAGTGACCGACTGGTACCGGTTAGGTGTAAGCCTGGGGACTTCCTCGAGTGTGAAGGTGGTGTCTACGGACGCCTCAACCTCGGGATGGGGAGCGCTGCTCGAGGGCAGACCGTTATTCGGCCAGTGGTCGGAACGGGAAAAGCTTCTGCATATAAACTGCCTGGAAATGATGGCAGTCGACAACGCGCTGAGGCGTTTTTGTCCCCAGATAAAAAGACACCACGTCTTGGTCCGTTCGGACAACATGTCAGTGGTGGCTTACATAAATCACCAAGGAGGTATCAGATCCAGAATCCTTCACAGGCTGACGGAACGCCTCCTGATCTGGGCTCAGCACAATCTGCGCTCGCTCAGGGCAGCGCATGTGCCCGGCCTTCTGAATGTGGGGCCAGACAGACTGTCCAGAAACAATCTTCCGGCAGGAGAATGGTCTTTGCACCCGCAGACAGTCGAACTGCTGTGGAAGACGTTTGGCAGAGCGAAAATAGACCTATTTGCGTCTCAAGAGAACGCTCATTGTCAAGAATTTTTCTCCAAGAGCAGGGACGCGCTGGCTCACGTCTGGCCCCGCTGCCCGCTCTATGCGTTTCCCCCTGTCACGCTCCTACCCCAGGTGTTAGAGCGAATCAGGGAGAGCGGATGCCCAGTGCTGCTCGTCGCCCCATTCTGGACAAACCAAGCCTGGTTTCCAGTCCTGATGCAGCTGACGAGTACCACCCCGTGGCCGATACCGGTGAGGAGGGATCTCCTCACGCAGGCGAACGGCTCGATCTTGCATCCTTACCCGGAGCGTTGGTCCCTACACGTGTGGGCCATCAACGGGTACCCGTTAACCTCCCAGCGGGAGTGTTAAACACGATCACACAGGCTAGAGCTCCATCCACGAGGCGGCTCTATGCCTCAAAATGGTCTGTGTTCACTAGCTGGTGTGCAGCGAGTGGTACTCCGCCCTCATGCTGTGGGGTGACGGAGATCCTCTCTTTTTTACAAGAGCTGCTGGATAAGGGCAGAACCCCATCCACGCTCAAAGTTTATGTGGCGGCCATAGCAGCGTTCGCTGAACCACCGCTCGGCCAGTCACTAGGAAGGAACGATCTGGTCATTCGCTTCCTTAGAGGAGCTAAGAGGCTGAACCCTCCCAGACCTCCCTCAGTTCCCGTTTGGGACCTCTCCACGGTTCTGGAAGCCATGAAAGGTGCCCCATTCGAGCCAATACAGTCAATAGACCTGAAACTCTTGTCTTTCAAAACAGTGTTTCTTCTGGCTCTCGCTTCAGTGAAGCGCATAGGGGATCTGCAAGCGCTCTCAGTGAGCGCGACGTGTATGGAGTTTGGACCTAATGACTCGAGAGTCATACTCAAACCAAAGCACGGATACGTTCCTAAATCCCTCAATACACCGTTTAGGGCACAGGTTATCTCCCTGTCGGCCCTGCCGGTATCTGAAGAGGAAGGTGACGCAGGCTTCCTTTGCCCGGTCAGGGCGTTAAGGGCATATGTGTCTCGCTCATCTGTTTTCAGACAGACGGAGCAGCTCTTCGTTTTGTTCAGCGGACGTTCTAAGGGACTAGCTGCGTCAAAACAGAGTCTATCCAGATGGATAGTGGATGCTATTGCGCTAGCTTACACATCTAGGGGCCTGCAATGCCCGATAGGTGTCAAAGCGCACTCCACAAGAGGCATGGCCTCGTCGTGGGCTTGGTCCAGTGGGATTGCCTTGCAAGATATCTGTATGGCGGCAGGCTGGGCCTCCCCGTCTACATTTATAAGGTTTTATAACCTCGAGGTTCCCGCTTTACAAGCTAAGTTGCTCTCGGTTTAATTTTTCAGTACTGCCCGCCCGATGCTATCGACTCGGGATGCTGAAACTGCTAGAGCGTCGATCACTGATCGCCTATATACTTCTGTGGGCAGTGTGTAAGTCCCCCTTATTTATCAGTCCAGGCCGAGTTCGCCCTGGCTGTGTGGAACACTTGATATAATATGCTCTTATCAGAGCTTTATATTACAGGAATGATGCTATTCTAGCCCCTCTTCCCGGATTCCCTGTGAGTCCCTTGTGATTAGGCACTGTATGAGCCCCGGGCACCTGCCCCTGGGACTTTAGTGCTATGTCTCAAGCACGCACGGCGTTTTACATTGTGTTCCCCTAGCGTAAGATTTTCTTACGCAAGTACGAGAGACCTCTCGTAAGAGAACGTACTCGGTTACTAACGTAACCTCGGTTCTCTCTAGAAGAGGGAACGAGTACTTGCGTATCTTGCCGTGCATGCGTCATGTTCTGATTCGCTTCAGCGATGAAAAACTGACCAAACCAGCCTCTCTGGGCCGTATTTATAGCCCTGGCCCCACCCGACTTCGGCGGGACATGACGTAATGGGCGCGAAGCGCCCTCATTGGTTCTGACGTCATGAGGAGCCTCTATCGATAGGCTGGTGCAGTTGCCGCAGAGCAGCCAATGGGCGCGCGAGCTGTCTCGCCCATGTCTGCATGCTGCTGCAATGCGTTTTACATTATTGCAAAATTAAGGATAATTTTTGGCTTCAATATCTCGAGGAAAAGAGGTTTTCCCCTAGCGTAAGATTTTCTTACGCAAGTACTCGTTCCCTCTTCTAGAGAGAACCGAGGTTACGTTAGTAACCGAGTACGTTTTGATTATAGTATTTTGTTTTTTAGTATGTTCTATATTATCTTTTCAAGAATTTTAGGCATTTTCTTCATTATAATATCAGGGCCGTTAATATCATTTCAAAAATTAAATTTTCAGAAATTAAAAACAACTAATTATAGTGTAAATGATTACACAATACAACCAGATAGATAGGCAATTTATGTACCTTTACATAAATGTTTTGGCATTCAGGTCCATGATTGAAGATTGCCAGTGTAATAGAATGGGAAAACTAGTTGATCTGACTGTCCAAAATGTGATGCATATATGCACTGTAAATCAGTTAACAAATACCAGACCTAATCTAAAACCTCAATGGTGTCTTACGCACTTAAGTTATTAAAGGGATAGCTTACACAAAAATTGTAATTCTGTAATTGACTCACCCTCATGTCATTCCAAACCCGTAAGGCTTTTGTACATCTTCGGAACACAAATTAAGTTATTTTTAATGAAATCTGAGATATTCCTGTCCCTCCATTGACAGCCTAGGCAACTACCACTTGTGTGCGTTGATGAATGTTTATATGTGAATAAAAGCCTAAATTAAGTCTGTTCATCATATCTAGCGATCGTGTCTCTTCAGAAAATTTGAACTAAACCGCTCTATTCAAATGGGTTAGTTTATGATTTCTTTATGAACGGACAAAAATCTCTCCGATTTCCTCAAAAAGATCTTCATTTGTGTTCCAAAGATGAACTAAAGTCTTACAGGTTTGGAAAAAAATGTGGGTCAATTTAACCCTTTAAAAGTGATCACTTAATATCAATCTTAAGCCTTAAAGGACCGTCTTATGACCAGTATTTAAGAAATTGTCTTAAGAACTGAATTCTAAGAAACATAGATTTTTGTTACTTTGATTTTGTATTATGTTCAGGTAATGCCAGGCTACAAAGAGATTATGCTGTATACCAGAATGTAGCGTTTTCCCCAAAAAATGAAGCTTACACCTTCTACTATTACTTTACTAGTCCAGATAGTGTTTGTTATATTTTGTTTATTTGACTGCTGATGCTACTGTTTTCCTTGTGTAGACCAAAGATGTTGCAATGTTTTTGATTTGAGTAAATGTTTCTCTAAAGCAAAAATTAGACCGTTTAAAAGAACAGGGAAAGTAAAATAGTCAAGTGGATACTGAATAGTTGATATGTCACTGAGTCTGGACCTTCAATGTGTTTTCATGCCATTAACAGACATCCTGAAAACAAATATTGACACCCCACGTCACAGCCAGCTTACCACAGATATTAAAAAGTAGAATTAAGTAGAATACAAATCCTGGTTAATAAACAATCTGTCTACTTATTTTTTTTTTTTTTTGATTTTGTTGTGCATCATTACTGTGGTTATAGTTCATCCATTGAAATATAAAATATGAAAGTGTGCACTAAAACATAAAGATTCGTAAGTTAAAGATAAACAGAAAATTTCATTAAAGTGTATCCTTAAAGGATATTTAAAGAAATAAAAAGTTTCTTAAATTAAGCATAAGGAGAAAAAAATAAAAATTAAACCTGTACTATCGTTTTGTTTGATTCTGAAAACTGGGCACTCATTGATAGGTTACTGTATATGACATCACTGCATCACTGTTGTCACTGTTGACAGTTCTGACTGTTGCTAGGTGATGATCTCACAATGGAAGAACACAATGACATCATCACTCCACCAGATCTGATGGACAGACAGCAGATGAACAGATGTGGAACATCAGATTCTGAGACAAACAAGAACAACATTAAATACATTGACAGTGTTTATCAATGCTTATAGCAGATTCTCTATAATCATTTCTCACCTTCACTTTTGTCTTCCGTTTGATTTTGAGATTAGATGCATTTTGATGAAAAACCTGTTGAATCATAATTTACATTCTTATAATCAGAATTAATTTCATTATATTCACTGTACATCATGCAATTGTGAATTTCACTGGATGTTTTCCTCACCACATCCACAGAGCCGCTATAATGAGAAACTGAGGTAAAAACACCAGCAGAATGACTGTATAATGGCTGAACGCTGGATCTTCACAACACAAAGAAGTGAATCATGACTATCAGAGAAACAATCATTTCAGACTAAAGCACATGTATCATGAGAGAAGTGTCACCTTCTACAGCACAGGAATACTCTTGAAGCTCTTCATTGCTGACTGAGTCCAGGTACAGCTTGTTGGCTTTAGTGAATCCATCCGTTCCCTGCCGTCCGTTCTTGTACCAGATGTAAGTATGTTTGTTGTTCAGAGTGCATTTAGTTGAACAGCTTAATATCACTTCTTGTCCCTCTGATATAATGTTTGGGCTGCTTATCACCTGCGTATCTGAAAAACAGAGTTGAAGTATTGATTTTGACTGACATGGAAAACAAAAACTTTATAAAATGGAATATAGCATTCTTGATGGCAGTACATTTTCTGTGAATCTTCTCATTAAAATGTTATCAAATCCATCATGATCAGTTACCTGTAACAGTAAGAATGACTCCAGGTGATCCAGAGTATTTTCCTTCTGTCCTGTCAGTGATGATCCTGAATCTATATTCTCCAGAGTCGTTCATCTTGAGCTCTTTGATTCTCAGTGTGTTTCCCTCATACTCCACACGACCAGCGAACTGATGCTCCTCACGCAGATCCGTGTAGTCACCAGGAGGACCGTAATGCCAGAATGTTTTACTTACAGTATAACCAGAGGGATGTGAGTATGTGCTGGAAATATCTACTGTTGAGCCCATCAAAGCACAGACTCTTCTAGAGGAGTAAGACACATCCCAGCAGTCACTCTTAGAAATACCTGGAAGAGTCACAGAATAACATGTAAAACTCACACTTACTTTAAAACATGTTTAAATATACACATGGATGAACAAACATTCCCATCATTTTGTGTATTACTTGACACTCACACACAGAAGAGGAGGGATGTTTACGGTTACTATCAATAGAGCAGGAATATCTGCCAGCATCTGTGCTGGGTGACACAAGAATGTCGCGAGACCCTGTAAATGTGAAATACTGTCCATCCTTTATCCAGTTATAATACCAATCTCCAGAGGTGCAGGAAGAGTCACAGGTCAGTTTTACTTCTGTCGAGTCTGTAGGATTCATTCTCAGCTGCAGCTCTGAATTAAAATAAAAAATAAGAAAACTTAATCACATGACAAATGAAAAGAGATGAAGTGACCAGAATCTAGACTCAGTTTCACCTGTGACTGTTAGATTGACGGCGGCTGAGCTGAGACGTTTAACTCCATCCTTCATGATGAACATGAGCTGATATTCTCCAGAGTCTCTCTCTCTCAGGTCTGATATTGTGAGTGTTAAACCACTGTTTATGAACTCCTGCTTCACCACCCGTCCTGAGTAGTCCGAGTCTAAAGTCAAATCTTCAGGTTCATCATTCTTTCTCCAGTTTGAACTCTGTTTCCGGCTGAACCAGAACACAGTTTTGATGGTGATGTTGGTGTCGTAGTAAGAGCACTTCAGTGTCTCCTGAAACCCCTTCACTGCACAAATTTTCTCTTTACTACAGGACACAGAGAGGCGGTCCAATGTTACGAAGCCTGAACAAGAAAACATTTCATTACTGAGATTAAGTTTACATACAGACAGAGGAGAGATCCAGTCCAGACTCTGCTGCTCACACACACACACCCAACCATGATGATGATGATGATGATCAATTTAGTTCAAATTTAAATATGGTCAAAAATTCATTTTAGACTTATCTATACACCCACTCCAATTTTAAATACAGAGACAGAAAAAAGACTTACATTCAGACTGACATTCAATCCTGGACATTAAGTTTATTAATCTTAAATGAACTGATCTTAAATGATTTAAACTGTGAAAACGATATAATGATCAACATATCAACAATCACTTTTGGAACATGTGAAAGATAATTAGAGCCACATTAAAACATGACAGATGAGAATAAGACAATAATTCTCAAACCTGTATTGTGCAGCAGCAGCAGGATCAGAGGTAAGAGTCTGGAGTTCATGTTCTTCACTTTCTGTACATTCAGATGTTCAGTGAAACACACAGAGCTGCTCGTCCTGAGAAAAAGAAAACACTCACTGAGTTTGACTGAGTTTGACTTTACAGTCAGAATCATGAATACAGTAACACACTTCAGAAAGTCATGCTTAAAATGACATTTAATGTACTATTTAAATGCAATTAAAGATTAGATTTACCTACATTAAATGTTGCTGTTGTGATGTTAGTTGTAGTTTCTACTGTCTATTTTAGAAGCTGTGCAGACTCTGCTGATCTTATTTCCTTCCCTTTTCTTACAAAATAAAATATATTTATAAATATTACAGAACTGCATAAATTATAGGCAAATATTATTTAATTATTTCTCCTGAAATAACTTTGGGAATCTTAAGTTTAAGGAAACACACATTTACATAAAAATTTCAAATGCATCATCAGATGCCATTTTCTTTATTTTTTATAGGCACAGGATTATGGGAAATCATACAAAGAAACATTTATGCTGCATTCAATAACCAACAGCATGAATCTTAGTGATGAATCGGAAAAACAAACAAAAAATATTTATTGCTTATGTTTTATCATGTGTTTATGTTTTATCAATTAATCATTATAGATCTTATATCATTTAATCAAATGTAATCAGTCATATTTTAACAAATCATGTTGATGTGTTTCTCATTACTATCCTTTTAATGGGTTTACCATTATTATAATTTGAAATGTATGTTTAATACTTTTCTTTTATTAATCTTTATGCCTCAAATATAGCTGATTGACTATGGTTGAGTTTTGTACTTGCTGTTTAGATGAGGGCAAAAGTCTTTAAGTTTCCGATAGACATAACACAAATGCTCGAATGTCTCAGAATAAAGTGGTAAATGAATGTTATCTTAGTCTGCTGCTAAGAAATCAAATTAGACTTAATCGTGTGACTGGATCTTCTCCCTGCATCACAAGACAGAATGTTACGGTATATGATGTCTTTCTCTGACATACAGTAAATATAAAAAGCTAAAGTTCGATAAGAATGTCTTATATTTCAGCTGCAGAAAAACTCAAAGGTCAACAGAGATACAAATTTAAAGGATATTTCACCCAAAAATGAAAATGTTGTCATTACTCACCTTCATGTTGTTCCAAACCTGTATGAGTTTCTGAACACAAAAGATGATATTTTGAAGAATGTTGGATATTGAACAGTTGACCCAGACACACCAGGATGAGAGTGACAGACAAGTTCTGAAGAACTTAAACATATAGCACATATAAAGCAGTTCACTCGATGTTAGTGTCTCCAAACTGCTAAGATACTCTAAGAACATGGTAGCCTATTCATGATTCTTATACAGTAAATGTTTCAATGCACTAAAGCCCTGCAGAGGTAACGCAGTTTATGGAAACATTAAAAATGGCTCACAAACCTATGACTTTATAGGCCAAATTAACTCGACCAGAAGGTGGCAATGTCTTCACAGTTAAGCAAAGTTGATCATTGAGGCAATGAAGTCTATGAGCTGCATTGTTCTTAATCCTCGTCACCAGCTTTTGACTACTTGTTAAATTATTTCCCACAATAACAGGCATCATTACTGTGGTTACAGTTCTTCTATTGAAACATAAAATGAAAGTGCACACTAATACAAGAATAAAGTAATCATACGATAAAGATAAACAGAACACAAACGCTATGCCCATCATTAGGATGCATCAATAAATACAATTTTTATATATTTTTCTTTTTTCTTTTCATTTCTTTATTGAAAGAACTTCTTACATTTAGAAAAAGGAGGAAAGCATATCGTTTTGTTTGATTATGAAGACTGTGCAGTCATTGATAAGTCACTGTATATGACATCACTGTGTCACTGTTGATAGTTCTGACTGTTGCTAGGTGATGATCTCACAATGGAACAACACAATGACATCATCACTCCACCAGATCTGATGGACAGACAGCAGATGAACAGATGTGGAACATCAGATTCTGAGACAGACAAATAGAAAAACATTAAATACATTTACTGTGTTTATCATTACATGTCTTATAGCAGATTCTCTATATACATAATTTCTCACCTTCACTTTTATTTTCAGTTTGGCTTTGAGATTAGATGCATTCTGATGAAAAACCTGTTGAATCATAATTCACATTCTTATAATCTGAATTAATTTAATTGTATTAACTGTACATCATGCAATTGTGAATTTCACTGGATGTTTTCCTCACCACATCCACAGAGCCGCTATTATGAGAAACTGAGGTAAAAACACCAGCAGAATGACTGTATAATGGCTGAACGCTGTGCTGTCAACTGGATCTTCACAACACAAAGAAGTGAATCATGACTATCAGAGAAACAATCATTTCAGACTAAAGCACATGTATCATGAGAGAAGTGTCACCTTCTACAGCACAGGAATACTCTTGAAGCTCTTAATTGCTGACTGAGTCCAGGTACAGCTTGTTGGCTTTAGTGAATCCATCCGTTACATGCCGTCCGTTCTTGTACCAGATGTAAGTATGTTTGCTGTTCAGAGTGCATTTAGTTGAACAGCTTAATATCACTTCTTGTCCCTCTGATGTAATGTTTGGGCTGCTTATCACCTGCGTATCTGAAAAACAGAGTTGAAGTATTGATTTTGACTGACATGGAAAACAAAAACTTTATAAAATGGAATATAGTATTCTTGATGGCAGTACATTTTCTGTGAATCTTCTCATTAAAATGTTATCAAATCCTTCATGATCAGTTACCAGTAACAGTGAGAATGACTCCAGGTGATCCAGAGTATTTTGCTTCTGTCCTGTCAGAGATGATCCTGAATTTATATTCTCCAGAGTCGTTCATCTTGAGCTCTTTGATTCTCAGTGTGTTTCCCTCATACTCCACACGACCAGCGAACTGATGCTCCTCACGCAGATCCGTGTAGTGACCAGGAGGACCGGAATACCAGAATGTTTTACTTACAGTATAACCAGAGGGATGTGAGTATGTGCTGGAAATATCTACTGTTGAGCCCATCAAAGCACAGACTCTTCTAGAGGAGTAAGACACATCCCAGCAGCCACTCTTAGAAATACCTGGAAGAGACACAGAATAACATGTAAAACTCACACTTACTTTAATACATGTTTAAATATACACATGGATGAACAAACATTCCCATCATTGTGTGTATTACTTGACACTCACACACAGAAGAGGAGGGATGTTTAAGGTTACGATCAATAGAACAGGAATATCTGACAGCATCTGTGCTGGGTGACACAAGCCTGTCGCGAGACACTGTATATGTGAAATACTCTCCATTCTTCATCCAGAAATAATACCAAACTCTAGAGGTGCAGGAAGAGTCACAGGTCAGTTTTACTCTCTGATCTCTCGGGTCTGTAGTTGCAGGATTAGTTCTCACTTGCAGCTCTGAATTAAAGTTAAAATAAGAAAAACTTAATCATGTGACAAATGAAAACAGATGAAGTGACCAGAATCTAGACTCAGTTTCACCTGTGACTGTTAGATTGACGGCGGCTGAGCTGAGACGTTTAACTCCATCCTTCATGATGAACATGAGCTGATATTCTCCAGAGTCTCTCTCTCTCAGGTCTGATATTCTGAGTGTTGAATAGGTGTATAAGAACTCCTGCTTCACCCGTCCTGAGTAGTCCGAGTCTAAAGTCAAATCTTCAGGTTCATCATTCTTTCTCCAGTTTGAACTTTGTTT
Organism: Leuciscus idus; assembly: GCA_021554675.1. Lineage (NCBI taxonomy): Eukaryota > Metazoa > Chordata > Actinopteri > Cypriniformes > Leuciscidae > Leuciscus > Leuciscus idus. The sequence goes on from CM038625.1 coordinate 35,024,375, forward strand.
CCGGCTGAACCAGAACACAGTTTTGATGTTGATGGTGATGTTGGTGTCGTAGTAAGAGCACCTCAGTGTCTCCTGAAACCCCTTCACTGCACAAATGTTCTCTGGACTACAGGACACAGAGAGGCGGTCCAATGTTACGAAGCCTGAACAAGAAAACATTTCATTACTGAGATGAAGTTTACATACAGACAGAGGAGAGATCCAGTCCAGACTCTGCTGCTCACACACACACACCCAACCATGATGATCAATTTAGGTCAAATTTAAATATGGTCAAAAAAGTATTTTTTACATACACTGACATTGGAGAACAGTGAGGAAAGTTAAACTATACCAACATTCAGACCTACTGGACATTAACTTAAAATCAAAACAACCACTTTTGGAACATGTGAAAGATAATTAGAGCCACATTAAAACATGACAGATGAGAATAAGACAATAATTCTCAAACCTGTATTGTGCAGCAGCAGCAGGATCAGAGGTAAGAGTCTGGAGTTCATGTTCTTCACTTTCTGTACATTCAGATGTTCAGTGAAACACACAGAGCTGCTCGTCCTGAGAAAAAGAAAACACTCACTGAGTTTGACTGACACACACTTGAAGGATCTTTACAGTCAGAATCATGAAAACAGTAACACACTTAAGATTAGATTTACCTACATTAAATGTTGCTGTTGTTCTCTGATGTTAGTTGTAGTTTCTACTGTATGTTTTAGAAGCTGTGCTGATCTTAATAGACTCTGCTGATCTCATTTCCTTCCATTTTCTTACTAACACATAATAAAAAAAAAAGGAGATGCAATATGCTTCTGAAAATGATTAGTCAATCTCAATTCAGGAAGTCAGTATTAGCCATTATGTTACATGATCTTATTTATAAGTTTAAATTAATTAAACCTTGAGTTTTGTCATTACCTATTTTTTTAGAAACATTAAATAAAAATCTAAATTGACAAAAAAAATATTTATAAATATTTCAGAACAGTATAAATTAAAGGCAAATATTAATTGATAGTTTTTCCTGAATTAACTGTGAATCAATGTTTAATCAGGTTTAATGAAACACACACATGTATATATTAATTTCCCCCTTTTTTGAAATAGGCACAGGAATTATGGGAAATTACACAAAGATACATTTATGATGCATTCAATAACCAACAGCATGAATTAACATTAAGAAAGACAGAAAGTCACATGATGATGTTTGTCTCTGGACTACAGTAAATATAAAAAGCTAAACATTGATAAGAATGTCTTATATTTTAGCAGCACAAGATAAGGTCAGCAGAGAATAAAATCAGACAAGTTATTATGTATATATATATATATATATATATATATACACATATATATATATATATATATATATATATATATATATATATATATATACATATACACATATATATACATATATATACATATATACATATATATACTTCTCCATTTTGCCTTCTCCAAACTGTAATACTCTCAGCACAAGGTACTCAGGGCTGGATTGACATAAGGGCTTGGTGGGGCTGAAGCCCGAGGGCCTGAACTTTCATTACAAAGAGGCTTCCATAGTTTATACTTAGTAATATTATTATTATTATCTTAGTTGTTGTTGTTACAGTTAAACTCTGGATTCTGCCCAAGATCTATGGAAACTTTTCATCTAGGCAACAGAGGAGAATTTAAGAGCTTTATAGTCTGGATCCCATAAATTAAGGATGACGCTATGACATAGCTTCCATTGCACTTGCAGTATATAAAAAATATTTATTATTATTTGTTTCTGTCCTTTATGTATTAATTGTTTAATTTATTTATTCCAATTTAAAGGCCGTAACCCCAGCAAAACATTGAAGGACAAGTTCGGTATTTTACACTTAAAGCCCTGTTTTCAGATCGTTTCTGATGAAATACAACGGTTAAGATTGAAATTTGGACAAATGCTGCTGGCCCGAGAATTTTCGGTTTCTGTGGTAGCACCCCCCCCCCCCCCCACCTTCAAACGCTTTCTGCTTCAGAGTGTGGAATCGTTTTGACATGTCAATTTTAATAAACTAATACACCAGCAGAGGGCTCAGCCAAACCACACCAACAACATCACTAAGAGCAAATCCTTCCATTAAAGGGATAGTTCACTTTGAAATCTGGCCCAAGAATTTTCGGTTTCTGTGGTAGCACCCCCCCACCTCCACAATGGTTGCATAGGTGCACTGGAACAATCCTTCCTAAAACGCATTAAACTTTCGTTTACAAAGACGTGAAACTCACAGAGTGGTCAGGGGTGTTCACTGATATGCTCACACAAAAATCGCTGCAAAAGATGCTTTCCAACAGGTTTTATCGTAGTTTTTCATCCAATACATGTCAATGGAGTTGGACAAAAACTACGATAAGGTTTAAAAATACTCAAGGGTGAGTAATTGAATTTTATTTTGCGGTGAACTATTCCTTTAAGCTGGATTTATTACACCAGGATCATTAGAATCATACCTGGAGTGTGTGACAGTAAGATCAGAGATAAGAATCTGGAGATGAATCCATTCTTTCACTCCCTTTAGAATTATAGCTGATGTGAAAATAACTCTTCCTGTTTTACACTCTTATTGTTGAGCAACAGCTCTTGAAAACATTCCACTACACTCCTCCCTTGGTGTCGACTCATGGAAATTAGTAATCCATCGATTTTAAGGTTGTTAAATCACATTTTATATTTAGGGATATTACAAACCAGTGCATTTGACTAGCACATATCTTACTAGAAGAAAAGGTAAGACTCAAGATAATCCAGGGAAACATTATGAGGACCAGCATTAGTCTTTTTTTACATTACATACTAATTATTTTTATTTTTTTTTGCTGCTCGTAAATAATGTGGTTGCATAATGTAAATGTATAATATAGTTAGAAACCACAGACTACACGCCCATTACAGTTTTGCAACTGGAATATGTTTAGCAATTTCATTTCCTTCCCTTTTTCTTTTTATAGAAATAAAAATCACATTCCAAAAACAACTTGCAGACTTGCATCATAACGAATATGCACTACTATTCAAAAGTTTATTTTTGAAAAGATTACATGTACCAAGGCTGCATTCATTTGAAGAAAAATACAGTCAAAACCGTAATGTTTTTTGAGATCTGAAATAATTTATTTATTTAATCTAAAGACATACATGCAATTTAAGCAGGCAATGTTCAAAAGTATTTGAAAAAACATACATTATAAAGATTAAAATTCAGGAGAAATACATCTATGTACAGCTACTGAGTCACTCATTACAAAATCCTCCATATTGTTGGATAATTTAAGTAAAGTTCTGTTTTAAACTACACGAATATACAGAACATCCATAGTAAGTAAGTAAGTAAACTTTATTTCTATAGCACCTTTCACAGACAAGAAGGGTCACAAAGTGCTTCACAAAATTAAAATAACACACATAACATACACAACCATATTGCTAGTTAAATGCTTGTCTAAAAAGATGTGTCTTAAGGTGTTTTCTAAAAGTTTCCACAGAGTCCAAAGCTCTCAAGGCTAATGGAAGAGAGTTCCAGAGCCTTGGAGCCACCACACAGAAGGCTCGATCACCTCTTGTTTTAAAACGTGTTCTAGGAACAGTTAAAAGGTCTTGGCCTGAAGACCTCAAAGAGCGACCAGAATACGTGCAATAAATCCTGGATGTAAGAGGGAGCTTGACCATGCAAAGCCCTATAAGTAATGGTTAAGATTTTTTAAACTGTACTCTAAAACTAATTGGAAGCCAATGAAGAGCCTTCAACAAAAGTCTTGCAGGTTGCAGCCATAGACATTTGACAAGAGCAAAAGCTTGTTCAAAATATGGCAGTAGTTGAGTTTAATGGTGGGTCTAAACTGAGGGAATACTGAACTTCACAGATTCATAATGAACATCAGCTGAGGTTGAATGTACAGGAGTAGGTGCCAAAGATGTGTTCTTAATGTGAGGTTGATTGAAATTAATAGTTGAATAATAAACGTCCTGATCCTTCATGTGAACTTGTTGTGTGCAGACCTTAGACAAGGGTTCAGCATTATCTGTAGCAGAACCCGACTGAGAGTTAAGGGGGAAAAGAGAGCAGAATACAAAATATCAGTGACAGAACACAAAATATCTTTAAGCATAGTGTGTCAAATAACCTGTTTGGTCAGATGCTCTCACCTGTACAACATCTTTTGTGTCCTCATGCTGTTGAGATGAATTATTCCTTCTCCTCCTGTTTAAACTGCACCATGTCAAAAGAAAACTATTTTTTTATTGATCTTAAGATTGAATGAGTTCAATGTATTATAAAGACAAACTATATACATTTTAAAACTCAAAACTTCCTCCCAATCCAAACAGACCTACTGAAACCAAGCTGCAAAAACAGCTTGTTTCAAAACCATGACACATAAACCATCACCACATTTACACAACAGCAATGACTTTCCGAAGCTCAGCAACTTGGCCCACAAATTCATGGTAAAGCAATAAGGAGGAAGCAAGTTATTTTTAAAAACGAGAGAACATAACGATAAGGAGAATAGAAGAGGGAAAAGTCTGTCAAAACGTGTGCTGCTCCTGCGGTGTAGCACCTACAGCTCTGCAGATCGTTCTGAAGGATCTCAAGAGTTGGAAAGAGTTAAAATGGTCGCGGATTACTTGAGTCTGACTGTTACAACTAGAGACGGCAGCATTCGCACAGTCCACGAGAAAGTGCTGTTGCTTATTTCATATGCAAAGAGGATGTTTGAACAGAAGCCTTGAAGGCACAGCATCAAAAAAAATGGTTGTATATTTCAGAGTCAGAGAGAAGGTTGAAATGGTCATGCAACTTTTCCCTTGACAAATATTACAAATAGACCTCAGGGAAAAATAGAATGCATAATAGAAACAAATGTTTACCTATACCACAGGACTCCTATGAGTGCAAGGATCAGAAACACGGACAGTATGATTACAGCGTTCCGTAAAGCTGTGTTCCTCGAAACTAGCATAAGACAGAAGTTACAGATACACAGAAAATGTAAAATACACTAATAACTTCGAAACAATAATTACATATCAAGTACATCATCTTAATGCAGCAATCATTTCAGACTAAAGCACATGTATCATGAGAGATGTGTCACCTTCTACTACAGCACAGGAATACTCTTGAAGCTCTTCATTGCTGACTGAGTCCAGGTACAGCTTGTTGGCTTTAGTGAATCCATCCGTTCCCTGCCGTCCGTTCTTGTACCAGATGTAAGTATGTTTGTTGTTCAGAGTGCATTTAGTTGAACAGCTTAATATCACTTCTTGTCCCTCTGATGTAATGTTTGGGCTGCTTATCACCTGTGTATCTGAAGAAAGCACACACATATACACACAAAGGCATATTAGAAATTATACAGGAAACATTTTGAACTCAATTTTGAATAAGCAGTTACCTGTAACAGTGAGAATGACTCCAGGTGATCCAGAGTATTTTCCTTCTGTTGTGTCAGAGATGATCCTAAATCTATATTCTCCAGAGTCGTTCATCTTGAGCTCTTTGATTCTCAGTGTGTTTCCCTCATACTCCACACGACCAGCGAACTGATGCTCCTCACGCAGATCCTTGAAGTCACCAGGCTGAACGTAATACCAGAATGTTTTATTTACAGTATAACCAGAGGGATGTGAGTATGTGCTGGAAATATCTACTGTTGAGCCCATCAAAGCACAGACTCTTCTAGAGGAGTAAGACACATCCCAGCAGCCACTCTTAGAAATACCTGGAAGAGACACAGAATCCTGCTGTGAAAGTCATAATTAAGGCTTTATTAAGGCTTGATCACACCAAGATGAATGTTCGTCACAAATTCAAGAAAAACATCATGCAAACAGATGAGGGGTCAAGTGCAAAGTCTGCAAGTGTGGGTACTGGGACAGACCCCGTGTCTCAAATGTACACTTTGATTTGAACAGACAAATTGCATGAGAAAATCGCAAAGAATTTTCATAATGAACAATCATCTTAATATGAAAAAAACTTTAAACATGTCCACATGTATTCATGTATGATCACTGATATTATATAAGTGCTTACTAATAAACATATCAAGTGTCACACTCACACACAGGAGAGGAGGAATTCTTAAGATCGGAAGTAAGAAAACAGGCGTAACTGCCATCAGCTTCGTTGGGTGGAACAGTAATGCTTCTGGAATTATACATATTTGTATATTGTCCATTTTTTTTCCATAAATAATGCTGTGGTCTGGATGTCAAATTACAGGAAGAATCACAGGTCAAATTTACTCTCTGATCGCTCGGGTCTGTAGATGCAGGATTCATCCTCACTTGTAGGTCTGAATTAAAATAAAGAATTACAAAATAATTGATCCCATTACAAGTGAAAACTCAAATGAGACTCAGTTTCACCTGTGACTGTTAGATTGACGGCGGCTGAGCTGAGACGTTTAACTCCATCCTTCATGATGAACATGAGCTGATATTCTCCAGAGTCTCTCTCTCTCAGGTCTGATATTGTGAGTGTTGAATAGGTGTATGAGAACTCCTGCTTCACCCGTCCTGAGTAGTCCGAGTCTAAAGTCAAATCTTCAGGTTCATCATTCTTTCTCCAGTTTGAACTCTGTTTCCGGCTGAACCAGAACACAGTTGTGATGTTGGTGTTGGAATGAGAACATCTCAGCCGCACATGGCTTTCTCTCAGAGCACAAACATCTTCACGGGTCACCGAGAGGCAGTCCAGTGTTAGAGAACCTGATGAAAAAGGTAACACTTAAGGCCAATTTATACTTCTGCGTCGAGTGTACGCCGTAGTGTACGTCGTAGGCTACGCACGTAGGCGACGCCGTCGTGAGCATTTATACTTCTGCGAATGTCTGTGTTGCTCTGCAGTTACACCGCCGAAACGCTAGTTGGCGCGGGTGGGTTTTAATGCTCCACTGTGTTTACATTCCTCGCGGCTGTTTTGAGTTTAGGTTTCTACGAGCAATGGCGACTGAAGGAGTCATACAGATGGCTGTATTTCCGCACTTCTTCAAGCAATCTCTCGGTCACTTGGTCTATTTCCATGGCTCTTCACTGATCTTCGGAATTTAAAAATGGCGGGCGGGCGGTGCAGAGTGCAGAAGATCATTCCGGAAATGCGTAGGAGGAAACGCGATGCTCTCCAGCCGACCAATCACAGATCTTGCGGTCCGCGTCGCCGTGACGCGTAGTTACATTTTTGAGGAGGTGCGCGTCAGGGTACGGCGAAGGGTACGACGTATGGTACACGTCAATGCGTATGCTACGCCGTACCTTCTACGCGCACCCGACGCAGAAGTATAAATTGGCCTTTAGACCAAAAAGTTTGCATTGATGAAGGAAAGATCCTCATATGACAAACCACATGACAACAGTGAGGCAACTCTCCTTCATGTCTACAATGTCTAAAGTATATTGGAATTAATTTTGATAAGACATTGATACACTACAATCCATTAACACAATATTCTTACCCGAGATGTGTATAAGTAGGATCAGTGATATGAGTCCGAAGTCCATGCTTAAACTTTGAAAATAATTCACTTGTTTGTCCAGAATGAAAAAAAAACAAATGTGGAGAGAGAGGCGCACATTATTTTCAAATAATTTATCTCAATAACTCCTACATGAATTGTATTTGTTGAACATGGTTAAGACAATTCTCTTAAAACAAATTTAAATGACTGATTCACATACTTACATGTTGCAGATTTCTCCAGCTATGAAGAAGTTGTGTGCCGTTGCAAAAGTGCTGTCAACGTCTGAAGTTGACCAGGCAAACAGCTGATAATATTTCCTTCCTTTTTCTGAAGCAGAAAAAACCTTTTTACCCACTTGTTGTTGGGCAGCGACAGTTAACTCTCCACTACATGAGCATCTTCATGTTTTATAGCTTCAAGTTTACTTTTAGGCTTTACGTTTCCCAAATGTTACATTACGTTTACAAGTTAATTCAATGATTTAATGACACGTCATGTGATGAAACTATTCATTCATAAACATACAGTTTTGGAGGAGTCGCACCACATGCCATTTTACAACCTAAAATAATCTTCCTTTGTCATAAAGAGATCTAAGTTTCTGATATTTAGACATAGGTAGGTCTTTAATTAAAATCTGTTGACTTTAGCAAGCCTTGATGCATTATACGGTATACGCCAACGGTGACAGTTCAAGAATGGGAAAAATCACTTTAAATTTTTTTCCCAAAGTTTGCATATTGTACCTGTAACTCAAGAATTATTAAAGATATTGCAATAGTGCCGTCAATCAACTAAAAATATGAACTAATTCATTGCAAGCTTTTCTGTAATTAACATTAAAGTTTTTTATATTTTTTTCATATTGCAATACTTACACATTGAACTTCATAAACAACATAAAGACTGTATATTTTAAATATTTGATTAATGGCATCTTTTTACTAAGCACTTGTCAGGGATATCTGGTTATGTTTATTCTTAGTTTTCACCACATGGACTCTGTATGTGTTTTCACCTTAGATAGTTTGTCGTCATGGTTGTTAATTTGATTCATTACTCAGTTCAGGTGTGTGTCATTGTGTTCAGATGTCTCATTATCCTCTCACTATTTACTGAAGTTCAGTTCACTTTGTGTTCGTGGTCGGGTCTTGTTAATGGTTATGTTGATGAATATGTTAGGATTATGTCAATGTCATAGTTGTGTGTGTTGGATTGCTACCGCTGTTACTCTTCATCTTCGTCGTTTGTTTGTCACCACCACACAACCCCGTAACAGTAGCTAAAATGCACCAAAAAAAAGGTAAAAATGTTTTGCGCCCATGTAACCTTGAAAATGGTGCATTCAGATTTCCAGGTATGTCTAACAGGTAAATATACAGAAATTTAATAATCAAACACTGCAATGTTTAACATAAATGACACAAACAGCAGCAGGTTTATTAGGCTGCCGTCACTTTAAGACCTGACGCACATGACGCAGATCTGACAAGCATCCTATTGAGGATACTCAACAAAACAGGATTTTTAACATCATTTTGTGTGTTATGGTCAGTTTAGTCTATGTTTAGTCGGAAAGAGAACTCAAAGTGCACTTTCTGTATGCTCATTTCGGGTGTTTGTTCACAAAGAGCCACTTCACAGACAGCGCGCCAGTACAGATTTGAGTTCTTTTCTGCGTCTTATCACACTTGAGTGGTTTAATAGCACTTGAATGAATGAATGTGTGATATTGTCAAAGGATGACAGAAAAACAACGGATGCTGCAACAAGTTAAACTGAAGAACAAAAAACGTAAAATGAACGTATTAATTTTGACAGCCCTAATTGTAATAAAATCTTGAAAGTCCTGTGAACTGTCGTCCTGTTGCCTGTGCTTCAGTGTGGTGTGACAGGGATCTCAGTGTGGCTCCATGAGTATATTGTTAAATTGTAGACTTTATCAGAGGTCAAAAACCAAATGTGGGCCACTTTGCATATTGCTGATACTTTTTTCTTTTAAAGAGGAATATCGGAAAAGACATATATAATGTTGAAATTAAAAATAGATGTCTCGTTTCCCTATATTGAAAGAATTGCATAGATTTGTAAAAATACAAAAATCATGCTGCAATTTTTATAAAGTCATTGTCCCTCTCATGTAATTTAGCTCCAAATCTCAGGTGAAATCTTTCATTTTGACCCCCTTAGTTTGACCCCTTAAAAAATAGTTGATAACTCCGAAAATATTCATCCAGGACATAGTATAGTTTGGCTTTCATCACTATTTATGTCTTCAGAAAACATATTAACAAAATCAAACATTTTAGCCAGGGAAGTTTCTGAAATCTGGTTGATTTGACACAGAACAACCCAGCAGTTTTGATTATAGTATTTTGTTTTTTAGTATGTTCTATATTATATTTTCAAGAATTTTAGGCATTTTCTTCATTATAATATCAGGGCAGTTAATATAATTTCAAAAATTTAATTTTCAGAAATTAAAAACAAATAATTATAGTGTAAATGATTACACAATACAACCAGATAGATAGGCAATTTATGTACCTTTACATAAATGTTTTGCCATTCAGGTCCATGATTGAAGATTGCCAGTGTAATAGAATGGGAAAACTAGTTGATCTGACTGTCCAAAATTTGATGCATATATGCACTGTAAATCAGTTAACAAATACCAGACCTAATCTAAAACCTCAATTGTGTCGTGCACACTTAAGTTATTAAAGGGATAGCTTACACAAAAATTGTAATTCTGTAATTGACTCACCCTCATGTCATTCCAAACCCGTAAGGCTTTTGTACATCTTCGGAACACAAATTAAGTTTTATTTTTATTTTATTTATTTTATAAGTAATAATATTAATGATAGTAATGATATTAATGATAGAATTGAAGAGGTGAGGGGAGGTTGGGAAATCAGGGAGAGGACAAATAATAATAATAATAATAATAATAAATTAAGTTATTTTTAATGAAATCTGAGATATTTCTGTCCCTCCATTGACAGCCTAGGCAACTACCACTTGTGTGCGTTGATGAATGTTTATATGTGAATAAAAGCCTAAATTAAGTCTGTTCATCATATCTAGCGATCATGTCTCTTCAGAAAATTTGAACTAAACCGCTCTATTCAAATGGGTTAGTTTATGATTTCTTTATGAACGGACAAAAATCTCTCCGATTTCCTCAAAAAGATCTTCATTTGTGTTCCAAAGATGAACTAAAGTCTTACAGGTTCGGAAAAAAAATTGGGTGAATTTAACCCTTTAAAAGTGATCAGTTAATATCAAACTTAAGCCTTAAAGGACCGTCTTATGACCAGTATTTAAGAAATTGTCTTATAAGAACTGAATTCTAAGAAACATAGATTTTTGTTACTTTGATTTTGTATTTTGTTCAGGTAATGCCAGGCTACAAGGAGATTATGTTGTATACCAGAATGTAGCGCTTTCCCCCAAAAATGAAGCTTACACCTTCTACTATTACTTTACTAGTCCAGATAGTGTTTGTTATATTTGTTTATTTGACTGCTGATGCTACTGTTTTCTTTGTGTAGACCAAAGATGTTGCAATGTTTTTGATTTGAGTAAATGTTTCTCTAAAGCAAAAATTAGACCGTTTAAAAGAACAGGGAAAGTAAAATAGTCAAGTGAATACTGAATAGTTGATATGTCACTGAGTCTGGACCTTCAATGTGTTTTCATGCCATTAACAGACATCCTGAAAACAAATATTGACACCCCACGTCACAGCCAGCTTACCACAGATATTAAAAAGTAGAATTAAGTAGAATACAAATCCTGGTTAATAAACAATCTGTCCACTTATTTATTTATTTTTATTGATTTTGTTGTGCATAATTACTGTGGTTACAGTTCATCCATTGAAATATAAAATATGAAAGTGTGCACTAAAACATAAAGATTCATAAGTTAAAGATAAACAGAACATTTCATTAAAGTGTATCCTTAAAGGATATTTAAAGAAATAAAAAGTTTCTTAAATTAAGCATAAGGAGAAAAAAATAAAAATTAAACCTGTACTATCGTTTTGTTTGATTCTGAAAACTGGGCAGTCATTGATAGGTTACTGTATATGACATCACTGCATCACTGTTGTCACTGTTGACAGTTCTGACTGTTGCCAGGTGATGATCTCACAATGGAAGAACACAATGACATCATCACTCCACCAGATCTGATGGACAGACAGCAGATGAACAGATGTGGAACATCAGATTCTGAGACAGACAAATAGAAAGACATTAAATACATTGACAGTGTTTATCAATGCATGTCTTATAGCAGATTCTCTATATACATAATTTCTCACCTTCACTTTTGTCTTCCGTTTGATTTTGAGATTAGATGCATTTTGATGAAAAACCTGTTGAATCATAATTTACATTCTTATAATCAGAATTAATTTCATTATATTCACTGTACATCATGCAATTGTGAATTTCACTGGATGTTTTACTCACCACATCCACAGAGCCGCTATTATGAGAAACTGAGGTAAAAACACCAGCAGAATGACTGTATAATGGCTGTCCACTTCAAAACACAAAGAAGTGAATCATGACTATCAGAGAAACAATCATCTCAGACTAAAGCACATGTATCATGAGAGAAGTGTCACCTTCTACTACTTCACAGGAATACTCTTGAAGCTCTTCATTGCTGACTGAGTCCAGGTACAGCTTGTTGGCTTTAGTGAATCCATCCGTTCCCTGCCGTCCGTTCTTGTACCAGATGTAAGTATGTTTGTTGTTCAGAGTGCATTTAGTTGAACAGCTTAATATCACTTCTTGTCCCTCTGATATAATGTTTGGGCTGCTTATCACCTGTGTATCTGAAAAACAGAGTTGAAGTAAGATGAAATTTTTTTTTTTTTTTTTTTTTACAATAGTTTTGGCTTATGAAAAGCTTTAAAAGTGGCATTAAGATGTTATCAAATCCTTCATGGTCAGTTACCTGTAACAGTAAGAATGACTCCAGGTGATCCAGAGTATTTTCCTCCTGTCCTGTCAGTGATGATCCTGAATTTATATTCTCCAGAGTCGATCATCTTGAGCTCTTTGATTCTCAGTGTGTTTCCCTCATACTCCACACGACCAGCGAACTGATGCTCCTCACGCAGATCCGTGTAGTGACCAGGCTGAACGTAATGCCAGAATGTTTTACTTACAGTATAACCAGAGGGATGCGAGTATGTGCTGGAAATATCTACTGTTGAGCCCATCAAAGCACAGACTCTTCTAGAGGAGTAAGACACATCCCAGCAGCCACTCTTAGAAATACCTGGAAGAGACACAGAATCCTGCTGTGAAAGTCATAATTAAGGCTTTATTAAGGCTTGATCACACCAAGATGAATGTTCGTCACAAATTCAAGAAAAACATCATGCAAACAGATGAGGGGTCAAGTGCAAAGTCTGCAAGTGTGGGTATTGGGACAGACCCCATGTCTCAAATGCACACTTTGATTTCAACAGACAAATTGTATGAGAAAATCGCAAAGAATTTTCATAATGAACAATCATCTTAATATGAAAAAAACTTTAAACATGTCCACATAGACTCACGTATGAACACTGATATTATATAAGTGCTTATTTAATAAACATATCAAGTGTCACACTCACACACAGGAGAGGAGGAATTCTTAAGATCGGAAGTAAGAAAACAGGAGTAACTGCCATCAGCTTCGTTGGGTGGAACAGAAATGCTTCTGGAATTATATATATTTGTATATTGTTCATTTTTTTTCCATAAGTAATGCTGAGGTCTGGACGTCAAATTACAGGAAGAATCACAGGTCAGATTTACTCTCTGATCGCTCGGGTCTGTAGATGCAGGATTCATCCTCACTTGTAGGTCTGAATTAAAATAAAGAATTACAAAATAATTGATCCCATTACAAATGAAAACTCAAATGAGACTCAGTTTCACCTGTGACTGTTAGATTGAAGGTGGCTGAGCTGAGACGTTTAACTCCATCCTTCATGATGAACATGAGCTGATATTCTCCAGAGTCTCTCTCTCTCAGGTCTGATATTGTGAGTGTTGAATAGGTGTATAAGAACTCCTGCTTCACCCGTCCTGAGTAGTCCGAGTCTAAAGTCAAATCTTCAGGTTCATCATTCTTTCTCCAGTTTGAACTCTGTTTCCGGCTGAACCAGAACACAGTTGTGATGTTGGTGTTGGAATGAGAACATCTCAGCCGCACATGGCTTTCTCTCAGAGCACAAACATCTTCACGGGTCACCGAGAGGCAGTCCAGTGTTAGAGAACCTGATGAAAAAGGTAACACTTAAGGCCAATTTATACTTCTGCGTCGAGTGTACGCCGTAGTGTACGTCGTAGGCTACGCACGTAGGCGACGCCGTCGTGAGCATTTATACTTCTGCGAATGTCTGTGTTGCTCTGCAGTTACACCGCCGAAACGCTAGTTGGCGCGGGTGGGTTTTAATGTTCCACTGTGTTTACATTCCTCGCGGCTGTTTTGAGTTTAGGTTTCTACGAGCAATGGCGACTGAAGGAGTCATACAGATGGCTGTATTTCCGCACTTCTTCAAGCAATCTCTCGGTCACTTGGTCTATTTCCATGGCTCTTCACTGATCTTCGGAATTTAAAAATGGCGGGCGGGCGGTGCAGAGTGCAGAAGATCATTCCGGAAATGCGTAGGAGGAAACGCGATGCTCTCCAGCCGACCAATCACAGATCTTGCGGTCCGCGTCGCCGCGACGCGTAGTTACATTTTTGAGGAGGTGCGCGTCAGGGTACGGCGAAGGGTACGACGTATGGTACACGTCAATGCGTATGCTACGCCGTACCTTCTACGCGCACCCGACGCAGAAGTATAAATTGGCCTTTAGACCAAAAAGTTTGCATTGATGAAGGAAAGATCCTCATATGACAAACCACATGACAACAGTGAGGCAACTCTCCTTCATGTCTACAATGTCTAAAGTATATTGGAATTAATTTTGATAAGACATTGATACACTACAATCCATTAACACAATATTCTTACCCGAGATGTGTATAAGTAGGATCAGTGATATGAGTCCGAAGTCCATGCTTAAACTTTGAAAATAATTCACTTGTTTGTCCAGAATGAAAAAAAAACAAATGTGGAGAGAGAGGCGCACATTATTTTCAAATAATTTATCTCAATAACTCCTACATGAATTGTATTTGTTGAACATGGTTAAGACAATTCTCTTAAAACAAATTTAAATGATTGATTCACATACTTACATGTTGCAGATTTCTCCAGCTATGAAGAAGTTGTGTGCCGTTGCAAAAGTGCTGTCAACGTCTGAAGTTGACCAGGCAAACAGCTGATAATATTTCCTTCCTTTTTCTGAAGCAGAAAAAACCTTTTTACCCACTTGTTGTTGGGCAGCGACAGTTAACTCTCCACTACATGAGCATCTTCATGTTTTATAGCTTCAAGTTTACTTTTAGGCTTTACGTTTCCCAAATGTTACATTATGTTTACAAGTTAATTCAATGATTTAATGACACGTCATGTGATGAAACTATTAATTCATAAACATACAGTTTTGGAGGAGTCGCACCACATGCCATTTTACAACCTAAAATAATCTTCCTTTGTCATAAACAGTACAAAGTGTCTGATATTTAGACATAGGTAGGTCTTTAATTAAAATCTGTTGACTTTAGCAAGCCGTGTTGCATTATACGGTATACGCCAACGGTGACAGTTCAAGAATGGGAAAAAGTACTTTACATTTTTTTCCCAAAGTTTGCATACTGTACCTGTAGCTCAAGAATTATAGAGATATTGCAATAGTGCCGTCAATCGACAAAAAATATGAACTAATTCATTGCAAGCTTTTCTGTAATTAACATTAAAGTTTTTAATATATTTTTATATTGCAATACTTACACATTGAATTTCATAAACAACATAAAGACTGTATATTTTTAATATTTGATTAATGGCATTTTACTAAGCACTTGTCAGGGATATCTGGTTATGTTTATTCTTAGTTTTCACCACATGGACTCTGTTCGTGTTTTCACCTTAGTCGTCATGGTTGTTAATTTGATTCATTACTCAGTTCAGGTGTGTGTCATTGTGTTCAGGTGTCTCATTATCCTCTCACTATTTACTGTAAGTTCAGTTCACTTTGTGTTCGTGGTCGGGTCTTGTTAATGGTTATGTTGATGAATATGTTAGGATTATGTTAATGTCATAGTTGTGTGTGTTGGATTGCTACCGCTGTTACTCTTCATTTTCGTCGTTCGTTTGTCACCACCACACAACCCCGTAACAGTAGCTAAAATGCACAGAAAAAAGGTAAAAATGTTTTGCGCTGTTTTGGACCCATGTAACTTTGTAAATGGTGTATTCAGATTTCCAGGTATGTCTAACAGGTAAATATACAGAAATTTAATAATCAAACACTGCAATGTTTAACATAAATGACACAAACAGAAGCAGGTTTATTAGGCTGCCGTCACTTTAAGACCTGATGCACATGACGCAGATCTGACAAGCATCCTATTGAGGATACTCAACAAAACGGGATTTTTAACATAATTTTGTGTGTTATGGTCAGTTTAGTCTATGTTTAGCAGAGCCGGACAGTAACGGAGTACATTTACTTGAGTACAGTTCTTAAGTACAATTTTGAGGGATCTGTACTTTACTCGAGTATCATTTTTGGGGAGTACTCATGACTTTACTCAAGTACATTTGAAAGGCAAATATTGTACTCTTTACTCCACTACATTTCTATCCATAACTGTGAGTACCCGTTACTTCTAAAAAAAAAGGAAAAAAGAAACATCTCGGAAACCCTCAATTTGTTGTTTCCCTCTCAAATGTGATTGGATTGTGCAGGCACCACTGATTGGGACAGCCTATCAGCAATCACCTTCAGCTTTCCGCCAAAGTCAACTCCATGGTCAGATTTAGATAAGAGACGAAACCATGGACGAAACAATGGATGAAGACGCAGCAGGTCCATCCCGGGAGCGATATTTTTTTTTTTTCAAGATGTTAGGGGAAGACTGATGAATATTCATTAGGGAAGTCATCCCTGATTGGTCTTAACCCCAGTGACGGGTAGGTTTAGGGGCGGGGTTATGGAGGTCATAAGACCCCCAGTGACGGGTAGGTTTAGGGGCGGGGTTATGGAGGTCATAAGACCCCCAGTGACGGGTAGGTTTAGGGGTGGGGTTAGGGAGGTCATAAGACCCCCAGTGACGGGTAGGTTTAGGGGTGGGGTTAGGTCATCAGACCAATCAGGGATGACTTCCCTAATGAATATTCATGAGTCTTCCCCTACCATCCTGGGAAAAAAAATATCACATCCCGGAAATGTGCCAACCTGTGCCCCACCTCGCCAGATTATTTCAATTTTCTGAACAAGTTAATGATAGTTTTCGCTTCAAGTGTTTGCTGTGTTTACCAATGTATGTAAGCACTGTGGCAGTAGTAATGCAATATTTAGAAAATGTACTCTTGTACTCTTGATACTCAAGTACTTTTAAAAACAAGTACTTTAGTACTTTTACTTAAGTAGACATCTGACTGTAGTACTTTTACTTGTACTTGAGTAAAATTTAGCAAGGGGTATCTGTACTTTTACTCAAGTAATTAAGCTGTGTACTCTGTCCGCCTCTGATGTTTAGTCTGAAAGAGAACTCAAAGCGCGCTCCATACAGATTTGAGTTATTTTCTGCGTCTTATCACACTTGAGTGGTTTAATAGCACTTGAATGAATGAATGTGTGATATTGTCAAAGGATGACAGAAAAACAACGGATGCTGCTACGAGTTAAACTGAAGAACAAAAAATGCAAAATGAATATTAATTTTGACAGCCCTAATTGTAATAAAATCTTGAAAGTCCTGTGAACTGTCGTCCTGTTGCCTGTGCTTCAGTGTGGTGTGACAGGGATCTCAGTGTGGCTCCATGAGTATATTGTTAAATTGTAGACTTTATCAGAGGTCAAAAACTAAATGTGGGCCACTTTGCATATTGCTGATACTTTTTTTCTTTTAAAGAGGAATATCGGAAAAGACATATATAATGTTGAAATTAAAAATAGATGTCTCGTTTCCCTCTATTGAAAGAATTGCATAGATTTGTAAAAATACAAAAATCATGCTGCAATTTTAATAAAGTCATTGTCCTCCTCATGTAGGCTAATTTAGCTCAAAATCTCAGGTGAAATCTTTCAATTTGACCCCCTTCCAAAAAATAGTTGATAACTTTGAAAATATTCATCCAGGACATAGTATAGTTTGGCTTTCATCACTATTTATGTCTTCAGAAAACATTTGAACAAAATCAAAAATTTTAGCCAGGGAAGTTTCTGAAATCTGGTTGATTTGACACAGAACGACCCAGCAGTTTTGATTATAGTATTTTGTTTTTTAGTATGTTCTATATTATCTTTTCAAGAATTTTAGGTATTTTCTTCATTATAATATCAGGGCCGTTAATATCATTTCAAAAATTAAATTTTCAGAAATTAAAAACAAATAATAATAGTGTAAATGATTACACAATACAACCAGATAGATAGGCAATTTATGTACCTTTACATAAATGTTTTTGCCATTCAGGTGCATGATTGAAGATTGCCAGTGTAATAGAATGGGAAAACTAGTTGATCTGACTGTCCAAAATGTGATGCATATATGCACTGTAAATCAGTTAACAAATACCAGACCTAATCTAAAACCTCAATGGTGTCTTACACACTTAAGTTATTAAAGGGATAGCTTACACAAAAATTGTACTTCTGTAATTGACTCACCCTCATGTCATTCCAAGCCCGTAAGGCTTTTGTACATCTTCGGAACACAAATTAAGTTATTTTTAATGAAATCTGAGATATTTCTGTCCCTCCATTGACAGCCTAGGCAACTACCACTTGTGTGCGTTGATGAATGTTTATATGTGAATAAAAGCCTAAATTAAGTCTGTTCATCATATCTAGCGATCGTGTCTCTTCAGAAAATTTGAACTAAGCCGCTCTATTCAAATGGGTTAGTTTATGATTTCTTTATGAACGGACAAAAATCTCTCCGATTTCCTCAAAAAGATCTTCATTTGTGTTCCAAAGATGAACTAAAGTCTTACAGGTTTGGAAAAAATTTTGGGTGAATTTAACCCTTTAAAAGTGATCACTTAATATCAATCTTAAGCCTTAAAGGACCGTCTTATGACCAGTATTTAAGAAATTGTCTTATAAGAACTGAATTCTAAGAAACATATATTTTTGTTACTTTGATTTTGTATTATGTTCAGGTAATGCCAGGCTACAAGGAGATTATGTTGTATACCAGAATGTAGCGTTTTCCCCCAAAAATGAAGCTTACACCTTCTACTATTACTTTACTAGTCCAGATAGTGTTTGTTATATTTGTTTATTTGACTGCTGATGCTACTGTTTTCTTTGTGTAGACCAAAGATGTTGCAATGTTTTTGATATGAGTAAATGTTTCTCTAAAGCAAAAAATTTGACCATTTAAAAGAACAGGGAAACTAAAATAGTCAAGTGAATACTGAATAGTTGATATGTCACTGAGTCTGGACCTTCAATGTGTTTTCATGCCATTAACAGACATCCTGAAAACAAATATTGACACCCCACGTCACAGCCAGCTTACCACAGATATTAAAAAGTAGAATGAAGTAGAATACAAATCCTGGTTAATAAACAATCTGTCCACTTATTTAATTGTTTTATTGATTTTGTTGTGCATAATTACTGTGGTTACAGTTCATCCATTGAAATATAAAATATGAAAGTGTGCACGAAAACATAAAGATTCATAAGTTAAAGATAAACAGAACAGAAATTGGCACCACTTCATTGAAGTGTATCCTTAAAGGATATTTAAAGAATAAAAAGTTTCTTAAATTAAGCATAAGGAGAAAAAAAAAAAAACTTAAACCTGTTCTATTGTTTTGTTTGATTCTGAAAACGGGGCAGTCATTGATAGGTTACTGTATATGACATCACTGCATCACTGTGTCACTGTTGACAGTTCTGACTGTTGCTAGGTGATGATCTCACAATGGAAGAACACAATGACATCATCACTCCACCAGATCTGATGGACAGACAGCAGATGAACAGATGTGGAACATCAGATTCTGAGACAAACAAATAGAAAGACATTAAATACATTCACAGTGTTTATCAATGCATGTCTTATAGCAGATTCTCTATATACATAATTTCTCACCTTCACTTTTGTCTTCCGTTTGATTTTGAGATTAGATGCATTTTGATGAAAAACCTGTTGAATCATAATTCACATTCTTATAATCTGAATTCATTTAATTGTATTCACTGTACATCATGCAATTGTGAATTTCACTGGATGTTTTCCTCACCACATCCACAGAGCCGCTATTATGAGAAACTGAGGTAAAAACACCAGCAGAATGACTGTATAATGGCTGAACGCTGTGCTGTCCACTGGATCTTCACAACACAAAGAAGTGAATCATGACTATTAGAGAAACAATCATCTCAGACTAAAGCACATGTATCATGAGAGATGTGTCACCTTCTACTACAGCACAGGAATACTCTTGAAGCTCTTCATTGCTGACTGAGTCCAGGTACAGCTTGTTGGCTTTAGTGAATCCATCCGTTCCCTGCCGTCCATTCTTGTACCAGATGCAAGTATGTTTGTTGTTCAGAGTGCATTTAGTTGAACAGCTTAATATCACTTCTTGTCCCTCTGATATAATGTTTGGGCTGCTTATCACCTGTGTATCTGAAAAACAGAGTTGAAGTAAGATGAAATGTTAGGGCCTATCATTACAACAACAAAAAACTCATGTAAATCTTTTTTTTTTTTTTTAACAATAGTTTTGGCTTGTGAAAAGCTTGCCACAATTAGTGGCATTTAGATGTTATCAAATCCATCATGATCAGTTACCTGTAACTGTCAGAATGACTCCATGTGATCCAGAGTATTTTCCTCCTGTCCTGTCAGTGATGATCCTGAATTTATATTCTCCAGAGTCGTTCATCTTGAGCTCTTTGATTCTCAGTGTGTTTCCCTCATACTCCACACGACCAGCGAACTGATGCTCCTCACGCAGATCCTTGAAGTCACCAGGCTGACCATAATGCCAGAATGTTTTACTTACAGTATAACCAGAGGGATGTGAGTATGTGCTGGAAATATCTACTGTTGAGCCCATCAAAGCACAGACTCTTCTAGAGGAGTAAGACACATCCCAGCAGCCACTCTTAGAAATACCTGGAAGAGACACAGAATCCTGCTGTGAAAGTCATAATTAAGGCTTTATTAAGGCTTGATCACACCAAGATGAATGTTCGTCACAAATTCAAGAAAAACATCATGCAAACAGATGAGGGGTCAAGTGCAAAGTCTGCAAGTGTGGGTACTGGGACAGACCCCGTGTCTCAAATGCACACTTTGATTTGAACAGACAAATTGCATGAGAAAATCGCAAAGAATTTTCATAATGAACAATCATCTTGATATGAAAAAACCTTTAAACGTGTCCACATGTATTCATGTATGAACACTGATATTATATAAGTGCTTATTAATAAACATATTAAGTGTCACACTCACACACAGGAGAGGAGGAATTCTTAAGATCGGAAGTAAGAAAACAGGCGTAACTGCCATCAGCTTCGTTGGGTGGAACAGTAATGCTTCTGGAATTATATATATTTGTATATTGTCAATTTTTTTTCCATAAGTAATGCTGTGGTCTGGACGTCAAATTACAGGAAGAATCACAGGTCAAATTTACTCTCTGATCGCTCGGGTCTGTAGATGCAGGATTCATCCTCACTTGTAGGTCTGAATTAAAATAAAGAATTACAAAATAATTGATCCCATTACAAATGAAAACTCAAATGAGACTCAGTTTCACCTGTGACTGTTAGATTGAAGGTGGCTGAGCTGAGACGTTTAACTCCATCCTTCATGATGAACATGAGCTGATATTCTCCAGAGTCTCTCTCTCTCAGGTCTGATATTGTGAGTGTTGAATAGGTGTATAAGAACTCCTGCTTCACCCGTCCTGAGTAGTCCGAGTCTAAAGTCAAATCTTCAGGTTCATCACTCTTTCTCCAGTTTGTACTCTGTTTCCGGCTGAACCAGAACACAGTTGTGATGTTGATGTTGGAATGAGAACATCTCAGCTGCACAGGGCTTTCGCTCAGAGCACAAACATCTTCACGGGTCACCGAGAGGCAGTCCAGTGTTAGAGAACCTGATGAAAAAGGTAACACTTAGACCAAAAAGATTGCATTGATGAAGGAAAGATCCTCATATGACAAATCATATGACAGTGAGGCAACTCTCCTTCATGTCTAAAATGTCTAAAGTATATTGATATTTTAATTTTGATAAGACATTGATACACTACAATCCATTAACACAATATTCTTACCCGAGATGTGTATAAGTAGGATCAGTGATATGAGTCTGAAGTCCATGCTTAAACTTTGAAAATAATTCACTTGTTTGTCCAGAATAAAAATGTAAAAAAAAAAAAAATGGACAGAGAGGCGCACATTAATTTCAAATCATTTATCTCAATAACTTCATGAATTGTATTTGTTAGTTAGAACATGGTTAAGGAAATGTCAATTTAACAATTCTCTTAAAACAAATTTAAATGATTGATTCACATACTTACATGTTGCAGATTTCTCCAGCTATGAAGAAGTTGTGTGCTGTTGCAAAAGTGCTGTCAACGTCTGAAGTTGACCAGACAAACAGATGATATTTCCTTCCTTTTTCTGAAGAAGAAAAAACCTCTTTACCCACTTGTTGTTGGTGTAAAGACCACCCATTGGCCCAACGACGGAAATCCAACGGTGTGGGCGAAGGGATGATGTGTGTATATCTTTTCAGCGCTCCAGTGAAGTTCACTTAAAGGACAAGTTCGGTATTTTACACTTAAAGCCCTATTTTCAGATTGTTTCTGATGAAATAGAATGGTTAAGAATGAAATTTGGACAGATGCTGCTGATCCGAGAATTTTATATATATATTTTTTTTTTGCTAATACCTCTTAAGTCGGTTGCCTACTGCTTACTCGTACAAAAAAGTATAGTTTATTTTAGCCACTTCCATACACCTTGCTAAATCAGTGATAGACAGAAATCATAAAGTCTTCAGATGACGTGCCTACTGCTCCGTTCATACATGCGCCTTTAGTTTGACCTACCCTATAACTAAGATTTGCGGAAGCACCAGCCTCCTCATAATCTACTAATATAATGATTTCAGAAAACTTCAGAATAAATCAAGATGTAACATTTATTTGTCAGGTAAAAATGTATCATGCCAATTACACAAGTAATCAGAAATAGCCAAATCAGAAATAATAAATACATGACATCAATTACTCAAAGATGACTCTAAAAGTAAGCAATGCATTCCTGACAGAGACACACAGTGGTGTGTGAGTGTTTTCCAACGGGAAAACACTGAAACAGCACTGTATGGGGGTTTTCCCTGGTTACAGGTTCCCACACACTGCTCTGCCACTTATATACCCAGACCAGAACAAAGGGTTATACCAATATTTTTTAGAGTTGTTCTGGGTCAATTCATGTACCCCAGGGGGTAGCACCTGGTTTCGGGGGAGAGGAGAGATATCTTGAAGAGACATCACCCAAAGAGCAGAACAGGATTCTTCTGAGTTCTCAATCTTTCTCATTATACCAATGACTGCAATGAAATTAAGACCATTTTACCAATCGCACTGAGACATTTAAAATGATACCAAACATGAAAATGAAAAACAATAGATTCACAAGATACATATGTGATATACAGTATAGACAATCTCAGTGAACTTTTAGTGACTTGAGGAGGGAGAGGGGGGATGCAGATATAAACAAGGAGATAAGTTTGGACAAGACAATGTCCTGTTCTCTTTCTTCGAGATCTTCTGTCCAGGATGTGTTTTATTGCTTTATTGCTTTATTGCAGGGTGAGTTTTATCTCAGCTTAGCAGGAAAATCAGTTCTCACATTGGGCAGCCAGCGACAGTTAACTATCCACTACATGAGCATCTTCATGTTTTATAGCTTCAAGTTTTAGGCGTTACACTTCCCAAAAAGTTGAGTCAATTTTGTCTCAAGTCATGCAACAAGCAACTGGTCGCAGATGGTTATAATCCCCTTTATTTAACATTAATTTACAACCGTATAATGTGTAATTGATTTGTTATACAACTCAACATACATCTAAATAATATCACATCAAGCCCCAGGGTAATCAGTGATGTCATCATATATGACATCACTGTGATGTTGATGCTGCTCCAGACAGTCCTGGATGGTTTGAATGACTGTTGCCAGGCGTCGGTCAAGAGCCAAAAGATGTGGCTCAGTAAGGAGGGGTGCCACTATTGCAAGGGGATCCTGAGACAAAGATGCACGCATGACATCGCTCAACCGATACGTCGGGAGAGAGAGCAGACGTAAACGAAGCAACGTGGAACGACGGATCCTGAGGGAAAGAACGAGGAAATAAGAAGCTGATAAAAAACACAACCCCCTTTAAATTGTTACTTACAGTATGTTCACTCTACCTGCAGCACTGCACAAGAGGAGCCAAAATAGAAGGTTCATCTTTGGAGTGACGTCCAAACCTACAACACATAAGTTGCACACAGAAGTATCACGCCTGTTCAAACTGAGCAAAACAAAACTTCGTCAGAAAACCTCTTGGACTCTTGATTTTGAATACTCACGCTCTTCCATTATCTAAGTGTATAAGAAATGTGTCATTGCCAAACTTCTCAAATGTTTCATAGTGGTGCCTATCCATGTTACCTGAAGATGGTAGATGGAAAGTATCAGGAAAACATGAAGATTTTAAAAAAGAGAGTAGATTTTAAAAAGGAAAGCAAGGTAATTCAAAGAATTTCATGGTTCGAGTCCAAAAACATGGTATTTCTGTGATATACATAGAAAACTATAGTACTTTTTTGTAAGTGTTCACCCTTGAGTTATCTTAACTGATCCATTACTCACTCATGAGAAAGTCGAGAATGCTCATGTCAATCAGATCCACCAATCGAGTGCCTCGGTCGTAGGGAGGAGACTTTTTTACTGAGTCACAGTAGTTGGTGTCTGTCTCCCACCTGTTACAGAAATAATCATTGGTTAGCTTCTGTGGTTCCTCATTTGCGAATCACACAAAAAATTTACAAAGACAAACATAAAAAAGAAACCTTGAAAGTCAATGGGGTCCAGAAAACAACTTTGGACCCCATTTGCTTTCACTGTATTAGACAAACAAATACCAAATATTTCCAAAATGTCTTATTTTGTGTTCAACAGAAGAAGCATACAGATTTAGAATGTCCTGAGGGTGAGTAAATGATGACAAAGTTTTTATTTTTGGGTGAACTATCCCTTTAAATAACACAAACACACACTCCACCCACAGAGCCAGATTGCTTCGGCTGTAGGACCGCTTCCAGGGGCTCTTCCACGAGCGGCGCTGTGCCAACGACAGATCTGGCAGCATAGCAGCCAAAGACCCCTCTATCATGACGGGACGCCCACAGATAGCATGCTCCGTGGAGCAGTAATAGGAACACTGGCCGTAAAAACACACATTCCCCACTGCAGAAAGAGAAAGACAGATGGTGTCTTACAAATACACCATGCTTCAGAGGAAGTGATGGAGAAGAGTCAAGTGGGACGAACCTGGGGAGGTGAAAAATGTTGTGACCAGTCTATGGTCAGTGGTGATATCTTTGATCTCTTTTATTATATTAATAAGCCTCCCAACCACTGGAGGCATCCTCCTGAAACCCAGTATCCTTAATGTGAAAGAAAAAGAGTTATGTTCAGAATTTAATACAGAATGTGCAGTATCATGTCTACAATAAACCTTTTTTTATGGAAAATAGCAGAAAATATTCAAAGGTAAACAGTTTTAAATAGCTGTAATTTTATTGACACGAGATCTCATTTCCAGTGTGGGGCTATCACATTACAAGTAATGCAAGTTACATAATCATAATCAGATTACTTTAACTATGAATCTGATTATGTAACTTGCTAAAACTATCTAAGTAACTAGTAAAGTAACGCATTACTTTTAAATTGACAACAAAATATCTTTTTCCAATCCTTTTTCAAATAAGTAACAAGTTGTTATCTCATTTATTGACTGAGAGTCAATAGTCAGCTGCTCTTCCCTGGTGGAGGGACGGGCAGAATATCTTTTGTTTAGTCAAATTCTGTTCCGCCGCTGGCGTCTCAGTCAGCACATATTCTCAGTAAGAACAGCTTCTCTATCTCTGGGTCTCAAGAGAGCACAGATGGCTGTAAGCAACGCTTCCATGCCCTGCCACTCCTGTCCCCCTCTATCGCTAGCGGGAAGCAATGTGCGTTTCGGGGACCGCACCAGGCCTTCCCACACACCCTCTGCCCCACCCTGGAACCAGGTAGTGTTGCACAGCACACTCAGACCCCACTTCGGGCCGCCTCTGTGCCTCCTGAGTCGAGTCCCCGTTTCACCTCGCTGCTCCACCCCAGGTACATCCGTGGTTCCACTTGCACAGTGTCAGGGAGCCTGGCTAGCGCCCCCCAGCCCGTCTCACTGGCTCATCTGTACCATCAGACTCGGCTATGCGATTCAGTTCGCCCGGCGCCCTCCCAAGTTCAGGGGCATCCACTTCAGCTCCGTGTGGAGCAGCGATATCCCTGTCTTGCAGGCAGAGATCTGTCCTATTGGCGAAGGACGTGATCAAGCCGGTCCCTCCAGCTGATATGAAGACAGGGTTCTACAGCCCCTACTTCATTGTACCCAAGAAAGGCGGTGGGTTATGGCCAATCTTGGACTTGTGAACCTTGAGTCGGGCCCTGCACAAGCATTTTCGAATGCATCCGTCCCTGAGATTGGTTTGCAGAGATCCACCTGAAGGACGCGTACTTTCATGTCTCGATTCTCCCTCGACACAGACCGTTCCTGCGCTTTGCGTTCGAGGGACGGGCATATCAGTACAAAGTCCTACCCTTCGGGCTGTCCCTGTCGCTGCGTGTCTTTGCGAAGGTGCGGAGGCAGCCATTGTTCCACTCAGAGAACGCAGCGTTTGCATTCTCAACTATCTCGACGACTGGCTGATTCTGGCTCAGTCACCAGATCAGTTGTGTGAATACAAGGAAATGGTGCTCAGTCACCTCAGCCTGTTGGGCTTTCGGGTCAACTGGGACAAGAGCAAACTCTCCCCTGTGCAGAGGATCTCTTATCTCGGTATGGAGTTGGGCATATACGTGCGTTTATTTGCTCAAGTACTGTTCCCAGAAATGGCTACTCTGTTGAGTACCTAAGACGTTGCGTCTACCCCAGAGACTGCCATATGTTGCACTACCCTGCTCGGCTAGTCCATATGTGTAACCGCCACACTACCTCCCTCCGGGGTAGAACGTGGCTTCCGCCGCTTCCCCTTCTCCAAGGGAATGCTTTCCCAGCGTTATCCAATAAGTCACACTGAGTGGATCTTGCGGAACAGCAATGACTGACCTTCTCTGCTTAGAGCTCCTACTTCTGCCCAACACGGCAGTCAGGCCAGGAGACTCAAGCGGAGCACTTGAAGCACAGCAGCAGTGGCGTGTTGGTAGATATACCCAATTCGCCAGCATCTCTGACGTACGTAGACAGTGACTGACGAAGGGGAACATCTCGGTTACGTTTGGAACAGAGACATACGTCCCATCGCCACAGTTGCTGAGCTTCTGCTGTACGGCCAAGTCACAAGTCTGGCTCCTCAGTGGAAAAACAAAGATGCGACGCACCTTCTGCTTATTATATGCTCACGCCGCAATGCACAGCAGCTGGTGCAATTATCGCATGCCATTGTGCATTGGCTCGTTTAGTTTACACTCTAAGTGGATTGGTCTCTCATGCGAGATCCCCAATTCGTCATACGTACGTCTCCGTTCCCTCCTCGGGGAACGAGGGTTACCATACGTAACCGAGACATTTTCAACTGCAATGAATGCAGAGGAAATGTCTCTTTAAATGGCGACCACCACTGACGTGCCGTCACACCAACACTCTCTGGAGAGCTTCTTCCGGGTTTGTAGAACACTCGTACAGATGATTGCAAAGCAGATGGAACAATGGAACATTCAGCTCCAAAGCGAAAGCTTTAATGAGAAAGTGCAGCATGCATCCTTATATACCTGCTTCGCGGGGGCGTGGCTCGTGATGTAAATCTCGCTTGCCAATGTTCATTAACTTGTTTTGTTTACACTCAAAGGTGATTGGGCTCTCAGGCTAGATCCCAATTTGTCAGTTCACTTCTGACGTAACATTGAACGTGATTAACTGATAGGGAACTAAGTAATGCAATTAGTTACTTTTATACGCATTACTTATAAAAAATAACTTTCCCAAACACTGCATATTACATGATCAATTTTAGATAATTAACTTTTGGACGTCTTTGCTTTGATTACTGGAAAAGGATTTGTTTTATATATATATATATATAATTTTGATTCAGAGTGATTAGCTAATTCGTGATTTGTGAACCAGTTTGACTGATTCACTGAAAAGAACTGACTCATAAAAACAGTTCACTTACAAATTAATTATATGGCTGTACATGTACTGTAGTATACAGTCTCTCTTACCTGTCCAGATGGAAGGCTGCGATCTCAGCATTGTGCCTCTCAAAGTCAGAGAAATAATACAGATTCACATTGGTCTCCTCCTGCCGTTCCTGTCTTCAGTTGAACGAGAATGATCTTGAATTACATTAACATGTCTGTGCTACTTTACTGTTTTCTTACAATGTCTTAGGGGTGGTTCAATAGTTCAATAGTTCATTAGAACAACCACTGCACAGTTTTGAATTCCAGTGTTTGACTGTTGCACTTGACACAGCATTCGAAAAAAGTGCTGTTCAAGTTAAAAAAAAAAATTTATTTTATTTTTTATTGTCTCTATACCTTATGGCTTTTTTTTATTCCACTGCCCTGTGTTTCATGTTTTTAAATCCTGGTTGGGGCCAGTTCACACAGAACCTATTTTTGCATTTAAAAATGTGAGACACAGGGCAGTCAAATTGAAAAACTGCAAGTTATTTTAACCTGAGCGCTACATTTTTAGATCACTGTGTCATGCGTGAGATGCTGCAAAAGACACAAGCACAATGCCTGTCTAGCACGTGTTTATGTTAAAAAACAACGGAAAAGCAGTGTAGTGCAATGCAAAAATGCATTATGTACTGTATAAACAGCCCCTAAGTTTTTAAAAGTCTAAAAGTCTGTGGTTTAATCGATGTGGTCACTTAAACTATACTCATATATACATACACAAATAGACAAATATAATGACTTGTTATACTAAGAGGCACATGCTTGGGTCTTACTTAATGGGTTTGAAGAGTGCCTGTCCATAATTACGAAATGACATCACCAACTTCAGCTGTGTCCCACCTGATTTTTGCACTGAAAATTACCATAAAAACCTGTAAATGAGACTTCATATTTCACAATTACAACTTAATTTTTTCATATTTGCATCTTTATTTCTCACATAATGTTCAATTCTCAGAATTTCATGTCTCACAGTTGACTTAATTTTTCATAAATGCAAAGTTCAACCAATTCATCTCTTTTTCCTATCTATACACAATCTTATTCATTTTTGTCTCAACCTGGTCCAGTACAGAACTGAGCCAAGAGAATTTTATTTTGCCCTCCTCCTCCCCAGCACCACCTGTCAAGATCTTCTACAAAGCTTTTTTTCCCTACTTCACCTTCCTAATCACTGTAATTTTTAGAATGTTTCAGCAGAAAACATCATCTCAGAAAACATAATGTGCTCATGTCCAGCAGCAGTGTAGCAGATCGAGTCCTCCAAGATCAATTCTACCTACACTCCATTCTTATCAACAAAATGCTGTTAAATCAATTTTAAAGGTTGCATAGTTTAACTGCTTTTTAAATCTCACAATGGGATTTTACCTTAAACTTTGTCTCACAATTTACTTACTTATTACATTACTGGAAGATGGAAACGTCTATACACCTCTAATCCTCCTCCCTCCTTCTTTCTCATATAAAGGCCTTGCCTTGCAAAATTTAAGGTCACCTACCTGCACTGACGATGCGGTGGGAGGCCAGTTGCTGAGTCAGCGCTGACAGGTTGGGATCTTTGTGCTGATACATCTGCCAGCGAGATATACCAAGGTGAAACCGGAGCCAAGGCGGATGTGTCTCAACACTGGTGTTCCAGAGGATAGGATCATAGCCGTCCTCATTAGCACTCAGCCTAAGAATGGGAATCACTTGTGTGTTTTTGACTGTACAGCAATCATAATTAAAGGTGCACCAAGTAATTATGCACCAAGAACTTTACACTGACATCTAGAGGCCAGAATGCTGCATCACACAATTTTTTTAATTTTTTCGGTCGTGATTATCTTGACACAGACCGATTTGTGAACAAGTTATACTGAATCATTGGCCCTGTTTACAGTTGGTATTAAGAAGCGTTTTGTTCGATCGGATTAGTGGACAACGCTAAATGCTGGTGTAAACGGGGTCTAAAAAGTTTTGAGCTTGTCCACTTTCGACCATTTCCAGAGGTAGTTGAAAACGCATCCGACCGGTTTGCTTTCGTAGTGTAAACGCTCATGTGGTCGAATGTGTTCTAACAGCCACAAAAGACAGTTTAGCCGGATGGGATTTAAACTTTATGGCTGAAAACCCAAATTTGGTTTGAAGATGAAAAACGTACCAAGCACAATGTTCTCTCACCATTCCTGATTTCTAACACACACTCACAGCGTTCGGCGTGGTCTTGCGTCTGTCCGAGCAGAAACGAAAGATGCTGCTCCCCGTATGTTTTTCTGTCGTCTCCTTTTGCGTTCATATGTAAATTGCTCTAGCTTATTTCGTCCATTAGCTCAAAAGATCTGAAAAAGCACATACATTTACCCACCCATAGACCCTCCCCTCGAAGAAATCAGGACAGAAGTGGTCGAAAGTGGACAAAATAGACAGATTAAAACACTAGGTGTAAACGGGAATGTGTCTCCCTCGTCTACTTGTGATCCAATCAAACAAAACGCATTTTAATACCAGGTGTAAACTGGGCCATTGAAAAGATCTCGAAATTCACTCACAAATGAATCATCACTATGATTTACAAGTTTACTATATAGCCAGGATTGGAAGAACAAGCAAAGCCACATGTAGCCAAAAATAAATGACGTAATAAAGTCCTCACCACTGCTGCATGTTACTCCCTTCCTCTTTTCTCTTTGTTCGAACTTTCAGCAACCAATCACCATCAGGCACAGGTGGGGTTGGCATATGATACAGAGGATGGGAGTACAGAGCCTCCAGTTTGGCAAGGTCACCTGCTGCGCTGTCTATTTCCACCTCCAGGGTGTCACTTCCTGCAGCAGCCATTGTGTTTGTTGAAGTAGATGTATTCTGATTGAAGAAGCTGATGGAGGTCTGGATGTCAGGGTGTGAGCGGGGCTCACAAGCAGTGTGGTATGTGGACAGGACAAGTGAAACCACAAGCAAATGCAGACTCAGGAAGACAATTAATAGCCACATACGCAATGTCTGTGAACGTCGACGTGTGCATACTCGCATTTTACTGAAATGAGATGCCAAAGGTAATTAATTTCAACTCTACAGTCGTCCGTATTAAAGAATATAGAGCAAAACATACCCGGCTTCCAGATTAAGGTGTTTTCGTCTCCGGCCGCCTAGACTAAAAGGAAGCTCAGTTTGTCCTTTAGACCTTCATTCCCCTGTTTGCTCCCTTGCACTCCCTGTTTCTCTCAAACATTACAGAGGAGAGGTGCCAGGTTAGGCTGATCTGAATGGATGTGTTTACTTTCCTCCCTGCAACGTCTAGCACACGTCAGAGTTGTAGTCTGTTCTCTACTCAGAAGAACCTGAATTGACTGTTAGGGGAGAGTGGGGTAAACTGTGCCACTGTTTACCAAAGTTGTCTTCTAGCCTCCTGCGACCAAGCACATTTTTTCACTTTTTTTGTCGATACGATATGTGCTGCATTTTTTGTCCAGGAGTATCTTACAGAGGCTTTAAAGTGATTCCAAATGTTGGGGGTTTGGCCATGAAAACTTACACTTAAATAAAATTTTTACTTACAACAAAAATAGCTGACATTCATACTGAATTATTTATTATTATGCAAGGCAATGACAAGATTATACAAGAAACTATTTAATAACAAATGATCCAGTTCCATCTACAGTATATCAGATCAGCTAAGACAACGCTATTTATATTGATGAAAATAATTGAATATTACCAAAAATTATAATATATATATATATATATATATATATATTAATATTGAAATTAAAATAAAACTTTAAAAATATTATAAAATGTTATAAACATATATTAATAATATATTAATATATTTATAAATAAATGTATAAAAATGTTTTATAATTTTTTTATTTTCAGTATTTTGTTTTCTACATTTTTATAAACAAAAAATTTTTGTTCATGATAGAAAAAAACTGAAATTTGATTTAAAAAAGCTGTTGTCAATGCTATTAATGAATATTAATGAAAATAATTTTTATAATATCAATCTAAATCAAATTAATAAAATATGAATATTTTAACAATAATATTAAAATATTTACATTTTATTTAGTATTATTCTATATCTTTTAAACATAAAACAATTTACATTCTTGATAATAAAAAAAGCAGGCAAAAAATAAATTAAAAATCCTTGGTTGGACTGAACAAACAAACTATGAAATGTTGCTTCATTGAAGTCTTATTTTCCCCAGTATTCCCTGTTATATGCTTTCACATTTAAATAATTTTTAACTGCCATGTAGAGTACAATCCAAAGTCTACTAGACCATTCCGAATCAGGTGGGACAGGTGCACAAATGCTCTTTTGGGTCTCATAATCTCACCCTGTATATCTGATGGGGGACCTCCTCACCATGGTAAATCTGAGACAGATGTGCATCTCTCAAGCACACATGCGCCCACATTCACCACATCCACATCTAATCGTGCCCCAGCAGATGAATAACCCGGAGAACACCTCACACCGCCTGGTGCTTTTGTGATCAAATCTGCATGTTTGCTAATCTTGCATCATGGCATGCAATCAGAAATCAGATACACAGCAAAAGGCGAAGTGTATGGCGTTTACTCTTAGCCAATGATGATACATATATAGAGAGATAAACACACAGAAGTGTACACATAATATATAATTAGTTATCATTCAGCACCCTGTATAAGTGGATGGTCTATTATGTCTTTATCTGGGTTGCTAAGGAACAGTTTTGAAATTAAGCTGATCAAAAGGGAGACGCCAGAAGGCCAAACGATTAAAGCAAAGTTGTTTAGAGTGTGGGAGGCTGTTTTCATTAAGTGCTGCAGACCAAAAGATTGGCTGTGGTTTGATAATATGCCAGGCAGGAACGTGCATCTCACCATTTCAAGCTCACACAAAAGTGAAAATTCTTACAAACCCTAATGATGTTTTTTTTCCGGTATACGGGATGATATTGGTGCCTGCAATTGTACAAATCATAACCGTATATTTACGTGATATAATATTAATATACCAATCTTTGGCTATCAAAATTGTTTCATCATATATTATTCAGTAATTTATAGCTTTTACTTGCAAAAAAAAAAAAAAAAAAAAAAAAGATTTGGCAATGTTATACAGTAAAATGATATGCAATGTTAATTTAGTTTACACTGCACAGTTACAGTTAACAAATGAACATGTTTTGGTGTAGAATTTTTGCTTTTTTACACTGAAAAAATAATTTGTTGAATTTAATTTTAAAAAAAATGATTGTAAGTGGTTGCACACAACTAAGTTCAACTTAATGCATTTGTTTAAATGTAGCCAAAATCAATTGAGTGCAACCACTTACGATCATTTTTTTAATTAAATTAGACGAATAATTTTTTGCAATGTACATCGGTGATGCAGTTTCATTTCTATTTGAATTTACATGAATGCGAATAAGATTTGAAAGCTGCAGCAGAGGAGATTTCGGTGCTCGAAATATAGTGCACAGCTTCTGAAGTTTTTTTAGCTTGAAAGCAACTGTGCCCGTGCACTTTCATTGAAAGTAAAAGAGCAGCATGAACATTCTGCTAAATATCTGTTTTTATGTAAATGATGACAACATTTGGTAAATTATTACTTAAGCATAATGTGCAATACCTGATGCACAAGTGGATGTACTTTTGCTGTAGGTATGAAAAAGGTGAGCAAAGAAAGGTTACTGTGTGTATATGGGAAGGAGGGCACAGTAACCTGACAGCAGGTCAGTGTGTGTGTGTGTGTGTAAACAGATGCTCTGAGCCAGATTTCTACACTCCCTTGTGCAATAATGTGTCAATAAAATGAGCCTCAACAACTCAACATTTGAACCCATGCTCTTTAAAACCACTTAGATCCACTCAACGCATACATATAGGCTAAACTAAATAAATCAACTGCCCGACACAGGATGTGGTTTAGACCAAAGGATCATGGTATTTTTCTCCACAGACAACCATTTAAAAGCAGTGTTGGGGAAAGTCACTTTTAAATGTAGGCTAATGTTACAATTAGGTTTGTCACAGCAAAAGTGAAATTTAAATTTTTAAGATGTTTTTCATTCAAAGAAAAAATTTTTTTTTTTAAACAACTGTTCATTGAAAGGTTCTTTGAGGAACCAAAAATAGTTCTTTAATGGCATATGGTGCAAACAACCTCCCTTAAGTAACTTTATTTTTAAGAGTGTAAGATAAAAAGGAACAAAAGGGTTTCATTCTATTGGGGTTTTATTACACAAGACAATGACATAATAGTCATTAATAAAAACAAAAACACATTGCAGTTGTGCAAAATTTACAACTCTTATAAAATATTGTAAATATTAAAAACAGATCATACGTATTCACATTTTAATATAAAAAATAGCATTTTGTCTTATAAAAATACTTTATCCATTCAGAAAAAAATGGAAGGAATAGAAATGATAAACAGGATGGACAGAAAGGAGACAGATGGAGAAAAGGAGTGGAAGAGATGGACAATAAAACCCACAGACGACCTGCCAGCCAACTGTTAATATGAAGAGGAAAACATAAAATGCTACATTCAAAATAAAATGTACAAAATGATGCACCCTGTTCAGGACATGATATATAATCAAACAATAAAGAAACATATACATACTTGTGGCACATCCTTTATAAAGTCAGAAAGCACATGAAAAGTGAGTAATTCAGTGTTTTGAGTTAGGAACACTTCCATACGCACACCGCCAAACTCCCACCGAAGAACATGTAAAGAAGATTCTTCACTTCGTGTGTAATTTCGAAACCAAAGCCCTCGCCAATCACCACATGCCAAGAGTTCCCAAACTTCTTATCCATCGACTCCTTAATCATTTTAGCGGCGCTCTGTAGAGAAGGAAATAACGTTAGGAATCACAAAGGAGATCTTATTAATTCTCAACTACTTCTCCTAGATGGGAATGTGAGCTAACCTCATTGTTAGAGGCAAACTTCTCGCACGCCGTAACGCAGAGCTCCATGGTTTCCACCCGCATCTCCTCAGCCATATCTGTGTGCTGTGGAGGAAATACATGTAGCGGCTCAATTATTATGATTATAATTATGATGTTTCGACCCGCATATTTCATGGTTAAAGGCAGCTGCACAGACACAAAATATAACCTTTTTTTGTTGTGCCAGTTTCTCACATACTGTCTGAGGGTACTATTGACAGTAAAGCTGCATGATTCTGGACAAACTGAAAATCACGATTCTGAACAGACAACTAAACAAAATAACATAATTTACTAGAGGTTCTGACAAAATGTTAATTGCTGCAGTCTATTTAAAATGTTTTATTAGTTTGAATGAATAATTGAAAAAAATATGTTTTTGTTTTAAATAAATGATTCAATGACTCGCTCATAAATACTTCACATGTTTCATTTACTGGATGAATCAGCGTTTTTGAATGAATCTCTTGAGTGAATGATTCAGTGACAAATACAATTTTAACAGTCACTTGTCGCCACCTACTGGTGTAACGATGTAATCGCTACAATCGTTATTTAAGGTGAGCAGGCAAAAACATCGGGGGTTTTTTACTGGTCAATTTTGAGATTTTGGGCTATTTGTCTTCAATAACATGTCTTCTTTCAGACTTGTGGTGAAAATAAGTCCGAAATACACATTTAGGTCTTTATTTTACTACACTTTGTCTGTAGATTTCTCATAAATTCAACAAAAGTTGGCGTTCTTAATCAACATGGTGCTCCGCGATCTCTGTCTGCTCCCTGTCATCACACGCACGGCTGGAAAGCTCTCTCTCTCTCCTGTACAATGCTGTCAGATCCAAATATGGTCATTTCCTTTTTAGCAGCAACCAATCGTTAAAGTAAAAGGGCTGAATGCGCAATCTCATTGGCTGATGATAAATCTTTAAAGCCCGTTTTCTCAAAATGACTTTTCTCTCATACTCCAAGTCCAAAATCTCCACTTCAGTAGCACCTATATACACCAAACTTTCCAGTCTTGTACCTAGTTATATTATGAAGACATTTACAGAGGGATTTGTAAATATATTATTCCTAGCCTGATTTATATAACATTTTATTCCAAAAAACATGGCGAAAATCATTTTTTTAAGGCAATTGACAATTATATTCTAATTTACAGGATAACAGAAGTAGATATCCATAAATCCCTCTGCAATTTTTTTCCCATCTAATATGTGAACACAATGAAAAAATAAAAAATTTTATCCAATAATTATCCAATACTCAGATTTCGTTTTTTTTAAATGTATGCAAATTAGCACATATTTAATTAGATATTGCCTAATTTGCATATTTAAACATTAAATTACAGAAAACTTCTAATACATTTTTTTCTCATCTTAATGTAGGTAATCAACTGGGAAAGTTTCATGGTGATATCTGCTAGTTAACATTTTTAACCTATTCACCTGTAGTGTCTCGCCTTAACGTAAATATTTGCTTTTAATCACAACCGTAGACATCAGTGTTTATATCTGAACAATAAACTTTTATCCAAGTACTTCTATGATATTATGAATATTTGTAGCACAGAAATAATGATACTGTGATTTTGAAAAGACTGTGAAGCTGTTTAATACCTATACATGGCAACTGCTTTCTATGCGTCAGCGGCGGCGCAAACGCAGATCTGAATGTTCTGGTGTGATTTTGTCAAAGGTTTAATAGACACAGGAGAATCGTTGTCATTTAGGAATAAGATCGCATGTGTGTTTCAATCGAGATTGTAATCTTTTAACGATTAATTGTGCAGCTCTAATTGACATTTACATTTATGCATTTGACAGACAGAAATAAAAAAGGTAATTGCAACTTTTTACCTCACAATTCAGACTTTTTTTTTTTCACAGAATTTTCTATATCTCGCAATTCAAACTTTATAACACTCAACTGCGAGTTTATGTCTTACAATTCGGGAAAATTCGGAAAAATTAAAAAGGTCATTCTGGCTTTTTTTGTTAAAAAAATTCTCAGAATCGCGAGATATTATTTTGCAATTGCGAGCTATAAAGAGAGAAAAATTAAGAGATGTGCGATATAAAAATTGCAATTGTGAGGAAAAAAGGTGGAATTGTGAGAAATACCTTTTTTTATTCTGTGGCGGCAAGAAGCTTCTATAGTTTATAATATTTATATCTTGTTAAAAAAATATATTTGTATAATGAATTTATACTTCAAATGTTCTCATGTTTATTTATTTGTCATTTTTTTGTAAAGACTTCACAATAAAGTGTCATAAGTTAACATTAGTTATCTTATATTGAGGAGATCCCCCCCCCATGTAAAGCGCTTTGAGTGCCGAGAAAAGCGCTATATAAATGTAATGAATTATTATTATTATTATTATTATAGTTAAAATGAACTAAGAATGAAAAATACAGCATTTATTAATCTTAGTTCATGTTAATTTCAACATTTAGCCTACTAATACACAAATACAAAAGTCGTATTTGTTAACATTAGTTAGTGCACTGTGAATTAACATGAACAAACAATGAACAGCTGGATTTGTATTAAACTAAATTAAAAAAGATGAATAAATACAGTAACAAATGTATTGCTCATTGTTAGTTTATGTTAGTTAATACAAACTAATGTTAACAAATGAGACCTTATTGTATGTAAAGTGTTCCCTTTTTTTCTTTTTGTAGTGTGTGAGAAGTTTTAAATGTTAATGGTATTTACCAGATTTTTGTTGGTTTCCAAAGTGTGATTTTTTGGTGAAATGTATTTGACAAGCACCATAAAAATCACACCCAGAATTTGAACCTAATATAATGAGATCCAGGAAAATTAAAATCCATTTAAGCAACAGTTTTTACCCGTATGAGAGGAAAGCTGTGTAGTCTCTTATAGTCTGCCTCGTCCTTCTTGCCATCAACTGTCTCTGCCATGATGTTAAGCTCTAGATGAGGAAACATTAACAGATGTAAGATACCAGAAGAAATCATATCTAATAAATCTAAGATGGGTATGGGAAACTGTGGTATCATTAATACCATGGTATTTTGATATATACTATAGTACAGCAAACGTACTTCAAAGAATACAATGACATTTCTATTATAAGGGTTTAATGACATGATATTACCATGGTACATTGTCCAAACAACGTTAATAGCATTGTACTTTTTTGATAAATATAAATGTAATATAAAAGCATATTTTAAGGTGGTTACTAATAGTTCTGCGTGTTTATGAAGCTAGCTTTGCTTTGGAAAGCAAACAGTATAATATTAGGAAACCTGCTAGCTCGTTAGCATTGTTAGTTCACTTGATTTGCTCGGTCTCTAGCTTTTATTTCCATTAGTCTATTCACTGCCTAAGCATTTAACGTTGCATATAAACGAACGCGGAAGGTGTGAAGAGACATTTACGTACCGTAGTGAAAGAAAACTCAAGTTATATGAGCTTAAACCGACGTCGCTAAGGAGACATATCCACCATAGCAACCACTCCTGCGCGTCAGCTGAGAGCGTAGCCCCGCCTCTCGCAAAAAGAAGCTACTCTTGATTGGTCCTTTGGCGTGTCGGTCAAGGAGTTCAAGAACACGTCATGCACCTGTATTTTGTCCTTTGGCGAGATTTTCTTTATTTCGTAATGTCTATTGGGACAAAGCATGGAAAATGCACATTAAAGACGTATCTGAAAAACGATTTATACAGTTAATAATGTTTTGGGGGAAAAAAGAAACAATTTTGAATTTGTTTTATTATCATTGCATTTACTCAAGATTATTTTGCAAAGATTATTTTGAAAGAAAACTGGGGTGTATGATATGGAATGTAAAGATTAATAGCCTATACATTATGCTATTTTTTTTTTAAAAGAAAATACAGAGCTAATTGCAGCTAATTGTGTTAATAATGTTCATCTTGTTCTTGTGGCGTTAATGATGGTAATTTCATTGGTGTATTCTTAAAAAGATTACTTTAAAACATCCAACGGATCACATCTGTTATGTATAAGTCAGCATGAATCAGAAGTCATGATAATCTTTACTTCCCGAATGTGACATATATCCGAGTTAAATGGCTTCTCAAACAAGAACAAATGTAGGGCGGGACTTGGTTTTTGTCCATTGCAAATCGTTTGGATGGCTGGTTTGCTATTGGTCAATCTCATGTGGGTGACAGGTTGCCCCGCCCTCGTGCCAGTAAACGCATCATTAAAGAAAAGAAGAGATGTCACTGCAAGAGGAAGAGGAAGTTATTTTGATTTAGGATTAAGGGCACATGGATTTTAATAACATGATGTGCACAGGCAAATCATTTATAATAAATACTGCAATATTCATTTAAAAAGAATGAAAAAAGAATGAATTTAAAAAGAATTGTCAAATTTCACAGTGACTTTAAAATATATAATAAACATTATTACTTGCTTTTTAAAATAATTCACCCAAAAATGAATATTAGCTATGTTATCATGTCATTCCAAATCTTTACGCTGCATATTTACACATCTTCTATCCACACAACAAGTAAACTATCAATTTAAGCTCAGTATTTTATGAGCACAGACAGCAGCTGTGTCACGTCCCCATTCAACCCCTGCACTGCATGATGAAAACTGCCCTCTAGATGCTGCATCCGTCCCGCCACATTCATCTTTGTTGTTTTCTCTCACTTTTTACTGACCTGCATTAAGCTCTAGATACATCTGTGCACAGCTGCTGAGTTTGGCCCAGATAACTGTCACGCTGATCTGAGACCTATCAGCAAGAGTTTATAGTTATGTTATATTACATTATAATTTACACTACTGCAGTACTGTAATTTTTTGTAAAATAATCACTTACTTGACCTAATAAAAACCTTTTTAGTTCCCCATTTCAGTCAAATAAAAGGCATGAATTATATCGGTTAAAAGTTAACAGCAGATAAACTTTACAACAGTGCAATAAAGCTCAAGTGATTTTAAATACTTTCTCCTATATCCCAAATTTAGTATTCAGGGACATCATTAAGATAGCCATTTGTAGGTTAGGATATACATTATTTAAATGCATCCGGATTTTGCGGCACAGCGTTTGATCATCTAAAAGCTTTCCGTGAGTTTCCCAGACAGACCATGCTTTGATTTGTGGATTATAGGGGATTTTCAGTTACTAGATAGATTTACAAATAAAAGCAGGGGGAGGGGATAATCTAACCTCTGATGTGAGCAAGAATATAAAAGGAAGTTAAGAATGGTACCTTATGAGAAGAAGAGAAGAGGCTTGCAACAGACTGGAGTCTGTCTGCGCATTGAACACAGTGACACTTACAGAGCGTTCCCAGAAAAGAGTCACTTTCTGAATGTGTCAAACAGATGCTGCAGGGAATAAAGGTATAGCCTTTGTACACGTGTTATGGTATTATTTTTTATGTGATAGTGTTTTATTTCCCAGCTTCTTGTCAATAATGTTAAACTTTAAGCATTATTGAAAAGATGAAATTAATTGAAATGGCAGATTGTTCAGAGCAGAGGAAATGCACACACACAGAGAGAGAGAGAAAAGGTTTCTGGTGGGAGAGAAGCTTCAGGGGTCAGTGAGTGTGATGGAGGGGGTGATAAACACACATCTATTATTCAGCAGCAGCATGAAGAGAGTGAATGAGAGGATGAGAATGAAAATAACCAGGATTTGCATACATTTTCATTCATTGAGCCAATTATAATCTCATTGTGCATGTACAGTGTTACTTCATGTATATGTTTTGCTTGGATTGGTCTAAGGAGTAGTGAATAATAAATCCAATTTAAGACAATGCACTCTCATATTTATTTTCTTCACGTTTTTAATATTTTCATCCACATTTGTCACAATATCATTGATCCTTGGTGGTGCAAATATGAAGAAGCACTACACTGACATTACAGCTGATCATCATCCAATTGCAAGAGTCAAATAAACAGACAGGCACTTCCCTAAGCTTTTCTCTGTGATGGGGCAAGGAGGGCTATAGGTACAATGCAAAGGTAACACGACAAGATGCTAAATACTGTTTTACATTCATATTTTCATAGTGAGTGGGCTGCATATCAGATCTTCAAAATTTTGTGTGACGTTTAAGATACTAAGCTTCAAATAACACATTTTGGTTCAAATATTTTTGGATCTCGCTGAACCTGTGAGAGAAAATACATTGCAGAGTAAGTACCCATTTCAACAGATGCAAAAATAACAAAATTTTAAGACATGTTCTGATAAAGATAAGACGTTGTACACCTTTAGGTGCTGCCGGACTGAAAGTGACCCTAAGGAACTGGAAATAAAAACAAGAAAGTAAAAGGCTGATGGAAAGAAGCGAAAGCTCCACTTTACACAAATAATAAAACAAGAGCAAGACAAGTGCTGTGATAATGAGTCACATCCATCTTATTAGAAAAACATTCTCTAAATCTGAAGGGACCACTGTGCGGTAATGCTTTAAGGAGGGCATGAAATAACACAAGCAACACGAGACACAAACAGGCCTTTAAAAGCCATCGGCAGCAGCTCTATCCGAACGAACACAATCACACACACAGACAAATCCCTTTCCTGTAGAAACGAACACTCAGAGAGAGAGTGTAGCTCTACCGTAAATACATTCTTTACTTAAACCGGGACCACAGCACAATTGTCATACATTTCAAGCCTTATTTTTTCTTATTTACCACCTCCTTAAAAAAGAAAGGTATGAACCCATGGTCCCGTTCATTGCCGGGGATGGGAGCTCTGAACACAGGGGTCCACGTGGTCCTTGACAGCCCCACCAAACACGTCCACATCTCGGTCCGTCCAGGGCACCACGTTCCCCAGCCGTGGCGATTCTGGGCAAGCAGCCAGAGCGGCCACTTCTGTTGGCGACAACAACCGGTCCCAAAGGTTAAATAATGAAAGCTCCCCAACAAGAGCCTGGGATGCGTCAAACCGCCCACCAAGGGTGTCCTGCAGTGAAGCCAAGGAGAGCCGAAGGGTTAGACATAGATAAACACAATGTTGCATCAAAAATAATGTGCAGAAATGGTACCTTCAAGGAACAACACCTTGTCAAAGGGGTAGTACCCTCAAAGGTACACCTTTGTACCTTAATGACTCCTGAAGGATGCAAAAATTGTACCTTAAGGGGTAAAACAGCTTGTCATTGGTGCAGTAAAAGGACAACTTTGTACCTTATCTACCCCTAAACGGTGCATGTTAGTAGCTTAGAGTTGAAAAATGTACCATTTAGGGTGCTACTAAACTTTTAGGGGTGCGAAGGGTACTGCCCAATTGACAAGCTTTTGCACTCCTAAAGGTTAAAAATTTTAGCAATTTTTTCTGAGAGTGAAGGTGTACTTTCGAGGGTGTATTCAGACTCTTCCAGAACTCCCTGTCTTGCTCACCTGTTCCTGTCCCAATACCAAGACACCCCCGGATTTGATTGGGTGCCATGCGGATAACCCTTCACCCCGTCCTCTCAACTTTCCGCTTTGATATGCTTTCCAAACTCCATCCCGTAGGGTCCAACTCACACATATGTGCTGCCAGATGCCCTGCGGCAAAGATAGAGGCAGCTGTGCCACCTGTAAATGGAGGGAACGGTTGAGTCCATCAACTGTATTCTGCAAGGTTGCTGCGGATGGAAGGTGCGGCGATGTGTGTCTTACCTTATCATTGATGAGTAGTTCTGCAGGATTATGAATTCCCTGCAACAGGACAATTTCATTGGGTTGTTCCGGTACAGCATAGGAAAATGGTGTCCCAATTCCACTCTCGGCAGGCTTGAGCCACAGACATGCCGTGAAGGCGTACATCTCTGGAATATTCCGCCTGACAAGCCCATACATGTAGTTAGTTCGCACGGGGAAGGAAAGTTTATACCCTTGGGGGTAACTGTAATCTGTAAGACCTGAGGAGAAAAGATTAAGAGAATGAGTTTAAAATCGAGAGACAGTTTCACCCCCTTTCCCCTGAGTTGGACCCAACCCTCCTCCTTACTCTGTTCCAGCTCTGCAATACGCTCTTGCAGGGTGTTGAGTCCCTGGTCGATGTGCTGGTGGTGGCTCTGGGTCTCTTTGCGCAGGTTCTTCCTCTCCTTCTCCAGCAGTCTAATCTTCTTTTCCAGCTCTCCCTCCAAATCCTCCACAGGCCTGCCAGGCTCGCCCACCACTACGCTCCCCAATGTGCTCACAGTGTGCTCAGTGTGGTTCAACGCTGCAGGGCCAATTTCCAACTGAGAGAGAATTATGCAAGAGGTCATTATTGCAAAACCTAATGTATCCTGTTTAGCGTGTTTATCTGATTATATTAGATTAATTTGCATTACAAGAACTTAAAAAATGATGTGCTGTTGAATTAGAAAAACTTTTAACATTCAAAGAGAGCAAGATGTTAGTATTATTTCTGATCCTCAAACACCTATTATTTTTAGAAGACTTGAAATATGATGCATGAGTTGTACAAACTACCTTTTTAAATCTTTTATGTTGCTTTTACATCCTTTTGGAAGCTTATTGCATAGAAAAGAGCAACCACTACATTCTTCAAAATATATTGTAATTCTCAGAATAGAGTCATATGGCTTTGGAACGACATAAGGTTGAGTAAATTCAATTCACATTTATTTGTATAGCACTTTTCACAATACATATAACTATATTCAGCTTTGCAGAAAATGTATGTTTCAATGATAAATAAATTTTGCCCTAATGAACAGGAAATCTAGCATAAAATCAAGATATTTCCTTTAACCTCTTTAAATGATGACAGAATATTCATTATTGACTATACTAATCCGTAACATTGTTATTTTAGTATGTATTTTATTATTTAAAATATCTTAAAATAGCTTATATTTAAATTTTTCATTTAAATTGTACTTTTTGTAATTTGTTGTGCTTTTGTCATTTTTATAGTTTTAGTTTTTTTACATTTCTATTTAGCTTTAAATGTATTTTCTATTTCAGTTATAATTTTAGCAATTTTAGTACTTCAACTTATTTAATTTCAGTTAGTTGACCAGTTTCCCATTTAATATTTATATTTTATTTTATTCCAGCTTTATTTCATTTAATAAAAAAGGTTTTTTTTTTTTTTTTTTAAGTTTCAGTTAACAATAACAACTCTGATCCATAAGTCTATATCACAACATCTACAAATCAGGTGTAGCTAAGAACCTGTACTATTCTCTCCTCCCTCATGATTTATGTATATGCCTTTCAGGAGATGAACAAGATGGAGGGGAAAGGAATCACTGTCAAGGTGAGAAAGAGACACAGAGACATACTACAATATCTGTGAACAGGGACACTTCTCTCCAAAATCCCCAAGCGTTTTAATGCATCTTTGCAAACAAGTTTATTTACAAAACTGTTTCCCCTGCCCCAGCACCAAATTCCCTTTCAGACCGAGAATTATACTGTCAAGTCTTAAAGAATTTATTATTATTACCAACCTCCAACTTCTCTATGCGATCTTTAAGTTGAAGGATCGCTCTCTCCAGTTCCTCCACAGCCCGCGCCGTCTGCAGCTGTACTGCAACCGAGCTGCTCACATCATCCCCGGCCATGTGGCGCCGGTTGCTCGCCCACACTCCCATACTCCGCTCGTGCAGAGTCCTCTCCTCCAGTCCGTTCTCACACTCCGTGAGCTTCCCGGTTAGCTCCGTGATGGTCTTCTGGTCAATGAGGATCTGGTCGTTTTGTTGCATGACGATCTGTCGGAG
Source organism: Leuciscus idus (assembly GCA_021554675.1). Classification (NCBI taxonomy): domain Eukaryota; kingdom Metazoa; phylum Chordata; class Actinopteri; order Cypriniformes; family Leuciscidae; genus Leuciscus; species Leuciscus idus. The sequence goes on from CM038625.1 coordinate 35,069,189, forward strand.
CTCCTCAGCAGTGATGCGGAGGCTCCAGTCCTCCTCGTCGACAAACGGGTCATCGGCTTGTTGTCTCAAATCCCTTGATTTGCAATCACTGATGGGAACAGGGGTACAAATGAGTCGATCGAGGGTGAACTGTTTGGGACTCGGCCCAGTCACGTCCCCAGTGCTCAATTCATTGAGCGACGGTATCTCCAGGCCGATGTCCAACCCGCCTCCTTCATATGATTCAGCACCATGGAGAGCTCCGAGCGGGCCGGCGCGCGCCACGGATCCCGGCAGCGGCTCCAGCAGTGAGAGCGAGCTGTTGTCGGAGAGCGCCTGGGGCGCGGCGGCCGATGATCGCGAATACACGCTGGCGATGATGCAGATGCCCACACCAAGAAAAACCAGGAGGCCGGCAGACACCAAAACCACGACGAACTTCATCGCACCAATTGAGATTTACAATAAAAGCGCTGAATGTACCTTTAAGTGTGTTTAATAATTACAAAACAAAATGTAAACGAGATCACATTCAGTTTACATCAGAAGCAGGTGTGGATGAAATAAAGGTCGATGCATCGGTTGTTTTTCCTTCGCTCTCGGTAGATGATGCTGTGCCTCCTCCTCTCGTGTTGCTAAGCGCTCCTCCGACCGGTTACTATGGCTACTGCGCGCGAGACTGTGATAAAAATGCGTGTCACGCATGTGTCACATAGATGTACTAAACACCTTTTGGTCTCTTCATCATCAATGAATGCTTTGGCAGAACATGCGAACAGACTGAGATGCTGGAAAGAAAATGGATAGCCTATTAGAACATAATGAGTGAATAGAATTGTTATACCAAAATTCAGTGATTCCATTTTGAACACAAGCGTGATTGTATAGGACACAATTTATGTATACCTTTTAAGTTCACCCAATATACACCATTTAATGATTTGGGTTTCGTAAGATCTGTAAATGTTTTTGAAAGAAGTATCTTATGCTCACCAAGACTGCATTTATGTGATCAAAAATACAGTAAAAACAGTAATATTGTGAAATATTATTACTATTTAAAATACATAGCATATATTCGATTTGAATATATTTTAAAATGTAATTTATTCCTGTGATCAAAGCTGCATTTTCAGCATAATTACTCCAGTCTTCAGTGTCACATGTCATTCTATGATGATTTTTTATAATCAAGAAACTTTTCTGATGATTATTATTGTTGAAAGCAGTTGAAATACAACTTTTTTGGGGTTCTTTGATTAATAGAAAGGTCAAAAGAAGAGCATTTATTTGAAAATTAATTTCAACAATGTAAATGTTTAGTCACTCTTGATTACTTTAATGCATCCTTACTGAATAAATGCGTTTTTTTCTTAAAAAAAAACAGTAGTGTATACGTGTGTGTATTTATCAGGTGTTTATATATAATATAAATATGATACTGTATAGAGTATATTTTAGACACAGCATAGTCAATTATTTTGTCTATTTTCACTCCATCAATAGTACCAAACAAAGCCAAAGCCTATCTCTATTTGAGACAGTGAATAGTTGATTCAGTTACTCACCGCCTCTTGTTTCATTGAATGAATTTATATTAAAGGGATACTCCACTTTAAAATGAAAATTCTGTCATCATATACTCACCCTCATGTTGTTTCAATCCTTTATGAATTTCTTTCTTCTGCTGAACAGGAAGGAAGATATTTAGAAGAATGTCAGTAACCAGACAGTTTCTGGTCTCATTGACCTCCATAGTAGGAAAAAAATATACTATGGAAGTCAATGAGACCAGAAACTGTCTGGTTACTGATATTCTTCTTAATATATTCCTTTCTGTTCAGCAGAAGAAAGAAATTCATAAAGGATTGAAACAACATGAGGGTGAGTATATGATGACAGAATTTTCATTTTAAAGTGGAGTATCCCTTTAAAAGGCTGGTTGATTATAATTTCACTTTTTTTTACTTTAGTTGGTGTGTAATGTTGCTGTTCGAGCATAAACAACATCTACAAAGTTACGATGCTCAAAGTTCAAAGCAAAGGGAGATATTTGCTTTTAAAGAAATTGCTTTTTAAGGACTACAGCAAACGGCTGGTAGGGACTACACGAGCTTCCTCCAGGGTTAGTGACATCGCCAACCCTAAAATTTACATAAACCCCGCCCCTGAACACGATTTATAGATTATCAAGACAGAAAATGCTAATCAGTGACTAGAAGATAACTACACATAAGCTACATAAATTCACCAACTAAACATTCAGAAACGTCCTGTTGCATTCTACGTGTTGTCACTTCTTCTTGAGTCTCTCCATCATTGTCTGAATCCGATTTGATCAATAAAGGCAAAATTTTCAGTGCATTGTCTGTGTGAGTGCAAGCTGTTGAAGCTCCGCCCCCTGTGCCAGGAGAAGCAGCTCATTTGCATTTTAAGGAACGGACACAAAACGGTGCGTGCACCTTCAAAAAGTGACAATTGTAACATGCTATAAAAATATCTGTGGGGTATTTTGAGCTAAAACTTTACATACACACTCTGGGGACATCAAAGACTTATTTTACATCTTGTGAAAAGGGCATTATACCACCCCTTTTAATCAAATCTGCTGGATAAATGATGACTCTCTCATAAAGACCAGTCAGTCGTCACCACCTACTGTCGAATCGACGTAAACTCCAGATATTGATTTGTAACTGTGGAAAGTGGAAGTAAGTCTATCAGTGACCGCTTTACACTTATAAATACACTCACCTAAAGGATTATTAATGCAATCATTAATGCAATTATCTAATCAACCAATCACATGGCAGTTGATTCAATGCATTTAGGGGTGTGGTCCTGGTCAAGACAATCTCCTGAACTCCAAACTGAATGTCAGAATGGGAAAGAAAGGTGATTTAAGCAATTTTGAGCGTGGCATGGTTGTTGGTGCCAGACGGGCCGGTCTGAGTATTTCACAATCTGCTCAGTTACTGGGATTTTCACGCACAACCATTTCTAGGGTTTACAAAGAATGGTGTGAAAAGGGAAAAACATCCAGTATGCGGCAGTCCTGTGGCCGAAAATGCCTTGTTGATGCTAGAGGTCAGAGGAGAATGGGCCGACTGATTCAAGCTGATAGAAGAGCAACTTTGACTGAAATAACCACTCGTTACAACCGAGGTATGCAGCAAAGCATTTGTGAAGCCACAACACGCATAACCTTGAGGCGGATGGGCTACAACAGCAGAAGACCCCACCGGGTACCACTCATCTCCACTACAAATAGGAAAAAGAGGCTACAATTTGCACGAGCTCACCAAAATTGGACAGTTGAAGACTGGAAAAATGTTGCCTGGTCTAATGAGTCTCGATTTCTGTTGAGACATTCAGATGGTAGTCAGAATTTGGCGTAATCAGAATGAGAACATGGATCCATCATGCCTTGTTACCACTGTGCAGGCTGGTGGTGGTGGTGTAATGGTGTGGGGGATGTTTTCTTGGCACACTTTAGGCCCCTTAGTGCCAATTGGGCATCGTTTAAATGCCACGGCCTACCTGAGCATTGTTTCTGACCATGTCCATCCCTTTATGACCACCATGTACCCATCCTCTGATGGCTACTTCCAGCAGGATAATGCACCATGTCACAAAGCTTGAATCATTTCAAATTGGTTTCTTGAACATGACAATGAGTTCACTGTGCTAAAATGGCCCCCACAGTCACCAGATCTCAACCCAATAGAGCATCTTTGGGATGTGGTGGAACGGGAGCTTCGTGCCCTGGATGTGCATCCCACAAATCTCCATCAACTGCAAGATGCTATCCTATCAATATGGGCCAACATTTCTAAAGAATGCTTTCAGCACCTTGTTGAATCAATGCCACGTAGAATTAAGGCAGTTCTGAAGGCGAAAGGGGGTCAAACACATTATTAGTATGGTGTTCCTAATAATCCTTTAGGTGAGTGTATATAAGCTTTGACGATTTTTTTTTAAAGGAGTTTAAGAACAACATTTGAAGCATCATGTTAACCATGTAATTATATGGCAGACAATTTCTTAAAATTACCTAAAATGTGAAATTATGTGATATGACATATAAAATGATACATTATAAAATATTTTTTATATATAAAATATGCCCCGTCATGACAACAGTTGTCTCCACAGTTGCTTTGTCTGTAAATGTATTTTTCTTTTGCAATTTTTTTAAACCACAAATGCAGATTTAAGTCTCTTTTTTTTTATTTTTTTTACTTGAAGTCAGTACTGATTTATTGAATTTGTCAATAAAAAACATAAGTGTCATTAACATCTGCTTAAGTATGGAGTGCATTGGAGTGCAGTGCATTGAAATTATAGAGGTGCACAAACACAGTCCAATATATAGACTACCTATCAACAAATTATCAAACCTTTATTTATTGAAATGGTTGAGGTATATCTTTAAAGACATATATATGGGTGAAAAAAAGAATAAACAATTACCAAAACTGAAAAAAAATACATCAGTCTTTTTATGACTCCAAATGTAAGCTGATGTAAGCTGCTTCTTATCCACTCTGTGTAGTTCTGCTCGTCTCATTAAAGCCATTAATGTTCAATATAAATAAAATAAATCTTCAGCTGCATCGAATCGCTGCATGAAAAATACTTTCTCCACAGAGAAAAACAAAGACATCCGCTTGGCTGCTCAGAAGTCCAGCCACTCAACCATGTAAACACAGTTAGATGGAGAGATTTCACCCCCTTCATGACAGTCATCAAACACCTAGAAGACAAAGAGTTAACTTAGCACATGATGTAATCAACTAAAATATGTTTTATCCTATTTATTATTAGGGCTGTCAACTGATTAAAAGGTTTGATCCAATTAATGACATGATGTGCCGTTTAATTAATCGCACATCAAATTTGGTTGCTCCCAAAAGATAATTTAAAGTCATTATTGTGTTAAATGAGAGAAGCATCAAAAAGATTGAATTATTTGATTTAAGAAAGAATTTATTACACAAACTTTTAGGCAGCAATGGCCATGATTTTTTTCAGAAGCTGCATCAGAATTGGTATTTAGATTTTTATTTCATGAAAGCATTTACACGGCAATTACAATTAAATAATGGCATGAGATTAATGGGTTTTAAATGGACATTAAAGGGATAGTTTACCCAAAAATGAAAATTCTGTTAGTAATTCTAAATATATAAACATTACCGGACACAATCCACATGGTGTTTTGACCAGGCCAGTGGGTTGAATTATGGGATTCACTCCCCTGTAGAGCTTCATCTGTCCATCGACACTCCCCACCGTCCCCTCTTTAGCAGCGATTATGGTCATCTCCACCTTGCCATCAAAGATCAGTGTGTTTAGGATGGTCTCGATGTCTTCCATGGACAGATCTACCTGCGCACAGGAACATCAGCATATAATAAACCCATTCAGTTCATGTTTAATAACTCTGCAGCATTAAGATATTATTCCCACTCACTTTGCTGATGCCGAGCTCACAGATGTACTTCCACACTTCATGAGACGTGGCAAATGAGCTGTTTCTTTGCACCATGGGGCTCTGCTTACTGTCCCTCGCTGCTTCAGCCTAAAAACAAACGCATTTCTATTAACCCTTTCCCGGTCATTGATGAAATTTTCCATCATTTACAACACATCGCTTCCCAATTATTGACGAAATTTTCCGTAATTGACAACACAACGGTTTGCAGCCGTTGATGGAACTTTCCGTCATTTGCGACACAACGCTTCCCCCTCCATTGATGGAATTTTCCATCAATTATCACACAATGCTTCCCAATTATTGACAAAATTTTCCGTGATTCACAACGCTTCGCAGCCGTTGATGGAACTTTCCGTCACTTGCAACACAATGCTTCTCCTCCATTGACGGAATTTTCCATCATTTATGACTAGTGCTGTAGCTATCGATTATTTTAGTAATCGAGTATTCTACTGATTATTCCATCGATTAATAGAGTAATCAGATAACAAAAATTGTGGTAATAAAAATAGATCCAAGTGAACAACAGCCTTTAAAATGACTTAAAATACAAATAGGTAACACTTTACAATATGGTTCATTAGTTGACTACCTTAGTTACCATACTAAGAATGAACAATACTTCTATAGCATTTATTCATCTTAGTTAATATTAATTTTAACATTTACTAATACATTATTAAAATCACAAACTCACAGCACGCAGAGATTGGAGTTTGAGAAACCCGAGACGTGCTCTGTACATATAAATGATAACAGTGCAACTATGAAACACGCGTCCGAGGTTTTGCGTTCCCAAATGCACATTATTGGAAACCTAAACCAACAGCACATGCAGAGACTGAGTGTGTGTAGAGCAGCGTTTACTGTTAATCGGAGCTGAGGTACTTTCATCACAATCTGCACGCATGTAAATAATTCAAGCGTTTTGCTTCTCTGTGAAAAAAAAAAGTGATTTTTAACTGAATCACAGCCTTTATGATTTCATGATAGCACTATGCTATATTATGATTGCAAATGGTTTTATATAGATTGCATAGCCTTAGAAAACAGTGTAATAATGTGATTCATGGATTCTCGGCTGTGGAAAGCCCCACTTCCGGTATTTTGCCGGTTCCTCGACATGGGTAAATTGCAATCGAGGATTTTTTTAAATCGAGTACTCAACTTGAATCGAGGAATCGTTACAGCCCTATTTATGAAACACCGCTTTCCCGCCATTGACGGATTTTTTTCATTTATTTACGACACAATGCTGATGGAATTCTGCATAATTTACAACACAACACTTTCCCGCCATTGAAGAAATTGTCCATCATTTATGACACAACGCTTCACCGCGAATTTCCAGAAATTCATGTTTTCACTTTTATAAGATAGGGGGCGCTATTACACCTCTTCTGAAAGAGTACAGAATCTCCAGATCAAAACACAGGCAAAGCAGAAGAAACAAGCGATAAATGCATTGCTTACGCATATGTAAGGTAATGCGATCATCAAACATTAATCATCATATAAATCAAAACTGCCTAATGTTACCGAATGAAATGCCGAGCCCAAGAAGATGAATAGGACCGTGAAGCTTTGGGGGTGTTGATGGACTAGATCTACCCGATATATGTTTTGATCATAGTTCTGAATCAGATCTGGATGTAGTCTTTTCTAAAAAAAAAAAAAGCATGAAGCTAGCATTAAATATTTTTTGTTTAAAAGCAGAGGCTCTATTCTTTCTTTTGATATACAGTGAGGAAAATAAGTATTTGAACACCCTGCTATTTTGCAAGTTCTCCCACTTGGAAATCATGGAGGAGTCTGAAATTGTCATCGTAGGTGCATGTCCACTGTGAGAGACATAATCTAAAAAAAAAATCCAGAAATCACAATGTATGATTTTTTAACTATTTATTTGTATGATACAGCTGCAAAAAAGTATTTGAACACCTGTCTATCAGCTAGAATTCTGACCCTCAAAGACCTGTTAGTCTGCCTTTAAAATGTCCAACTCCACTCCATTTATTATCCTAAATTAGATGCACCTGTTTGAGGTCGTTAGCTGCATAAAGACACCTGTCCACCCCATACAATCAGTAAGAATCCAACTACTAACATGGCCAAGACCGAAGAGCTGTCCAAAGACACTAGAGTCAAAATTGTACACCTCCACAAGGCTGGAAAGGGCTACGGGGAAATTGCCAAGCAGCTTGGTGAAAAAAGGTCCACTGTTGGAGCAATCATTAGAAAATGGAAGAAGCTAAACATGACAGTCAATCTCCCTCGGACTGGGGCTCCATGCAAGATCTCACCTCGTGGGGTCTCAATGATCCTTAGAAAGGTGAGAAATCAGCCCAGAACTACACGGGAGGAGCTGGTCAATGACCTGAAAAGAGCTGGGACCACCATTTCCAAGGTTACTGTTGGTAATACACTAAGACGTCATGGTTTGAAATCATGCATGGCACGGAAGGTTCCCCTGCTTAAACCAGCACATGTCAAGGCCCGTCTTAAGTTTGCCAATGACCATTTGGATGATCCAGAGGAGTCATGGGAGAAAGTCATGTGGTCAGATGAGACCAAAATAGAACTTTTTGGTCATAATTCCACTAAACGTGTTTGGAGGAAGAAGAATGATGAGTACCATCCCAAGAACACCATCCCTACTGTGAAGCATGGGGGTGGTAGCATCATGCTTTGGGGGTGTTTTTCTGCACATGGGACAGGGCGACTGCACTGTATTAAGGAGAGGATGACCGGGGCCATGCATTGTGAGATTTTGGGGAACAACCTCCTTCCCTCAGTTAGAGCATTGAAGATGGGTCGAGGCTGGGTCTTCCAATATGACAATGACCCGAAGCACACAGCCAGGATAACCAAGGAGTGACTCTGTAAGAAGCATATCAAGGTTCTGGCGTGGCCTAGCCAGTCTCCAGACCTAAACCCAATAGAGAATCTTTGGAGGGAGCTCAAACTCCGTGTTTCTCAGCGACAGCCCAGAAACCTGACTGATCTAGAGAAGATCTGTGTGGAGGAGTGGGCCAAAATCCCTCCTGCAGTGTGTGCAAACCTGGTGAAAAACTACAGGAAACGTTTGACCTCTGTAATTGCAAACAAAGGCTACTGTACCAAATATTAACATTGATTTTCTCAGGTGTTCAAATACTTATTTGCAGCTGTATCATACAAATGAATAGTTAAAAAATCATACATTGTGATTTCTGGATTTTTTTTTTTAGATTATGTCTCTCACAGTGGACATGCACCTACGATGACAATTTCAGACCCCTCCATGATTTCTAAGTGGGAGAACTTGCAAAATAGCAGGGTGTTCAAATACTTATTTTCCTCACTGTATTGTATGTTCTGATATTTATACAAAAAAATATTCTGGGGGCCATGAAATTTTTTGTAAAAATGATTAAATGTTGGCGCTGACTGGTAATTATTATTTAATTTTTTCTAACGAAGAAAGAGCAGAATTCATAGTGTGAAAATTCAAGATCACAAAGATTAAGAGGAATATGAAATGTTACAATCTAACCTTACTTTGCAGGAACTTAAAGCACTGTTGGTTGAGAACCTCAACAAACTCAGACTCGAAATCTTGATCGCTATACCAGGCGCCTCCTGTCACAGATCGGTCCGGCTGCAGGTTGTACAGCATGTAGACCTTCTTCTTAGAGGCCTGGATGGGAAAAATCCATGACTTTTCAGTAGGTCTAAGGCAAATTACACATTTCAAATGTCTAAGTGTTTGGAGATGAACTCACTGCAACAGACTTCACCGCTTTGATGAGTTTCTTACTCTCAAGATTCTTGAGGATTTTATTGATTTCTGTGAGTGGAAGGTTACTCTTATATCTGATGTCTCTGCTCCAAATTCCTTTAGAAAACAGAAAAAGCAATTAAAAATAAACTCTTTATCAATATAGATCAGTCGCTTAATAAAATAATGCTAAACGCAAACAATAAAAAATGCATTTTACCTTTATTCCCAGCATCCTCTATGATTTGGTAAACTAGTTTTTCTTGGTTATCAGAGCCTTTTACTTTACTGTGAAAAAATAAATGCATAAATTATACATTATGCAATTTTTAAATAAATTTGTATGCCTTTTTTTTATTACATTTAAATGTATGTGCACATATTTGCAAACATATTCACTAAATTTGTGTGAAATATATATTTTAATTCACTAAGCTTGTGTTCACATTTATAAAACACATATGCATTTGCATATTTATATATATATACAGTATATACACATACATATAAAATATACACACACACTTATATATAGCAAATTAAGATGATGTGCTTGCATTTAAAGAGACAAACCTTGCAGACTGAACATCTTTAAGCCTGTATAAAAGGCCATTGCTGTTCTTGAGCAAGTCTAACTGACCCTGAGAACAGAAATGAAGAATCACACATGAGTATAAAGAGCAGAGACACATGTTTCATGCACCGTCAGCTGGAGCTGAACATCTCACCACAGACAGCAGTCTGTTGATGGCCGAGGCTCGCTGCTGCGCCTCAACATGCGGCATGTCATTCTGGATGACCTGGTCTGTGATCCCTTGTGGAAACTGCTGACACAGCTCTTTTATCCTTTAAAAGAGGGGAAAAAAAGGTCCTTGAGCAATATCAACAACATTTCCCGAAATTCTCTGCACAGCGCGGCAAAAAGAAAAACATTCCTTTGCTCTTCATTATGTTAAAAGGGCGATAAAAATCTTCCTGTCTCAGTTAGTACAAATAGAAATATCAAAACTGAACATTTAATTCCGACCAAAAACACTTAAAGGGATAGTGCACCCAAAAATTTAAATTCTGAAAAATCGTACTCACCCTCAAATTGTTCCAAACTTGTTTCTTCTGCTGAACACAAAATAAGATATTTGTAAGAATATCAGTAAAAAAACAGTTAATGGACCCCATTGACTTTCATAGTATATATATCTTTTTTTTTACTATGGAAGTCAATGGGGGCCATCAACCGTTTGGTTATCCACATTCTTCAAAATAACTTATTTTGTGTTCAGCAGAAGAAAGAAACTCATACATGTTTGGAACAACATGAGGGTGAGTAATAGAGTATATGATGACAGAATTTTTGTTTTTGGGTGAACTGTTCCTTTAAATTTTCTCAATATTAAAAACATTCACATATCATTACCACGACGTTCATCTTCTGGATCTAAACTCGGTTCGTTTTGCCATTAACTCAAGTACTTTCAATAAACAAAGTCTACAAAATAGCTTTGATGTTAACTTTAATTGCTTCTAAAAATCCATCCACGCGTTATGTTGTGTTTACAGGCCAAGACTCGCATGTTAAAACTGCGCTGAACTCACCGATTCTCGATATCTACAGGGTCCGTTGACTCTTTTTTTACTTTAACTTCTGTCATTGTTCAAGAGAAGGGAATTACTTGAGGATAAAGTCAAATGTCAACAATAATACTAATAATACATTCATATATCCATTTGAAGTTGAAGTGAAACGCTGTAGAATGTCAGTCTGCACTCCTCAAGTCTCGCGGTAGGCGGGGAGAGTTTACAGACGGCTGGGTTGCCAGATCGCGCCAAATAAACGTGCAAACGGGTTATCAAACACTAGCAAACATGAGCGACTTTCTTCTTCTGAATAAGTGAAAATAAGATATTTTTTGTCGTTAACGCCGACTTTAATCTGGAAGTATGCCGATAAATCCCACAAACGCGACTTACAATATGTATAACCAAAACAAGCTCAAAGTGACGAATAAAAGGAAGACATGGCAACACAGACAGGCATATTGCAAACCAAGTAAAACCTTCATACCGCCACCTACTTTGCTGGAGTTGTTATTTGTTTAATGACATCCAGCATCATAGAAAGATTTTGTTGTTGTTGTTTATTTCTTTCCTATTCTTAATGACACTTATCTTCTTTAATAAGAATAATTAAATAAACCAGCACAGGCATTTCAGTTAAAAAGGTTTGTGGGAAAAACTAACATGATGAAGCATCAGTGTGTTAACTTTGCCATTGACGGGCATATCTTATGAAATACATAATTAAATACATAAGACATAGGCCTACTTATCTATACAAAATATGTTCTGTATTATAATGTATCGTTTCATATGCATTATTGAGAAATGCATAACTGGCCTGTAGGGGGAAGCATTGGCTCACACAAAATACAGAATGTAGACACTTTTATGCAGTATTTTTTATTTATTTATTTTTATGTAGAATTTATAATAAATAATAATCCATGTGTTCACTTTAGGTAAATATAGTCTTTCACATTTCTACTTGTAACTCCTCTGTTGCCATGATGACGTTATTATTCTTTTATATACGCATGCACTTGATGTGCATCAAGTGCGTAAGTGTGTGTGTGTGTGTGTGGTGGGGTGGGTTGCGCATGCGTACCAGGCTACTCAGTTGCTATGGGATACGTGACGACTCAACAGCGTTTAATATATCTTTACAGCGTCGTTGGATACAGCGGTGCACTGCGAGTTCATTTCGTTTATGGTTCAAATTTTTACAGGTTCGAGCTACTTAAAACACACAAATAGTCTGGATAGTAGCTCATATTTTCTACAGCCTAATGTATTTAACCTTTTAATGCATGTGCTTAATTAAACGCATCTGTAGTTCTGTAAAAATGTATTTTCCCTCCTATATTATAGGTTGAAGAGTGCAAACATGACGGCAGGTTCAGTGGCAGCACCTCAAATAATCCCCATTCGCATGCCTCCTCCAGGTAAAGCCAAGCATGAGATTGACTCCTGCACTCCTGTGGAGATCAAATCAGGTGAGTCTGCGGTTTTAACACACGCTTGTAGTTGTTGCTCGTCATGTGATTGATATGGCACATGATGTATCCCAGAATCCTCTGATGTGAGTGTGCTGCTGTACACGCTGGATGGCAGTAAGCCTGAGGAGATGAAGAGACTGGGCTCTGGTGGCAACAGCACTATGAAGTTCACTGAACCTATTCGCTTACCTGTGGGGAAAGTGTCTGTGAGAGCCATGGCTGTCACCGCGTGGGTACATTTTATAGTGTGTTGTTTATAACGTTGCTGGGTGTTTCTTCAACTATGAGTACAATAAAATTCTTTGCATTACATTAAAACTGTCTTGGAACTTTTTTCTTTCTTTCTACCATTTATACAAATTTAATTTTTTACCACTTTTGCCTTGAATGTATTTATTTATATTCCAAAACCTTACAGAGCCCCTTAGATGACATGGCGTTAGGAAAGATGATATGGGAGGAAACATTTTAAAAAAATTGCTTTTGCATTTGCTCACAAAACTTTTGCGCTCTCTCACAAAAGTATTGCGTCCCCCTGAGAAACTTTGCATTCGATTGCAAAAATATTTGAATTCTCTTTTAAAAGTGTTGCTTTACCCCGACAAACTTTGCGTTCACTCAGAAAATATTTGAGTTCCTTTTCAAAAATATTGCGTTCCCCCGACAAACTTTGCTTTACCTCACAAAACTATTGTGTTATCTAGAGAAACTTTGCATCTAGAAAAGTATTGCGTTCCCCTGAGAAACTTTGCATTCGATTGCAAAAATATTTGAATTCTCTTTCAAAAGTGTTGCTTTACCCCGACAAACTTTGCGTCCGCTCACAAAATATTTGAGTTCCCTTTCAAAAGTATTGAGTTCCCCTGACAAACTGCTTTAACTCACAAAAATATTGCGTAATCTAAAGGAAACTTAGCGTCTTGAAAAGTATTGCGTTTCGCTGACAAACTTTGCGTTCGCTTGCTAAATGTTTTTGTACTTCGCAAAACTATTGCGTTATCTAGAGAAACTTTGCCTCCCCCGGAAAACTCTGTGTTCTCTTACAAAACGTTTGCGTTACCTCACAAAAGTATTGCATTCTCTAGCAAAAGCATTGTGTTTCCCTGACAAACTTGGTGTTTGCTCCCAAACTTTGTTCTCTTTCAAAAGTGTTGTGTTCCCTTGCAAAACATTTGCGTTACCTCACAAAAGTATTGTGTTCTCTAAAGAAACTAGCAAAAGTATTGCTTTTCCCTGACAAATTTGGTCGCAAATTTGGTTCGCTTGCAACATATTTGCGTCCCTCCTTTTGCGTTCTCTTGCAAAGGCACTGAAATTTAGTTTTTTCCCTTCCACCTCATCGCAAAAGTTTTGCGAGCGAACGCAAAGTTTATCTGCGAAATGCAAAAGCATCGAAATGTAATTTTTTTTCTTCCCATAATTTTTTTCTCATGTCCCTATACAGTATGGAGCCACTAGGGACATGGTGATGGGGAAAGCATTGGAACAAAATGTCAGTGCTTTTGCATTCTCTCGCAAATGTTTTGCATTCCCTCGAGAAACTTTGTGCTTGCTCGCAAAACTTTTGAGTTATTTGCCAACAAAGACAAAACTTCTCAGGGGAACACAAAACATTTGCGAGAGAATGCAAAGGCATTGAAATATAATTTTTCCCTCCCATCTCGTATTTTTCCTTCACCATGTTACTTTAAGAGCTCTGTTCTATATGGAGACACGCCAGACAAAAGAGTTTTCCATTTTATTCCAAAAATGTGTAAAATGTCATTTTTGTCACTGTCATTTCCGTAACCAAATGTTATTAAACATAATACATTATTTAAAATGGGGTGGAAATATTACGAAAATTTTTATAAAAACCACAGAATTCTCATTTGATGTGTGAGAGAGTTTATTTTCTAAAAGTCAAAAATGCCCAGTTGGGGAAACACCCAGCAACACATTTGACTTCAAATTGACCCAAATAAAGACCATTTGTAATGTAATGCAGCGATGGCCGACAGAGTGCTGTCGTCACCAAGGTTTTCATAGTGGATCCCGGTTCAGATGAGGATCAGACTGCGGATCATGAGGATGACTCTTTGAAGAATGGCAGACCGATCAATGGCAAGAATGTCAGTTTTAAACCCATTATGGATTTTTTTTTTTTTTTTTTTGTAATAACATTGCATGGATTTAAGAATATGTATTGTAAACAGTACTTTTTTGTTGAACAGGATTCATCAAGGAATTTGAAGGAGAGCGAAAATGGAGCTGGCATTTCCTCTGGTAATTTTTTAGGTAAATCATTTGGTTTTAGTCAGTGTGGATTTGTCACAAATTATTATGCATTATTATTTAAAAAATACTAATAATTTTTCCTGCATTACGGTAATGAGAATAATATTATTCACATTTCAGTAGGCTGTTTGGGCAAGGGAGTTTTAATGTGCCAAACAATATAACAATGCAAAAAAAAATGAAAATCCTTAAATATAGGATTCTATATTTTCTTTATGTGAAAAATTATTTACTTTTCTCTTGATTTTTGGGGGAAAATAAGACCTGAACATTGCTTGAGAGATTTAAAAAATATTTATAATCCATGATTTAAAAATAATTGTTAATCTCAGATTCATACTCAGTTACATGTTTTTTGACTTTCTTGTGCCTTTTTTGCATTCTTTTATGGCAGATATTCCCAGTAGTGAATCTCGAAGATCTCTGAAAGGTCCTCGATTCCTCTCACAGCGTCTCGGCCCCGGTTCATCTGCACGGTCGACAGTTGAAAACCAAGTAAAGGTTTATAACATACACAAAACACTCTCCAACAACCCTCACTATGATCAGTGTCATCTCAAGCAGAAAACTGAAACAGAACACTTCCTGTTTAACGTCAGCATTCTCAATCCCACCAGAACCAGAGTGCAGATGTTGTGGAAAGTCCCTTAAGAAGCTTGACAAGCACTCAGACATCACGGATTCAGAGAGAGACAGATTTCCTTAGGTGAGCGAGAGAGAGAGATGTTACTTTGAGCATGAAATTATTTAATTTATAATATATGTAACTCCTCTGTTTCTACTCGGATCACTGTCTGGCCTCTGTTACACTTACTCCCATCCGGGTCACGGCACCAATATAACCCCTCCGGTTCCACTCGCACTGCTCCAAACGGGATTCAAACTGATGTTTCCGGCACGGGAGGTTGGCGGACATACAAGAACACTAAAGGCCACAGTCTGTAGCGTCAGTCGCTAGTGCGCCTCTTCAGTGGAGCTAGCTTTTACTAGCTGGCCTCAGTTATGCACTTAGTACATACATATATTAACAAATAAATAATTTCCTGCTCAAAATAACATCTCCTGCTTAAGTTTTTTTGTTTCTGATGTGTCTCTTTTTCTAGTGTCCAAAGCTGTATTTATTGGGTAAAAATTACAGCAAAAATGTATATTGTGAAAACTATTCCTGTGATGCAAAGCTGCATTTTCAGCATCATAACTCCATTCTTCAGTGTCACATGATCCTTCTGAAATCATTCTAGTATGCAGATTTGCTGCTAAATTTTTAGAAAATATTATTATTATATATTATTATTATTAATTACTAATATTGATTCAAATTAATATCAATGTTGAAATCTGTGATACATTTTTTTTTTTTTTCAGGATTCTTTGATGAAATGAAAGTTAAAAAGAACAGCATTTATTTGAAATCAAAATCATTTGTAAATGTAAATGCCATAACTGTCACTTTTTATCAATTTAAAGGCAGGGTAGGCCAGAAACAGGGTAGGCCAGATTTGTTCCAGAAACATTTTTTGTTATGCTGGTTGAAAGTCTCAGTTAAGTTGTCTAAATATATTTTTTATGCATAAAGCATAATTATCATCTGTGGAAGGCGTAGGACCGTAAAATGTTCGTCCAATCATTGCATTAGGTCCGAATGCAACGATACAATGTCCTACCTGCCAGTCAACAGATGTATTTCTATACCTCCGCGCACCTGCTCGCGCAGACATCACACGTCATCAGCGTGTTTCATGCTATGCAGAGTTAGACAGACGTCAGTCACCGAGCACTGCAAACAAACCACAGTCAGGTGGTCCAGGTCAGCTCTCTTTAAGTTGTTTATGTTTATTATTATTGTAATGTTATGTGCTTTGAGACATGAGGTATTTTAACACCATCTCTCGTGACACTTTGTTTGCTCCCTCCCTGTTCATGTGTTTTGAAGGAGGCGTGGCTTTGGAGAAGGTGGGATCTTATGCTTTCAAATGTAGCTCTCTAATGCTAGCCGCTCCAGAAATGACCTACCCTACCTTTAATGCTTGAATAAAAGTATATATTTTTTCTATGCATTTTTATATTTTATTTTTAAATATTACTTACCCCAAACTTTTGAATGGTAGTGTATCACGGTTTCCACAAAAATATGAAGCAGTACAACTGTTTTCAACATTGACAATAATAAACAAATGTTTCTTGAACAGCAAATCAGCAGATTAGACTGATTTCTGAAGGATCATGTGACTGAAGACTGGAGTTATGATGCTGAAAATTGTGTGTGTGTGTACAGTATATATCAATATATATATCTTTCTGAAGATGTCCAAAGTGCCTGAATCATCGCCCTTCAGACCCTTTTGCCCGATTCTGTCTGCACTGTGGATCACCAGTACCCCCAATACCTGGTCAAAGACTCCCCCCTACTGAAGGAGGACAGGTAATACATACTTTGTTACTACATAATACCATGGTATTCAGATCATCAGTAATCAATTCCTAATAATATGAGTATTTGCTGTGCTTTTTCAAAGATGGGTCTATGCGTGCACTGTAAAACCATGGTGCCTCTCAATACGGCCACATGTGTGGTGTGCGAGTCTCCATTAGCTCAACAACTGCAGCCGCAGGCTAGTCTGAGACTACAGGTACATGTCTATCTGTAGTGGATCACTCCTGAGTCAATTAAATGTATTAATTAAATAAAGTATATTATATCGCTATTATTCTAGGATAAGTTAATCTGTGGCTCGTGTGGGACAGGAAACCCCTCTCACATCACACATTGTGTCACTTGTGAATCCCAGCTGCTTCAGCAAGCCACAGTAAGAGCCCCGCCTACCTGAATTCAGCATTAGCCAATCAGAAGTCTGCTGAATCATTACTAGGATTGTGATAGGACACTACAGTGGTTATAATGGTGCTTTATCATTCCACAGCCTGTTTTAAGTGGACAGAGAGCTGCACCTGTACCCAGTTCACAGGGCAAAATGGTCTCCTGCTCCAAGTGCAATAGAGTCAACCACTCGGATGCTCGATTCTGCGACTGGTGTGGTACAAAGGTGACAAAAAACTTGATTTTGATTTCATGGGGACTTTAGAGGTGCCATTGTATGGCAATTTTTTTACATTTGAAGGAAGATTTTCCCATGCAGATTTCAAACAGGGATTTCGCAATTTTCGCTGGTTGGTCACAAGGATTTGTTGTGTTGGCCAACAGAATGCTGTTGAATCGGCCCAAAAAAACCCAATGGCGTCCGACTAAAGTCAACGGTGCGAAACACACTGGAAAAACTAAGTCGGTCGACGCTCAAAAACGCCCTGACGTTGCCCGACGGCCGACCGTTGGCTTGGTGTGTCCCTGGCTTAAATTTACAAAAACAGTTAAAGGGATTTACTATTATTTTTAATCAGGAACCGACCAGAGCCTTTTGATATGTGACGCCTCAACTTCCTGTTTCAATATGAAATACATCATAATGTAACTCTGCATCATAAAGTAGTTTCATAGTACCTTTATGTCCTTTTCTCACAGAACGTTTTTTTCCACCAGACTAGATATTTGGTGTTAATTATAATATGGAGATTTTTTTCATCAAAATATCATATTTAACAAAGTTTGTACTATATAAACGAAATGCTGTGTGGTTTTGTGTTGACACACGCAGCCGGGCCACAAAGCCAGCGCTTTGACGTGTTCTCAGTGTGGAGCTAGCAGTCACCCGTATGCTAATCACTGTGGTGTGTGTGGCGTCTTCCTGGACGGCCCACCCAGGACGCCCTCACAAGTAAAGCAGGGACAGGACGCACAGGAAGCTGATCAGGTACAGCACACGGACTGTTTGGCGCTCATTAAAAACCTACAGTGTGTTATATCATTCTCTCTCTCACTCTTTCTCATGTAGCCCTCAGCCACCTGGCAGGCAGTTCCTGCGCCTGAATCTACAACCGTGCCTCACGCTTCGGGTTTGCGCATGTGTGCAGATGCACAGACGCAGACAGTCGGTCTGTTTTTCCCATCCAGCACTGAGCTGAAAAAACAGAGCCAACAGAAGGAGGCGGAGCTTAGCAGACAGGAACAGATGAGTGACAGGAAGCCCCTCCTCACTGCCATTAGTCCAGGCCGAGGTAGGCTACTTTACAATACAATTTTATTTATTTTTTTGAAACAAATAAACATGCATGACTTTTTGTATTTGCTTTTATTGTATGTATAATTCAGGGTTCTGGAGGAAGCAGGTGGACCACATCTGCGCTCATCTGCGCAGTTACACTCAGAATAATAATGAGTTCAGAGCTCTGATTGGAGAACCTCGGCTGGGCAGAGTAGGACCACTAAAAATTATACTTTTTACGTGCATTTTTTATTCCTGAAATGTATGTATTTACTTGCACTACTGTTATTGTTACACTTTTTTTATTTGATTCCTGTATTTTTATTTTTATGATCATTATTTGCATTTCCTGAACATGTTTTTGCTCTCCAGATGATCTCTGCTGTTATTCAGGAGGACAGCTATGAAGTCAGTCTGCACATCAATTTCATCTGTGCCTCACCGGAGGGATCCAGGGTAAGAAACACTCCTGAGAGCTTCTATATTGAGTCTGAAGAGAGTCTCTTGAGCATTGCATGTTTTTCAGCGTGTGTGTTGTCTTTTCCCAGTCGTCTTCTGCAGGACAGCAGAGCCGATCTGTGGCATCAGAGAGTCTGAACCTCAGTGCCGTGACAGAAGGCAGGAGTTCAGCCAGTCCGGGTAAAAAAACATGATTGGTTTTCTGTCATGATGGGGCCTTTACATTGACTTCTGCTGTTATACTGAACTAATGATATTTTCTATTGCCTACTAAAAAATGCTTTATGTGTTTTGGCCATTCATTTAAATGACAGTGGCGTTTTGGGGGCCTGAAAATGCAAACGGGTTAAAGTTTTTGAAACCGATACCGTTAACTACAAAAAACGCGAATTTGTGAAAACGGTGACGTTATGCACATGTGTATTACGTGTATTACGCGCGTTGTGTTTCTTTACAAAGTAACATCGCCAACTACTGGCCTGGCATTAATAAAGCAGCGTTTTAGTTGTTTTCGCGTATCACTGTGAACGGGGATCGTTCTGACAATGTTGTCGTCTGTACACGAAAAAACTTTTAGGTTTTTAGTACATCATTGTCATGTAAACGTGCCCTAAGACATTGTATTATTTAGTATTTTTATTAAGCCATTTTCATGGTAAATAATACATATAGTAAACTATTAATCATTTAATGGTATAATTTATAATAACATTGAGATATAAGCATCTTTTTTCCTTGTGAAGACATGACTGGTTATATTATTTTAAACTTGCTTGTTAACTTTTTTTTATTAATAATAGTAATTATTTCAAATGAATAATAAATACAAATAATTTTAAACATACTAAAGAACTTAATTGATTTCACTATTATTAGTTTTAATTATTATTACCGTTTTAATTATTAATTATAATACATACACTTTTAAATAATAGTAATTGATTTATTAATTAATCATTTAATTATAATTTACAATAGTAATAAAACATTAAGCATCAAAATATTTATTAATAAAGAATATTAACCATGTATTTGTTTCTCTTACTACTTTTTGATACATCTATTATTTATTCATTAATAGAAAACGATCAAAGTGATAATTATGACTATTTTTCTGTATCATATGTTGTTTGTACAGAGAGTAACATTAATACAGCAGGATTGTCAGCAAAAAGAAAGAAGCCGAAAAAGATCTGGACCTCAGACGCTACAGAAAAGCAGTCGGTCAGCATCACACACACACACAAACACTGACATAATAACTCTTTTAATTTATAAGATAAAGAATAGAATGTTAATGTCTTTCTCAGGAGTCTAAAGACAGTGTTCTCCTTAAGGAGGTGGGGCCTGAGGGGCGGGGCCGGATCTCAGTGGTGCAGCAGCTATTGGATGAGGTGAGGCTAAAGAGCCAATCACAGCACTCCAAACATCAGCAAAATTCATAGCTTCAGATGACATTGTGCGGTCACAATGTTTGTAGGCAAAATCAAGAAGAATTGGGAAATCTCGAAATAAACGTTCTATTGCGAGAAATAAAAACATGCAAATGTATGAGTTATACAGTCAAAATTGTGAGATAAAAAGTCTCAATTACCAAAATTTGCAAAAAGTGTTTACTTTTTTTCTTGCAATTGCGAGTTTATAACTAACTGTATAACTCATCTAGACTATATCTAACAATTCTAAGAGAAAAAAAAGTCAAGAATTGCGAGTTATAAAAGTCAGTAATTACCTTCTTTTTTAAATTTTATTCCATGATGGAAACAAGCTTTCATAGGGTTAATTGTGTAGCTGTATAAACCTGTAAAGGGTGTGTTTTGTTCTGCAGGGTGCTGATCCAGCATGTTTGGGAAGTGATGGGCGTCCTGCTCTGGTTGCTGCAGTGCTAAACGGGCATCATGATGTCATTCCTGTGCTGGTGCAGAGAGAAGCCGACGTTAACCAAGCATCTGGACCGTGAGTTCGAAAACAAGCTTCAAGCTCATTTTGATATGTCCAGTAATAATCTGAGCTAAACTGCTATTTTTAATCATCTGTGTCGGTCGCAGGTTGAATAACACGGCCCTGCATGAGGCTGCGGCTCTGGGAAATGAAGGTCTGAAGAGCGTTGAGATACTCCTGGGGTGAGACTCACAAACACAAATGGTGTTAAAGTTACAAAGGCTTGATTTTAAAAAAAAATGTCTTGGTCTTGTGTAGGTGTAACGCAAGTATCAGAAAGCAGAATGATCGGGGCCAGACGGCGTATGATATTGCCGTGGCCGCCGGAAGCAGTTCTGTGGTCTCTCTGATGGCAGCTCACATGGGACAGGGTCTGCTACAGCGCCACACCAAGGCCAGGAGCGTGTCTGGACTGGATACGTTCTCATGAGACAATCCACATCTTACTCAAACCAAATCCCATCAGTGCAATACTGTACTTGGAGATTTGTTTAGGTCCTCCTTTTAAAATTGCCACCTGAACCAAAATAAGTCAAGATACTCATCTCACCAGCAAAACCGACGTTCAAAACAAATGATTGGTTATTACAGCCATACGGATCAGACACTTATAATGGACCATATAGATGCAAAATTCGTATTTCTAACTATATTTGATGTGATTTGATAATTTTGAGTAAAAGTGTGATTTCCTGATTAACACAGTTTACAAATACAGTGATTAGATGCATTATTCAGTAGTTCTAACTTCTAGCATTAATAGTTGTCCTCTTCATGTACTCTTCTTCAAGCGATACCACAACGGTGTTAGTTTGGGGTCACGTTAGCAAAATTTTGCTGGCAAAAAAGGTCTATTGGCATTAGTGTAGCAATATATGAAGCACACACAGCTCACACACAGCTTTCTGTTGGTTAGAGGGTTAGTTCAACCAAAAATGAAAATTCGAATTACTCATGTCGTTCCAAACCTGTAAAACTTTCGTTCATCTCCAGAACACAAATAAATATATTTTTAATGAAATCTGAGAGCTTTCTGTCCCTCCATTGACAGATACTCAACTAGACTCTCGAAAAGTTCATAAAGCGATTATAAAACTAATCCATATGAATCGAGCGGTTTAGTCCAAATTTTCTGAAAAAACATGATTGCTTTATATGATGAACAGATTGAAATGATGCTTTTATTCACATAATCAGTGAACATAAAAGCTCAACCGAACCTGCTTGACGTGCGAAAACAAACCTCTTTGGTTATAGCGGAAGCTAACACGAGAATGAACCTCATTGGTTCTCGCACGTCAAGCGAACAGGCTTGTGCTTCCGTTTACCACAACTGATGTGTTGATGAATGTTTATGTGAATAAAAGCCTAATCTGGTCATCATATAAAATGATCGTGTCTCTTCAGAAAATTTGGACTAAACCATACAATTCATAGTTTTACGATCTCTTTATGAACTTTTTGAAGCGTCAAAGTATCAGTTGCGTAGCTGTCAATGGATGGATAGAAATCTCTTCGATTTCATCAAAAAGATCTTCATTTGTATTCCGAAGATGAACAAAAGTCTTACGGGTTTGGAACGTAAGGGTGAGTAATTAATGAAAGAATGAAAACATTTTGGTGAACTATCCCTTTAATGCGGCAAATTTGCGTAAACAACTTGAGCGCGTTGCATCTCTCCCAAGATATCCTTGCTATACAGTCTTCACCATCACATAGACTCATGTTGAAAGTATTGGATTTTGCCCGGCGAAAGCTCGGAGAACAACGCTGAATTAAAATCTGAAATTTGTTTAAATTACACATATAACTAGTGAGTTTCGTTTCCTTTCCTTACCCCTTCAAGAAAATGCAGCAACTTGGGCGTCCCTTGTCAGGATTTTGTCTGTTTCATTGTGTGTATGCCGTACCGTTAATTACACACGTTTTTTTGTGTAAGGTCTGTCTTTATACGTTTTTTTGAGACTGTACAGGTACTGATTCTCCCATTGTTTCCGCTGATGAAGCAAGATGATAATTGTGTTCTGTTGTCTAATTTTTCGCTCTTTGCAACTACACTGCGCTATTGGCGTATCTAGAGGCGGCAGACAATGAGCGTGAGGATATTCTCCAAACTGCACAATATACTGTATAATTAATACACTTACTATACTCATAGAAAAAAATCTATTATGAGTAGTCTTCATCTTATGTGAGTGAACACCATTCAGATGACTCTTCACAAACATGTAGAACTTTTAATATTAGCACCAAATTACTGAATGCAGCTTTAACAAGAAAAATGAAAAAAACACCACAATATTGAACATTTCAATATTTAATTAACAGGTGGCAACATTTTTTATAATTGTGCGCGCATACAAAAACATGAGTGTTAAAAATAAACACAAATTTTTTTAACTACAAAAAAGACGCATGACATAAAGGAGGAAGAGAGTTATAATCACGGTGTGTATACAGAGAAATAAAATATCCTTTGCTTTGTTTTAAACATCGAACCACATATAAAATGAAATAGCATGTCAAACTAAGCCTCAAACGGGAAGTAACACGACAAATATGACTGTGAAAACACCAACAAACACTCCCTGACTTTCATTTCAGACTGTTTCCATTTTGTGTTGTGCATCATGTGACGTCCTCAGCGGCGCAGGCGCAGGAAGAATGCGTGTCTGCACTCTTTGCTGTCCACCGGGTAATATTTATCATAGAAGTCCAGGATGTACTCCTCTGTCTTGAAGCCGAACTTCTGGTAGAGCAGCATGGCAGGGTTGCTCGCCGATACGTGAAGGGTCACATCCTTTCCCATACATGTCTACAGAGACGAGACAGGAAAGAGATCCCTGTATGAACCAGGGCTGCACGATTTTTTGGGGGGGGGGAATCTAAGTGCGATTTAAAATGCGCTAAAAATTATGAGCTGCTCACATGTGAACATTGCCATGCTTCACTCTAAAACGCGCAGCGCATTTATTTAATTAATTAAATGACATCCTAAACCATATCACGATTTCAGTTTCTCACCTGAATGAGATGGTAAATCATGAACGTGGCGATACCAGCTCGCCTCCATTCCGGATGCACCAGCAGGAAGGAGATGTAGGCCTCGTTGTACTTCACATCTGGCACCATGAAACCAAAACCGATCACAATTTTCTTGTAAAGCACCACTACGCTGAAGTCTGGGTACTGGAGGCATTCTGATAGGTCGATACCTGATGGGCAAAAGACCCCATTTTTATTCCTTCAGGAACTATTTTAACCAAAAATCTGTATTTGACAGGATGAAATGATGATTACCAGGCCAGAAGATTTCTTGGCACATGGAGTTGACAGAAGGGATGTGATTGGGCCGTACGTAGCAGTAGTCTATAGGTGCGTCAGGTTCGGCTACCCAAGTCGGGTCCTTCTTGTGATGGTACGCACGGATCTCTGAGAGTAAACGCATCTTCAGCGGCCGACTCTCGTAGTCTCTCCTACACATAAACACACACAAAGCTACTGAGCAGGAATCATATGTTAATGTCCTCAAGGCTCATAACTGTGACTCAGTTTTGCAGCTTAGTTTCCATAAATTATTTGGGTGGACTGAACATCAAATAGGGGTGTATTTGTAAAAACCATGGTCATCAGGAATATACTCAATTTTACTACCATTCATAAGTTTGGGGTCAGTAAAATTTGTTTTTCGAAAGAAATTAATCCTTAAATGCAACAAATTGATCAAAAGTGACAGTAAAGACATTTAATATTATACTAATTTGCACTATTTCAACTAAATGTGGTTCTTTTGAACCTTCTATTTATCAAAAATATGAATATGAAGCAGAACAACAACACTGATAATAATAAATAATAAATGTTTCTTGAGCAGCAAATCAGCATATTAGAATGATTTCTGAAGGATCATGTGACACTAAAGACTGGAGTAATGAAGCTGCAAATTCAGCTTTACATCATAGAAATAAAATGGATCTTAAATTTTAAAACAGAAAACAGTCCTTTTAAAAAGTAGTAATATTTCACAATATTACTGTTTTACTGTATTTTTGGTCACATAAATGCAGCCTTGGTGAGAAGAATGCAATGCAATGGGAAAAAAGAACAGAAAAAATCCAAATAAATGGTAGACTATTTCACAAACCTCAAGTATAAAATATTTGCTACATTTCAAGACGGACTTGCCACTTTTTGAACATATAGTCCTTTTATCTCATTCAAAAGAGCAAGAGAATATGACAAATTCAAACAGCCTCTAATAAGAAGAAATTAACTTTGAGTAAATGCTCAGATGTGTCCATGCGTGTACCTGATGTATGGCTTGAGCACTCTGGATGTGTAAGGACTCTTGATGGTTTGATCCATGCAGGCATCAGAACCCATTAGCCTGTGCCAGAAGGACACTGTGGGCTGATAGAACCCTTTCCTTATGGACACTGTTGACTGAAAAAACAAAACACAAGCCATCTAAACAAGTTTCTCACTTGAAGTTAAATGACATACCATACAGGTTTTCTTATGGCTTACCTGAAAGCGATCGAGTATACGAAGATCCTGGCTGGTGGTTCTGTATTTCTCATCTCTGCTCGTCCTGTGGTTTGCCAAGCCCCCTTGTGCCCCGTACACGCCCCCCACCAGGCTGAGTGTAGCACTCACGGCCTGATCCACATCCAGCAGGGGAAGCCCTCGCTCTCTTTTCGCCTGGCGCACGAGCAGCTTGCGATGTAGCCTTTTGGCCTGTGGCGTGACGGCCAGCGCTTGCGGACAGGCCTCTAGCTTGTGGAGCAGCACGCGCTCCTCGTAAAGGCTGATGAACGTGTAACGAGGGGCGGGCAAAGGCACGCAACCCTCACCCTTATCCTGAAGAACCTTCCTCCGCTCTATACCGCACCCCCGTCCCGTCGGCAACAAGCCTTCATCCTGGCCCTCGTCTTCCTCGCCATCTCTACCCCGCTCCTCGTCTTCACTCTCCAGTTCTTGTTTGATCAGCTCGGCCGGGCGTAGCTTTTTCCTGACCATGATGGTGCCAGTGGCCAAAGGCATGCTGGGAGGGGGTATATACTCCATCCCGGGGTCGATAACACCCTCAGCATCCAATTCTTCATCGTCTGATGGAAAGTCATACAGTGATTAGAGATGAAGTGAATAAAGGTGCTGCGACTATGTCTGTTTTTACCAAACATATGTTTAAAATATCAGTATATGAGCTATAAAATATATGAGTGGTTGGTAGGACATTACTAGGGTGTTGCAAAGGTGTTCTGGTTGGGCACTAGGGCATTTCTAGGGTGCTTAAGGTTTCATTTCTAGGGTACTCTTGCCATGTGGTTGCAAGGGTGTTATGAGTGGTTCTTAGAATGTTACTATGTGAGTGCTATCAAGGTAAAGACCCCTCAAGGTAAGTCTATGCCATCTTTTCGCCCATCTTAGCATCCATCAGGTGGAAACTGTAAGGCCCTGTGTCCACCAAAGTGTTTTTTCAATTGTCCAATTGTTTTCAATGGAAGCGCTGCGTTTTTAAAACGTCAGGAGCGTAAGGAGTGTCTATTTCACGCTGAAGCGCTGCGCGCTCTGAGTTTTTTACCGGTCGCCGAGAGTTGAAGAATGTTCAACTTTGGGTAAAACGCAGCGCTCATCACTGTCACTTTTTACCCAGCCGTCCAATCACAGTGGAGGAGGGGCGGGACAAATACCACACCGACCAACTGTCACATTCTGCTTGTACAACGTCAACAGATGACAACAACAAGCATAATAACGGAACAAAATTATTTAAAACAAGATCCAGAGCAAATACTTTACAACGTATCGACATTTATATATAAAAAACAACAACACAGAAACAAACTATCTGTGAAATGAGATAATAGTAACACTTCCGCTGATATTCCTTATCAACTGAACAAAACGCTCTCAAGCGCCCACAGCTAAGCGTTTTCAACTGTTGGACACGCGGCCTAAGTTTGTTTAGAAAAGTAACTAAGTGTTTGGTCAGTAAGCATGAGCATCAACTCACCGTGGAACAGAGCTTGAGGGGGCATGACATCCGGGATGAGATCGGCCTCTGACAGCAGGCTGGGCGTAGCAGAGTGTGAGGCGGGCGTTCCAGGGGCGGAGAAGTCGGGCGAGGGGGAGGGGGAGGGAGAGGTGAGCGGGGTCCTGTCCGATGAGCTGAGAGAGGAAAAGTCAATGACTTCACCCTTCTCCAGATACGGATCCGAGCGACGCCCACGGTTGCCCAGTTTTACAGGTGTGGACGAGGCACTGCGGTCAAGGAACCCGGCCGCCTCCTTCTGTGCACGCCGGATCTCTTTTGCCTCCTGTGTACGGGAACGCTTTTCTTTCAGTTGCATAGCGCTCTCCACTGGGTTCCGACTTCCACGCTTCCTCAAACCCTCCACAGTGATTATGGGGTCGAGGGACGGCTTCGACACAGCTGGAATAACAACATGCAGACCCCAAAATGTTACATTTACATTTAAAATGAAGGAAAATACACAGCATTACTAGAGTTGTCAAAAGTATTGACTTCGGCCATTGTGTTGGCCATTGTGTTGACATGCTCAACATATATGTATGTTATTGGCTACAATGATCAACGCTTCAAAAACATGTTGTCTTTAAAGGGATACTTCAGGATTTAGCATTAAGCTTTGTATTAGTAGAAAACCTGTAGTATTTTCGAATTACCGTGCTTCCCACCCTCATGTCCCCCTGAGACGAGAGATTTATGTATTTTTTGTCTGGAAAAAATCCTCTGATGACGCAAAAATCGTCATTTTGCGTCATCGGAGGATTTTTTGGCCAGAGGCTAAAGACTACAGCCAGTAGGAGGGGCTGTCCCGCATGTTTTCAACCAGCCCATAGAAGGTGGGATCTCACTCACAGAATGTACACATAGTGTCAGCCGTCTTTCTTTGGAAGCTAAGCTAGCAGGCTCTTGTTCTGTGGAGAAAGCTGAGTATTAGGGGTTACCATCCTCTTTTTCCCGGACATGTCCGGCCGTCGAGATCGTCCAAAATGCCCGGGATTCGGCTTTTGCTTTCTGCAGTCGCCATTCATTGTTTACATGCACACCTTTTGTTTCAATCTAACTGAATTCATTCCGATTGGTGAATCTGAATGTAGTGTTTACATCAACGCTAAACAAGTGATCGGTCGATGTGCGTTTTAACATTGCTAAGAAAATTCCCGCTCCTCCATGAGAGATACGAGACCGGTGCGTCTCAGTAATCACGCCACCGGCCTCTCATCGTTCTCCCACGGCCCTCAGCCTCGTCCTGCTCGCCACAGTAAACATGATGAATGGCGACTGTAGAACGCAAAAGCCGAAACCCGGACATTTTGGGCGATCTCGAAATCCCGGGCGTCCTCGTCACGGAGACTCACTAGTAGCCTAGCCTTGTTGTTTTAAACTGCGCTCTCTTACCGGTAGGCGTGGCTTGGGAGTGGCCTCTTAGGGCAGCGAAGCAAGTGCATTCTGGGAGTTGTTGTCTTTCATCCACATAAGCCAAAAATAAATGTTCTGGCTTTTCTCAGTCTAGAAAGCTCCAAATTCAAAAATAATTTCACATTTCTTCTACATAAATGACCCATTTTAAATACACATTCATCTTTCCAGAGGTGAAGTATCCCTTTGACGCTCTTCATCGAGTGCTTGAAAGCAGTGTCTATCAGCTGATCCGTCTTTAAGCGGATATATTTGGGATCTGCTGATAGATGCCTGCTTTTAAATGCTCCCCTGTGTATCTATGCAAGCGCTCGCTGAAGAGTGTCAAAGATGTCATTGTAGCCAATCACAGACATATATGTTGAGCGTGTCAACCCAATGGCCAATCAGAGGCGTTTAAGAATCAGTTCAACAGTGCTCAAAATGCTAGAGGGAAATGCTTGGATTGGAAATGGATTGAAATGTTGATCCAACAACATGTTGTACTTGGTAAAATCACGTTTACACCAAACTACTACTACCTTTGGCCTTTATTGAGGCCGCAGAGCTTTTCTCCCCCTCGGGCCGCAGAGTCGGTGGCCGGTTCTGGACTAGCTTCCACCAGCCGGGTTCTCCGAATTCCTGCGCACCGGAGCGGAAAAATGTTGGACTGCCGACAGACAGACACCCTGCCACGGTGCTCCACCACGTGGACGTCTTCTTTCTGAGCATGAATAATCATAAAATATAAACGTACTCGCCTTTCAAAATCAGGTTTATCATTTAAAACTAAATATAACAGTTTTGATACTCAGTCTCACCTGGAACCAAGTAGGAATGTCCAGTGCCGACTAATAAATGCACAAATATCTTCCTTCCATCTGAAGTAACCTTGTCGTCCGGTGCCCTCTAAAGACAGGTTATACATGGCCAACATAACCACCTATAAGCATAAAATCAAACAATTCAGAGACCTTTTTTTTTTTTTACCAGAATGCAGAATCAAATCATCTCAAAAGTCTTTATTTGAATATTATGAGATTTTCCATTTTTGTAATGCTATTTCAGGTATATAGACACAGATATCCTTTCAGGACAAATCCTGCAATGTGTTTTCAGATACTTTTGTCAAGCTAACTAAATACGTTTTTTGTTTATTTCAATTGCTCCCGAGTGCATACCTGCTGCCAGGTCAGCCTCATCCTCTCAAAACTCTCCTTCCCGTCTTCCGCACAATCCGAGCAGGTGAACTTGAAGAAGTTGTCTCCTTTCAGGTAGCTGGGCTGCTCTCCGCGTAGCTGAGCTGAACCAAACAAGGGGGGAAAAAAATCACGGAAAAGACAGCTCTGAGACGAAGCACACTTTTTTCAGATCAGTCTTTATTGAGTGAACAAATGCAGCCCAAGTTGAACATCACATCTTAAACTGGTCACATATCAGACATGTCGTCCCTTGTTAATGGTCTTCTCACCGGCCGGGATCCATTTGTGGCACTTCTCGCAGTAGAACGACATGTCCTCGTTCCAGCTCCCCTCTCCGTCCTCACCGACGTCGCTGTTCAGAGAGTCTCCGCTCTGGTCATGAGACAAATCCACAGACGCCTGGTCCTCCGATTCCACAATGAGGAGAGTTTCTCCCTCCACCTCGCCTTCCTCCAGACCCTCAGAGGCTGACGTGCACATGGTCTCCTCGTCCTGTGCCGTGAGACCCCTCTGGTCCCCACTGTCCATTTTTCCACCTAACAGATAAGAGGAAGCGATTAGATACAGGGCTCGACAATAATGGCTGCCCGATGGACCGGGACCAGCATGAAAGACGCTCAGGACAGCTGACGGAATAGTTTCGAATTTCCACTTAATTAAGTCTTGCCGATTTAAACATTCAAGACACGAAAGAGATTATTCTGCATTATTTTGTTCATTTGACTGTTTATTTGTCTTTAATAATGTTTGAACTTCTTATTAGCTATGCAAGTAGTTTTCGCTGTGGTATAGGAATTACCTAGAAGGGATCTGAAATGTTGGTGTCATAACAACCTTATTTATTAGAATACAAGATTACAATGTGTCAAATACAACGGAAACAATAACATTTATTATTACGGTTACACTTCATTATAAGGTGACGTAGTTACAGTGTACTTACTCAAATAAGTACTAAGTAATATTAATTAACTACTTACGGTTAGGGTTGGCTACTTGTAATTATGCATAAGTTACTGTATTTACTATAGGAAGTACATTTATTAACGTGTGACTACGCCTTAAATCAAAGTGCTACCATTATTATTTATCAAACGGTTTTTGTGTGTGTGTGTGTGACAATCATAGACTGTAATTGTGACAATGACGATAAGTTACCACAATTTACTATTGCAGAAACTATAGAAACCGAGGTATTTCGTGAGAGAAACACGAGTAATAGTTGTGCAACTGTAAATTAATTATAAATAATAATAGTATTAATATGTTGTACCAGTCGGTTTATGAACTGTGTGTCCCCGGCGTGTCAGCCTCTTGTCGGTCTCGCGCGGCCACGAGCTCTCTTGTCAGTTGTATCTGTTCCTCGAGCACGCGCAGGTTCTCGCGCTTCCGCTCCACGCGCTCCAGGTCGCGCAGCACTCCGTCGTGCAGCCTCTGCGAACACGTGATCATTTCACATTATAAACACTGCATGTTTTATACTAAGATGCGACATTTGAAGTAACCCCCTGATAATAACCACTGGTAAAACTACAGATAGCTCCTCATTACAATGGTAAGATATCTGTGTTAGGTTTCTATATAAATGTATTTGAAATGAAGCAGTAGCTTAAACACACGACACGTATAAACTGAAACAACTGCCAGAGAATAAAACGATTCCCTCTGAACAGAACATGTCAGCCAAGATACCCGAGTAGTTACCGTTACTATAGTAAAATGGTATGTTTTGCATTAGACAAAACAGTAAAAACCCGACTGTCTCGCACATCTGTACTTGTTATGATTGCACGCATACTGTACACTAAAGGTTAAACAGAATGGATACTTCAATAACAGCGCCTCATAAAGACATTTGGCTAGTAGGACAAGAGTGTTTTTACCTCTCTGTCCCAGTTCTGCTTGAGATGAACGCCTGCAACGGTACTGAGAGTGAGCACTACCGATAATCCCAAAACAAGCTTAGAGACCGTAGACATAGTTATGAAGCATTACTGTGAATACAACTACAGTAGGATAATAGATGGCTAGAGCACTTTCATAACAGAATGGAGCTGAATCCTTTGTGGTGGTTTGGTTTCAATAGGATATCAGACTCTTTACTGCCGCCTACCGACCAGGAGCGGCAATACGCCCACTGCGCATGCGCAGTATTCACATTATTTGATTATTTGATCGGACTGCCAAATTGTTAAGATATTTTGCACAGTATTGAATTAAAAAATATTTTTGATTTCCAGTGTATACCAATCCAACATATCCAAATATTTGATGTAATTATTTTATCAAATAATGACTGAGATCAATTGAAAATCAAGTGTTTAGCATTTTTGCGATATATCCCACATATTAAGTCTGTTGTATACTGCACATTTGCATATACAATTTGCATAATATGTATACTATACATGCTGCATGTATAATATGCAGAAATATGTTATTCCAAGCAAAACTTTATTCCAGTGATTGCATTTAACTGTTTATCTTTAGTACTATTTGCAATCTATAGTCCAACATGCTTTTATCAAAAGTCCCATGTCTGGTGCAAACTAAGACTGATGATCTGTCACCAAAAATCAATCAAAGGGCAGCGGGTTACACTGAAGGTCTTCGCTAATGTAGAAATGCAAGAGAGTTTTGTGAAATAACATCTTTGGTTCCTCCACTCACTCTTCACTTCCTCTCTTTTTTTCTCGTCCAAAGTCTGAATCCACATGTTAAGAGTCATAATGTATTCTGCACACCATCCCGGGATTTTGTCTGACCATTCCAAACCGAGCTGAGAATCCCTTTTGAAACACTTTTCCCCTTTGAAATGTGGGAGAAAACAGAATGCAGATTTGTAATTCAAATGTGAATTCAAGGAAATATAAATAAAACAAAATTAATTCAACTGCATATTCCCTAAATTTAAGTGCGTGTGTATGTATATATAGGCTATATATATATATATATATATATATATATATATATACACACACAACATTTTATGTTAGATGTGATTAATTGTGATTAATTGATTTGACGGCACTAATGTATAATATATTTTATATAATTAATCATGGTGTAAAAAACATATAACTTATTATATGCTTTAATTTACCACTTTAAATGTCTTAAAACTGTACTTCAAAACATCAGTTTGTATTCAAAATCAATATTTAAATGTTATCTTACACTAAATTTTAAAATCAAAACCTTTTTCTGAAAACAATATTGATGTGTAATTAAAGGGATAGTTCACTTTGAAATTAAATTTTGGTATGTTTTAGCTTACCTCAAGGGCATCCAAGATGTAGGTGTCTTTTTTTCCGCAGTAGTTTCAATTTTGATATTTTTAGGTCAAACCGTTCTTGTCTGTCAGTCATATAATGCAGGTCGATGGTCACTGTCTCAAAGAGCATGCACAGAGTCCAAATTAAAACAATTCCCCGTCGTCCAAATTAAACAATTCCCCATCGTAAGTACACATTGATGGCCTAAGACACGAAACGAGCGGTTTGTGTGAGAAAACGAACAGTTTTTATATCGTTTTTACCTCTTGAACTCAGCCACGTCCAAGTGATCTGAGAGCGCGGGCGGGTATAGATATATACACTAGATGTCGCCTTGGCTACTGCGAAACTACTGTTTGAGACAGTGACCATAGACCTGCATTATATGACTGACAGACAAGAATGGTTTGACCTAAAAATATCAAAATTGAAACTACTGCGGAAAAAAAGACACCTACATCTTGGATGCCCTTGAGGTAAGCTAAAACATACCAAAATTTAATTTCAAAGTGAACTATCCCTTTAAAATCTGGTTGATGACTTCATTATTTTGACATTAACAGTATTGTTAATTA
The DNA here is from genome assembly GCA_021554675.1 of Leuciscus idus. Lineage (NCBI taxonomy): Eukaryota > Metazoa > Chordata > Actinopteri > Cypriniformes > Leuciscidae > Leuciscus > Leuciscus idus. Next base: position 35,102,736 of record CM038625.1, read on the forward strand.
AACTCAGTTTATAGAAATATGTGTAATACTTTGAGAAAACAATGTATTTTACTGAATAAATAGGATAATTACTCGAAATTCATTGTAATCATTTATCTTTTGTTGCAAAAGTAAATTCCTCTTTGAATTTCACATGCCCGACCACAGCAGCGCTTATGTTTCCATCCATCTATTTTTAAGCACATTTTGGGATGTCGCAAAAAACGCAAAAATGTGCATAAATTAAAAAAATGCACATAAAAAACGTATGCACTTAAAGGGATAGTTCACTTTGAAATTAAATTTTGGTATGTTTTAGCTTACCTCAAGGGCATCCAAGATGTAGGTGTCTTTTTTTCCGCAGTAGTTTCAATTTTGATATTTTTAGGTCAAACCGTTCTTGTCTGTCAGTCATATAATGCAGGTCGATGGTCACTGTCTCAAACAGTAGTTTCGCAGTAGCCAAGGCGTCATCTAGTGTATATATCTATACCCGCCCGCGCTCTCAGATCACTTGGACGTGGCTGAGTTCAAGAGGTAAAAACGATATAAAAACTGTTCGTTTTCTCACACAAACCGCTCGTTTCGTGTCTTAGGCCATCAATGTGTACTTACGATGGGGAATTGTTTAATTTGGACGACGGGGAATTGTTTTAATTTGGACTCTGTGCATGCTCTTTGAGACAAGTGACCATCGACCTGCATTAAATGACTGACAGACAAGAACGGTTTGACCTAAAAATATCAAAATTGAAACTACTGCGGAAAAAAAGACACCTACATCTTGGATGCCCTTGAGGTAAGCTAAAACATACCAAAATTTAATTTCAAAGTGAACTATCCCTTTAATTGAGTCGGATAAAAAAATGTATCCAGTAAGAAGACATGCACATAAATGGAAACCGCAATGCCATAAAAGAACCATACTTGGTTCCCTAAAGAACCATTTTCTTACTTTGAAGATGTTAACAAACCAATATAAAGAACCTTTTGTGCATTTGAAATGTTCCATGGATGCCAAAGGTTCTTCGTGGAACCACAGATGCCAATAAAGAACCTTCATTTTTAAGAGTGTAATTGTTTTACTGCGTGTGGAAAACATGTATGCGTCTGTGCGAGTCAATGCCTGAGTCAGAAGGATGAACATGCACATCTGGTGCTCAGAGTTCCTCAGCTGTGGGGCTGCCGTAAAGGTTTGTTTGATGGAACACCCCTAGTCAGTGACAGCTAAAGCAAACATCCAGCTTTCCCAAACACCACTCCACCCCTTCATCTCCACGGGCTCAAACTGAGATTTTGGAAATGGGGAACCCCAAGCAAATATGTTGCCTCAACACTTTCAATTTTTAGATTTTTTGGTGTTGAACATAGGGGATTTTATCTGGGAAATTGTGTGTATTGGCACACAGAAACATGATTATAAGTGACCCCTCTCTCCATCTTTCATCATTTGTTCGGTCCGTCTCATACCGTTTTGATGTGCTGCCAACAACAACACCACCACCTTTAAAGTGAAGTAGATTTATCAGCAGGGTGCTACTCAGCAGCATCCTGTAAGAAATCAGCATGGAAATGGATGTCTTGGTATTAAGTAAACAGATTCCCTGGCTGTTTGTTGATCTGTAGACTATCCTTTTCTTTATCAGGTCTGGAAATGATGAACCGCCATGCCTCCAGATGAGCTACGATGTTTTACCTTGCCTCACTTTAACCCGTTTCTGAGAAAAAGAAACATTCTGTGTTAGTGCGAGTGGGTGGATGTGTGTTAACAGTGTTTTAGATGTATCTTCAAACATTCAATGAACTTTGGAGCAATTCTTTGGGTGAACACTATTTTCTATGAGTAAAATAGAAGCCAGTTTCCACCTAAGGTCATTGCAATGTTATATCTCATAATTGTCTCTCAATGTGACTTTATATCTCTCTGAATTTATATTTAGAAATTTGACTGTTTCTCACAATTGCGACTTTTATATCTCACAATGAGACTTTGTTTCTTGTAATTGTGACTTCATATCTCACGTTCACTGTAAAAAGTGATCAGTTGACTTAACTTAAAAAAAGTGATGAAACCCGTTGCCTTAAAAATATTAAGTAAATAAACTTCATGTATTGAAAAAAATAAGTTACGTGAACTTGACAATTCCACATAACTTATTTTTTTCAATTACGCATTGTTTTCTTACTTAATAATTTTAAGGCCACGAGTTTCCTCACTTTTTTAAAAGTTGAGTCAACTGATCACTTTTTACAGTGAATGTGACTTTATATCTTGCAAATGTGACTTTATTTCTCACAGTGTGACTATATTTTGTGATGGCAAATTTATCTCAAACAATTGTGCCTTTATTTCTCACAATGAGAATTTATTGCGCCTTTTTTTCTCATAATGAGGCTTTATATCTTGCAATTACAAATATATCTTAAACAATTGCGTTTTTACTTCCCATAATTGTGACTTTATTTCGCTTAATTTCAATGTAGTTTACCAAAATCACAACTATTTTTCGTAAATTTGAATTTGCATTTATATCTCACAGTATCACTTTAAGTCTCTAAGGCGAAAAGTTTCCGCAAACTAATAATACGCAAGTAGATTTTCACATTTTCTGAAGCAACATTTTCTTTCTTTCCTGTTCCAAACTTGCGTTGTAATTCTGACCACTTAAAAAGTAATTGCACGTCTCATCAGCAATACATGTTGGTGTCATTAACGCTATAGCACAAACAGAACTGCGCACTTAAGTTTAAAACTCAATCTTACTGGATTGTTCAGATATTTAACCTTAAGTATACGTGGAATATTTGCACATTAGAAAGCACCACTTATAATAATCATACAAACATTACAACTACAGTAGAAGTTTGTTAGCAAAGACTTTAATCCTTAGCAAACAGACGGCAGCCTAGGGCCCTATGCTTGTTTATTTAATGAATGACTGGGGTAAAAGACGCTTTTTGGGAAGAGTTTCAGTCAATTCTTTCTCATCTTAATATCAAGGCCTTTCAGCACAACCTACATCTTAACAAACAGTAGCACAACACCGTAAGACTTGTATAAGTAGCCTATAATAGTAAGTAGCCTATTGATTTTTCAGTTACCCTGTGACATTTATTTGCACTCAGTGTAAACTTTAGTTATCTCAGATTACTGGAAGTCTTTCCAGAGCTATTACATCACCTACACATGTTTGAGGGGAACATATTGTCATTTAAGCTTTATTCAAGCTGATAGGAAAAAGATAATGGGTTTTGCAATTGCTAACTAACAATTTTTAGAATTTTCTCTCCTTCTTGTTTAGTCAAGACTGAAAATACAGCTACCCTGCGTCCCAATATGCATACTATCCACCCTGTCTGCCCTAAATAGTATTGACAATTAGTAATGTCACATACTATTTAGGATGGATAGTATGCACATTGGGACGCAGGCCTAGTTTTTTTTTTTCACCTTAACTCTAAATTAGTGTTATTTTTTAAGGCAAGCATTTAAACAAACCTCTAACCTTAAGTATTAAACTTAGGCGTGTCTAAAGTGTGACATCTAACCGTGGTCTTTCTGACAAATCAAACTATCAGAGCAGTAACTGTACTATGATACCACTAAAGTACTTTTGTAAGGGTGGTATTATAAAATGTATTACTTTAATGTATAAGTAATGCTTCTAAAGTATTACATTCTCTGTTTCATGTTTATATTTTAAAAACGTTTAGGCTATCATTCGACGTCCCACCGAATACTCACAGCCCTCTACGCTTCCCACCGCTTTTGGATACTACGCGTGACGCGGTTGGTTTAAAGGGCGTTGATTGACAGGCGTTTATCCAATCAGATGTCAGTATCAGGTCGCGTATCAGCTTTAGAGGCGGGCGCTGCGCCAACTCTCAAAAAGTGCCACGACTCCAAAAGTTAGCGGCGATTCTTTATCACTGTGCATTTGAACGCAGGTAAGCGCACGCTTTTTTTTTTAAATCACCCTTATGTGTTTTTTCACCACCAGTGAAAAAGCTATAGTTTGTCAGTCTGACAAATGGTTTTGATATTGATGTTTAGGTTGTATTTGAAAATAATTTGTATTCTCAGATGGTTTGAACTTGTGCATTGTGATAATCTAATTCAAAGCATCTTTCTTCTGCTCGAGCGTACGTGTCCTTACTGATGCTTTTATTGACTTTGTCACTTTATAGTTTTAGTCTTTCTTTATATGATGTCTTGCTGTGCTCACTGGCTTTGTACCGTTCTGAGTAGCTGTATTGTTTTTTGTGTGTCTTTTACATGATTTAACATGCTATTCGAGTTTGTGGTGTTTCATCAAGCATAAGAGCAAGTTCATTTTTAGGCTTTAACAATTGTAAAATTAGCCAAAAGTTAACTGTATCTTGCTACACATTTAATGACTGAATCGTGTTAATAATTATCCAAAATTTCTATTTACTTTCATTTTTTACGAACTTTACTTTTTTTTTTTTTTTTTTTATCATCATGAAAATGTGTTTAATATTCTATGATTTTTCAAGAGGAGAAGAGCTAAAAAGTAAAAAATAACAATACTAATAAAAAAAAAAAAAAAAATATATATATATATATATATATGTGTAAAAAAAAAACTTTGTCAAAGTAATATCATTAAGAGGACAAATGGGGGAGAAATAACCATATGGCAAAGTTCCCATAAATACTTTTTTTAAAAACCGAATTCTTTCAGCCATTATTATGTAACGTCAGCGACTCAGCAATGTTGCTGCAAGGGTTAATGTCCAACATATGAAAGCAGCCCCCTTTCACTGAGATGAGGAGTATGTGTCCTGCATGTAGGAACTCTGCATTTCCTGAGTCCTCTCTCTTCTGAGTCACGTGGATCCATTTTAGGATAGCCATATTCCCACATCGATCATTTTAGGAAAATAATTGCAAGAAATAGGCTTTTGTGATTAAAGCAAGACCTATGTGGTTTAATATGGTAAAAAAAAGAAAAGAAAAGAAAAGAAAAGTATTTGCTTGTGTTTGATGACAGCTAGATCTGAGGCTTTCATGATCACCAAAAGCGTTATGATCTTGGACATGCACCATTATAATACTATGAGTTCCTCATAGTACTTCATAAATACCATGGTAATTGTTCTGCAGAAGTAGTCTGGAATCACTACAGCCACATTGTTTTTTTTTTATTTTTTTTAATTTATTTTTTTATGGGTTGCATAATAGGCTATTTAATAAATGCAAAGCAGTGAATAGATTATAATGCATATAAGTTATATACTGTTAAGAGTAGCCGATTTCATTCAAGCCCAGTCAGTATTCTCCCCCTTACCTGAGTGCCTGAGTCAGATATTTAGTGACCCTCTCTCTAGAACTTCCATGCAAAAGTTGCACTGGCTGCTAGTTAAAACGTGATGTTGGGGGAAGGTTATTGTGGTCTGCTGCACACAGACCTGTCCCCTGGAAACTGTATGCCCCTCTCTGTTTGTGTGAGGGAATGTTGATGAGTTTGGTCTCGGCGGGGTGTTGCATAACATGAACTTTAGTGGGCAAAAGATATGGAGGTGCTGTTTTCAGTGAAAATAACTTTTTTCTTTTTTTCAAACTTTGCAAGAGGGCATCTGACATCCACTCAGCACTCTTCAATGAAGAGTCTTTTTTATTATTTATTTATCTTTTTTGCCCCCTCATGGAAGCCAAATACATGGCCAAGCAGTATAAATGACTTAAAGGTAACAGAAATGCTGGTAACCGAAACTGAACGCTTTTGCTTTTTCTCAATGCTGCATCCATGCATATAGGTGGCAGTATAAAGTCATAGACCACAGTCGTATTAGCCAACGAAACATTAACAAAACTTTAGTGAAAACATTCTAAAAAAGAACATCTTCCAAAATCTACAACTGGACAGAAGTTACTGATTGGGGCATTTATCTGTGAAAATGTTTTCAAAAATAATACTTTACAGGATATACTTTTGCAGTGGTTCTTTTGTCTGTCCTACGACGACTTGTGTGAAATGCTCAGAGGATGTTGTTGTCCATTAACATTAAATAATCCTTGTTTGCACATTTGCTTTTGTACTTTTGTAGGATTAGGAGGGAAAGGACTGAGCAAAGATGGATGTGTACGATCCTCAAACTCTGGGAATTGTGGTGTTTGGTGGCTTCATGGTGTTCTCCGCCATCGGCATTACGCTCGTTTCAACTTTTTCCATGAAGGAGACATCTTACGAAGAAGCCCTGGCCAAACAACGGCAAGACTCAGGCAAGATCCAACCCCAGCGCTCTGACAAGAAGAAAAAGGCATCTGAAAAGAAAAACAAGGCCAAGAAGAAGGAGGAGAAGCCAAATGGGAACCTTCCAGAATCTGAGCCCGAGTCCATCCCTGAACCTGTGGTAGAAAACAGTGAACCCAACGCATTACCCCAAGTTGAAGCAGAACTCCAACCTGAACCTGTGCCTGTTCCCAAGCCTGAACCTGAAGTTAAGCCCAAGCCAGTAGTACCTGAACCAGCTCCTAAGATTGTTGAGTGTGCTGCCCCTCCTACTGTAAGTGCTGTGGTGGCCCCAATTGCTCCTTCCCCAAAAGAGAAGAAAAAGAAGAAGGTGGCCAAGGTGGCACCGGCCCCCGTCAAGCCCGTGGAGGTCCCAGAAGTTGTAGTTATGGTGGAACCAGTGGTTGCAGAGGTAGTGGTGAAAGAAGCAGTTGCTCCTGAGGTTGCTGCTCCCCCTAAAGATGATGAACCAAAAACTGAAGCTCCAACCAAGAAGAAGTCTAAGAAGAAGGCTGAGCCAGGTGAGTCTCCTTGGTCATATGCATCTAGGACAGATGTAATAGTAGGGGTTCAAACTTGCACTGCTCGCATCAGTCTATACTAATTTTGATTTATTTATTTTTTTAAAGTGGTTTCTGTGGAAACGGTTGATGTCCCCCAGCCGTCACCATATAAAACTCTGGTCTCCAGTCTGAATAGTGCATCGTTCAGTGAATCCGAGACCCAGAAACTCTTTGAGATCATCAGCAAGAAGGCAGGAAAGGACTACCAACTGGTATTAAGTCAACACCTAATAAACCCTTCTTCAAAGTGCTAATACTTGTCTCCTTCTATTAGCACTCATGTCCCTTTCCTTCTCTCATTGGCAGGCATCTCAGAAGGGTGACCCCTTGACGCCGTTGAAGAAGCAGCTGGAGGAGAAGGAAAAGCAGTTGACCGCTGAGCAGGGCAACGTAGCTGCGGCCAAAAACCGTCTCCGAGAGCTTACCAAGGTAATACGTGCCAACATAGACAAACCAATGAGGTTCAAACTAGTTTCTACCCGTAATCAAGCTTCTTCACTGCAAGGTCATGAGTGACTGTTGAAAATAATTGTGTTGGTCCCGGAGCAATGTTCAGAGATGGACTGGCCATCCATCCATGGTATTTCCCTGTATACGCCTGAGATGCTGGGATACGCTCCAGCAACCCTGCAAAGCTACAAAGAACAAGCAGTTTGGAGAATGGATGGAGCAATGATCCTGTTGAAAACTAGTCTTAACCAAATCCCTGCCTGTGCCCCAACCTTAACCATTTACTACCTTAAAATCAGAAATATGATTGGTTGATAACACACCACTCTAAGCACCTAATTCAAACTTTTTCCCGATCTCAAAAATTTGATTGGTTGATAAAAACGCTGATCAGGAACATGTTCTATTTGTCAAAATGACATTAACCCTGAGGGTCTTGGGTCATTAACCGTATCTCTGACTCTCTTTTCTCTGGCCAATAGGAGTTGAGTTCTACAAAGGGCAAGATGACATCCATAGAGACCCGTATGAGCTCTGAGCTGAGCGCCCGTGGCCAGGAGATCGCTACCCTACAGGCTCACATGCAGACTTCCTACCAGGAGCACATCAACGAGACACAACAGCTCAACGGCAAGGTCACAAGTCAACAGCCTCTCACACTTTTTTCCCTCTCGCTATGCTGTGTAGTGTGTTGTTAGATTATTAAATGAGTTGTTTGTGTGTTTCCACAGATCCAAAGCCTGCAAGAGCAGTTAGAGAATGGACCGACTGCTCAGCTGGCCCGTCTGCAGCAAGAGAACTCTATTCTCAGAGATGCCCTCAATCAAGCCACTAGCCAGGCTGAAAGCAGGTACTGAACACAGTCCCTTTATAAACCCTTACAGTGAAACCGATGAAGGATAACATTTTTGAGGTAATTCTTTACGCCTCTCTACGGACATGAATACCAACACAACACCAGTGCAGACTTATGACGCTTTAAATCTTGAGATCTTTAAATTAGAGAGAATTCTGATTGAGTCGTTAAATCTGAGTCACAGTTCCTCTGTGTCATTATCGTTTATAGCTGTGGTGTGTACTTCGCTATTCTCATAGAATAAGAACTATTATTAAAGCTTTATCTTTATAGTTCTCGTCCTTGGTGTGAATGGGCCCTAAGCCATACTTAGGATTTTGCCAGGTGGATGCCAACCAACCAAAACGGGTGGAAGGGACCTCATCCATTTCTAGAGACCAGAGATTTGAGCATGTTTTTTTTAAGTTATTTTTTGGGCCAGTAAGCAATTGCCCAGATCACCTGTACCATGCTAGCCAGATAACAACCATATTGCTAAAACACACTCAGAAGACCTTAGCAATCACATAGCAATGCACTGGCAAACCATGCCCCCTCATTTTGCCCAGGCAAGCATCACAGGTTTTTCTTAAGAAAATATAAAAATAAAATTGTGCAAATTAATTTAATTGGTACAGAAATGACAGAAAGCACATTTATTATCCTTAGTGCTCATTTTTGGAAATGCAGGTTCAAATCTAACCTGTGATCCCATTCCCCCTCTCCCCTTGTAATTTCCTGGAAAAAGCCATAAAATAAATGCTACACAGCGCAAGCTAACACTAAACCTGCCTCCAGCTATAAAACGTATTATCTAACTATTTCCTTTTTGTAAATCTGTGGCTTTTTCACACACGCAGGCAGAATGCAGAGTTGGCAAAGCTGCGTCAGGATTGTGTGCGTCTAAACCGAGAGCTGAATGAGCGCACGTCTGCTCAGCATGCTGAGGAAGAGCGCAGGAAGACCCTTGAAACCAAGATGTCCACTGCTGAAGAACAGCTAGCACAAACACAAGTAAGCCCTGACCTTTTTCCTTTTATCTCATCTCTAGGTGATTGTGGTCTTTGTACCATGACAATTCTGTTCCCCTAGGTAGGAATTTCACCATATACATTAACTTTGAAAGCAATTCTTATCTGTCTTTGTGATGACTTGTATTTCTTTCAGGACATTTGTCTGTTCGTGTGTGTGTGTTTATTTTAGTTTTTTTCCCCAGCTTAGCTATGCAAGAAATGTAAACCCCTGTGGCTAAAACTCCCATGTTGGATGTTTAGCAATAATACATTCTTTGATATTAAAGAGACAGTTCGCCAAAAGTCATCATTGGGGCCCGAGCACTGATGGCGTGAGGACCCTATTGGAATTGCTCAGTTTATTTACATTTGTTGTTCCAAACCTGCATGCATATACAATGAAAGTAGATGGTGAACAGGGGGCAATTTGGGTTTCTTACTAAAAGTATTGTATGGCTATATTGGGTGCTGTTTTGGGGATGAACTATTCCTTTGACAATCCTCTGTGTCTGTGTTAGGCGTCCCGTGTGGAGGCAGAGAAGGCTCTGCAGCAGAAGTTGGATCGAGTCTGTGAAGAACTCCATGAGGCTCAGCACAGAAGCACAACCCTACAGACTCAAATAGATGCATCAAAAGAGCAAACCAAGACCCTTACCGGTCAGTACACTCAAACACATCTTGTTTCACTTATGCATTCCCTTGGCTCAGTTTCCAAATGGAAACAGTGAGTTGAAAAAAATAAAAATAATTTAAAGGGGGCATATTCTAGTTGTAGCGTTTTATGTTTTTGTACCTTTTAAGATGGAAATAACTTCTGTTTACAGAACTCCAGGAGCGTATGCATGCTACAGAAAAGGAGCTGAAAGACAGATGTGAAGAGCTGGAGAAATTGAGAGCACAGCTGTCTCAGACACCGCAGGTTACTGAGGAAAAGCCCTCTGTGGAGACAGAAGCAACCGTACAGGCTGAGATCCAGGTACATATATTTAGCACTGTGATCTAGTTGCCAATGCAGTGCAGGAAAACCAGGTTTTTGACATGAGCATTGAGATTTTAATATCAGGTACTGTACTGCATGTCATTTTTGGAAATAACAAATAATACTATTCTCATCCCTGTTTTGATTCTGTATAGAAGATCAACTGCGAGGAGGTTGAACAGTTGAGGAGCAGGTATTGTGAACTGTTCACAATTCATTTGTCACTACATTTACAGTTTAATTTTTAATTGACATGTTCCTGGATCAATACATTTTGCTGGCCGAACATTTTGCCCTAACCCTACCCCATAAGTTATCCCTAAAATTAGAGGGAAATGATAGGTGGATAACACTGATGTAGAAACACCTAACCCTGGTTGAAAGACTAAACTTGACATAAACTGTAAACTTGTCCCTCAAATCTGATTGGCTAATTGGAAAGTTGTTCTAGGATCAACAAAGAAGTTGATCCAGGAACTTATTTCACTTGGTGAAATCACATTCACCATGCTTTGATATATTGTGTGTAGTCTGAAAGAGAGGGAGGACCAGCTGACATCAATGGAGGCGGAGCTTAATCAGATAAGGGAGGAGCTTGACACATTAAAGAGAGCTCAGTCTGAGGAGACTCAGAATAGGTACTGTCTTCGTTATTTAAACTGGATGAATTTAATCGATCTTCAAATTAAGATTGGTTCAATGACACCAGTTGTTTCTAAGACCTCAGTGAATGTGCCACTCTCTGGTGTCTGATCTAAACATGGACTCGTTTTTCAGGGTTAATGAGGCGGACACGGAACGAAGGGAATACACAGCTGAGATCGACCAACTGAAAGCTAGGTATACAATACAGCTGATGCTTTCTTCAAGTATATTTTCTAGACCGTATGGATTAAATACATTTCTTTCTCACTATCCCTCAGTCTGAAAGAAAAGGAAGCTTCTGTGGCATCTCTACAGGCTCAGCTGGAGAAGATGGAAAGTGTGAGTTGAGCATATGATAATTTGATAATATTTGCATGTGTGTAATACATGTGAATTGGTATCTAATTTTATATCCACAGGCTGATACTGTTGAAGCTGAACCGCCGTTTGAGAAGTAAGAGATTTCTTTTGTCAATTCCTCCAGATATTTGTCTTATTTTTTTTCTTTCCTGGATGCTGGATAATGACCGACTTTTGTTTTTGTGTCTGTCAGTCTGGAGAAGGACGCACGCATGATCTCGATGGAGGAGGAACTTCAACAGCTTAAAGAAGAGATGGAGCGAGTGAAGGCCAAGAGCAATGTGAGTTCATCTCTACCCTACACGTCCATCCATATGTATTCAACCTGTCCACACTGTATCTACATACCTGTCTATCTACATCTTACTACCTTTCTGTTCATATCTACCCAAACTGTTGGTCCACGCTTGCCTATGGGTTCTTTCATATCTACCCAGCCTTTCTGACCATATCTACCTTACCTGTGCGTCCATATCTTCCCAACTTGATCATATATACCAACTCGTCCATCTATATCTACCTACCTATGTGTCCGTTTATACCTACCGTCCATCCATATTTACCAAACTTGTCGATATCTACCCTACTCGTATGTCTATATCTATCTGTCCATCTATATTAAACTACCTTTTCATATCTACCTAACCCATTGGTCCAGGTCTTCCTATGTGTCCGTCCATATCTACCCAGCCTGTCTGACCATAACTACCCAAGCTGCGTCCATATCTACCCAACCTGTTCATTTATGCCTACTCGTCCATCCATATCTACCTACATGTGTCCATTCATATCTACCCAGCATATCCATCCATATCTACTCACTCGTCTGTCTATATCTACCTGTCTGTCCATGCCTACCTACATATCTGTCCATATCTACCCAGCCTGTCTGACCATATCTACCCAACCCATTCAAATATACCTACTCGTCCATCCATATCCACACTCTGTCTGACCTTACCTAGCCTACCTTTACGTCCATCTACCCAACCTGTCCATATATACCTACTGGTGCACCTGAATTTATCTGTCCATCCTGATCTAACTACGATCTACTCAACCTATCTGTCCATATATACCCACTCATTCATCCAATCCTACTTGCCCATCCATGTATATCTGCCTTTCCCATTTGTCCATATCTAACCTGCTCGTCCATCCATATTGATAACCTCTCAGTTCATATTTATCAATCTCTAACTACCCATCCATCCACATCTAATTGTGGTGTGTGTTCAGGAACTGCGAGATAAAAACTATGCCGCATTGGAAGCCCTATCTGCTGCTGAGAGGCTGAGTGAAGAAAGACTGAGCCAAGCCAAGGCCGCACAGGTAACCCTGATATAAACACGTACAGTATAAACATGCACTTACTTCTATATCTACACAATACACACAAACCATGATGAATGAGGTGTTCATTATCATCAAAAGGCTGTAGTTGGCTATAACTATTAAACATTTTGTGTGGTATAATTTAATTTAGTGATCAAAGGCTTATGTGTGTGTAGAGTGAAGTCGAGCAGCAGCTGAGCTCTTTCCAGACAGACACCAGAAACGCTTTCCAGACGCTCTTCCCTCACATCAGCATAGAAATGCATCAGGTTAGAATTCCTTTTTTTAATGTAAAGTGAACCTGTGAATACATTTGATTAAATATGTGAATCATTTTAGAGCACAGGTAATTTAATATTAAATTAAATCATATTTTGTATACTTTTTGTTTTTTGTTTTGCAATAAACATATGTATGTTGTAGACAAACTGGCTGGAAGCATTCACGCATGAAGCACAGAAGAACCTGACAGAAAATCAGTCAAGCTCAGATGTGACGGTGAGATATCATCTCTATAGACACACACCTGCAATGCACGGTTGTTCTCTTCTCATGTCTCATGTTTATCTGATTATGTGTCAGGATCTGCAGCAGAAACTCGCCCAATCAGAAGAGAGACAGAGGTCACTTCAGGCTGAGTGTGAGCAGTACAGATCGACTCTCAGTGAAACGGTACGGTGGCATGCACACATTTATCATGCAAACATAGACCACACTTTTTTTCTTTTAAAGCAGGTTTTCTAAGAAATTTACAGAGTGTAAGAATTGCATTGGTGATTATTTGAAACGATGTCAATCTCCAGTTGTTGTGAAAACATGAACATAAACAAACGTGAACGACGCCCAGAAATCTACATCTCAGACAGTGCGCGAATACAGAATTGAGCTCTCTTTCATGTCTTCTTGCACTTGTCTCGGCCAGTATCCTAGTAAACATAGTTGATTATGGCTTAGTGAATATAAACAATTGAGAAAGATGTGTACAAGTATCAGTGTATTGGATCCGTGCATTTGGTCTTAAAGTGACAGCAGCCTAATATTCCTGCTGCCGTCTGTGTTTTTAATATTAATCAAACATCATTCACTGCTCTTGACTGAATAACTTTTGTAAATTTAATAAGGATTAATCTGTTTAATTTATACAGTGAAGACTGTCCAGTATTTTACATTTTGATTACTTTATTCACTTCACTTCTTTACTCACATGATTAATGTCATGATGTTTATTTTTAGGAAGAAGAATGAAACCATAATGATATCAAAGTCTGTAAATGTTACATTTATTATTGCTATGGTCTGTGGATTTCAGTCTTGACCTAAAAAGACCTTTGAAAAGGTTTTTGGCTGAACGTTGTGTGTTTTGTACAGGAGAGCACGCTGAAAGTTCTGCAGAGTAGTGTGGAGGACGGCGAGCTCATGTGGAAGTCAAAGATTACAGATGCTGAGCAGCAAAAACAGACGGTAAGAACATCCTTCACTGACCCTGGATTTGCGTGACTGTTTACCACACTTCAGTTGTGCTGAAGTTTGGATCTCCCACAGGCTCTGGATCAGGTGAAGGTCCTGGAGGAGACGATAAATGTGGAAAGACAGGACACCAATCAGGTTAATGCTCACATTTGTCATTGTTCTTTGGTTTTGGGGACTTGGGGACTGGGTTTCTGACTCGTGTTGCTCTAAACCCGTATGAGTTTTTTTTTCTTTCTGTGAAATGCAAAAGGAGAAGCTTTGATGAATGTTCACGCTGCTCTTGTAGAAACGTACTGTTCCTCTGTTCTCTGTAGCTGAAGGGGCAGGTGATGCTTTTGGAAGCCCAGCTAGAGAAACAACTGGAATCCATAACCATCAGTCAGACGTACACAGAAGAAATGTCTCAGGTGAAACGACTCCCTGACTCTTAGGTTCCTGTATAGTTTTCCCTTTTTGAGCGGAAGTTCTTTAATGTGTATATTTATATTAATGTTTATATTTTGCCAACACTTCGTGGCCTATGCTTGCTTGATTTACATTAGGAAATTACATCAACTACTACGATGGTACCTCAACGTTTGTTGTTGAACACCACATATGTGTCCCCACATTAAGTCCTTGAATTTAAGGGTATTGGACCTGGAAAGTCCTTGAAAGGTCCTTGAATTTGAAGTTAACCAAGGTGTGGGAACACTGATGACAACTAAAAACGGAAAACTTTTATGGGGACCTGAAAATGCAAACTATTGAAAACTGGATTAAAGTCCAAGTTTTAAAAAACGATACCGTTATCGTCACTGTATAAACTACAAAACGTGAATTCATGAAAGTGATGATTATTAAGTATTTTGTGTTCAGTCTATAGGTGCATAGTGCTTCTTTACAAAGTGACATCGCCATCTACTGGCCTGGCATGAATAAAACAGTGTTTTAGTCGTTTTTGTGGATATGTGTGAACGGGATCGTTTGACAACGTTGTCGTCTGTACGTGAAAAATGCAAAGGAATTTTTTATTTTTTTTTGTCCATCGTTGTCGTGTAATCGTACCCTAAACGACTCACTGACGTTTACGTTAACATGTTTGAATATGTTGTCATATCCTTCTTTATATTCTTCTCAGCTGAAGGCATTGTTATCAGAAACTCAGGTCCAGCTGATGTCAGCCAAAGCAGAGGCTCAGGAACAGAGAGCAGAACTTTCATTGGTAAGTTTAACATCGGTTTGTCTTATGTTGCACATGCGGCTTTCTACTTTGAGTGACAGCTGTGCTGTGTATTACAGGTCAAGCAGGAGCTACAGGAAGTGAGTCAGCAGGCAGAGAACGAGAAGAGCGCACAGTCCACTCAGGTCAATACTGGTTGTGTGTATTTATGTATATTATGTGCATGTCTGTTATGTATTATGTTCCGCATAGCTTGAAGAGCGTTTTCTGGCATGCTTTTTTTCTGTCTTTAGCAGTTCAAGTACATGCACATCATGTGTACATGTATACATATGCTGTGTGTGGGTATTGTAACTGTGACTGTGTCTAACTTTACAGGTGAAAACACAGCTGGAGGAGGCAACAAATAAACTGCAGACAGAAGAGGACATTCGACAGCAGGTTGCAAACAACTATGAACAGGTGACAATTTAGAGGGCTGTTTAGATTTTTCTCTTTTCTTTTCTTATTGATTTTCTTTTTATTTACATTTAATAATTTCCTCTTAAATAAAAATGTATTAATGTTATAGATGTTATTTAGATAATTTAATTTAATTAGTTTTGTTTTAAATGTTTTAATATTTAAAATGATTTTATTTTAATTTATATTTTGTAATTTGATTTTAAAATACAATTATTGTAGTATTTTGAGATTTTTAATTTACATTTTCATTGAATTTCATTTTTATCTTGATTTATTAAGTGATTTTATTTTAAATTAAATATTTGTATTTTAAATACAAATTATAATTTTTTTTTTTTTTTTTTAAATGATTTTTGTTTATATTAATTAAATTTCAATTAGTATTATGGACTGAGATTTAGCCCCTTTTGACTCTATTTTCTTATTGATTTGCATTTATTAATTTCATTTTAAATTCAAATTTATTATTGTAAAATATATTATTTAAAGTATTACATTTAATTAATTTGGTTTTAAATAAAAAATTGGTTTATTTTAATTTATTTTTTTTATTTAATTGTAAATTAAAATGATTGAAGTGTTTTGAGATTTTTGAATTTAATTTCCATTTCCATTTAATTCACTTAATTACACTCAAATTTAGTTTAACAAATTTTATTTTTATTGTTTGATTGTGGATTTGCTTTTATTTAATTTTTACTTAATTTATTTAGATTTTTAATGTGATTTTGGTTTTAATTGTTTTAATGAGTTTTGAATAAAATTGGTTTTAATATTTAATTGATTAATTTCATTTGGGTTTGTTTTTCATTTTAATTTGGTTTGATTAATTAATTTTAATTGAACTATTGTAGTTTTATTTTGATATTTTTGACTTTCATTTACACAAATACAATTTATTTTGGATTCGTTTTTTTGAAGTATTTGAATTTTAGTTTGTTCTTTTTTTTATATTAGTTTTATTACATTTCTTTTAAATACATTTTAATTTGAATATTATTTAAACGGTTATATCGTATTTGAATTTCTTGGTTTGTTCACACATGTGTATTTCCACTCAGGCGCAGAAGTGCGTCAGGGATCTCGAGGCTCAGTTAGAAGAGTTGAAAGCTGCTGGAGAAGGACCAACTGAAGAGCTAAAGGTTCCTACAACACCTCTTCAAAATCTCAGGTGTAGACCAGCATATAAAAGATCTCCGCTCTCTTATGGTGTGTGTTTTGTGTGCGTCTATGTCAGGAGAGACTGGAGAAAGAGAAGAAGCTGACGCAAGACCTCAGCCAGGCAGCCTCTGAACTGCAGCAGCTCCTGAAGAGCTCCCGGGAAAAGCTGGACAAAGAGAGCGTGAAGAACCTGCAGGAACAGTTACAGGGCAAGGTACATTATTAACACTCTCCATACATTCACAAGAGGAAAGCACACAAAATGTAAGGCCTTCAATCTATGCTAAATGTATATATTGTATGTAATATATCAGTAACATTTAAAGTCAGCATGAAATGGAAGCTACTATTAGTCTTTTCTTCACTATTGTGACGTATATCCGAGTGAAACGGCTTGTCGAACAAGAACAAATGTAGGGCGGGACTTGATTTTGTCCATCAGGATTCAATTGGATGGTTGTGGTTTGCTATTGGTCGATCTCATGTGAGTGACAGGTTGCCCCGCCCTCATGCCAGTAAACACATCATCAGAGAAGTTATTGTGATTAAAGATTATAAGGGCACATGAATTTAAAAAAAGAATGATGTGCACGGATAAATCATTTATAATAAATAAATAAATACCGCAAGATTCCATAAAAAAAAAAAGAATTGTCAATTTTGATCTGATGGTGACTAAATGGAGGTTGATTTTGTGATGTCTAATTCATTTTATTTTCTCTACAGGAAACTGAAGAGTCAAAAGAAGGAACGTCTGTCTGACAGAATAAATCCAACAACCTTGTGCCTTAATTATTCTTATGCATTATTTACTTTTGTATTCTCTGCTACTGTGGCAAATGTGCCGACTGTTATTAGCCAGTGAGGATCGTTAAGGGAGGAAGCATAATATATTTTTTATGTTTTATTGGAGCTGTTACTAGGTGACTGAACACCTCCTAAAGTTATTGCTAAACCGCTCAGTGTTGAAAGGGAGGAGTGCTTGAGTGAAAGTACAGTTTTTATCTTTTGTTTGCATGTTCTCAAGAGAGTCAAAGGAAGGAACATTTCATGTTGCAGCAATGCAGTAAAAGCTACTACACTTTTGTAGTTGGCTGTTAACAAATGTGATGATATGATAATAAAATACAGTATGTACTTTGAGTTGTGTGTTGGTCTTCTTTACTAACAAATAAAAAATCAAGTAGACTGTTCAAAAGTTTGGGGTCAATAAGATTTTATTCAGCAAGAATGCATTAAATTGGTCAAAAGTGACAGTCATGACTTTTACTTTACAAATCATTTCTATTTCAAATAAATGCTGTTCTTGTCAACTTTCTTTTCATCAAAGAATCCTAAAGAAATATATATATATATCCACAAAAGTATTGTAACTGTTTGGTTGTTGTTGTTGGTTTGATTCATTAAATACGCTCATATTGAGGGCAACAGTAAATAATTTCATAATCTCAAAAATTTACATTAATATAACACTGAGATGTTTAATAACTTGAGCACCACCTTGGGGAAAAATTTTTATTCATGCCTTAAAATAGCTTGAATGTAACTCTACACTCTTGCCTCATTTAGTATACGAGGTTCTATGAATATGTAAATTGGCCCCGCCTCCACTCACTCACACCAGCTCAGAGATCCACTCGTTGACAATCACACGTTGACCTGATTGGTTACAAGGTAGTTTGTGACGTCAGAAACACCAGCGATTTCAAACCGCGTTTTTGAGACTGTGGGCCCTATTTTAAAGATCTAAGCATGGAGCAAGTGCATTTAGGAAAATACTGCAAGCGGAAAGACTGAACGCTTCTCCAGAGAGGAAACGGATCTGCTCTTGCGCGAGGTTAAAGCACGCAAGTACACCATCTACTGGACAAGCTGGATTCCACAATATTTTTCCTTTTATTTTTAATATTTGGTTAGTTTGTGTGCTGCTGCGCGTCCCTGTGTTGTGGACCCGCACACATTACTAACACACACTTTAAATAACAAAGAAAGTTGCCTCAAAATAGCAACGCACCAACAATGCGCCCGAACACACCTCGTTTTCAGACCAGTATGCCCGTGGGCGAACAAATAGGTGCAAATGCATTTGCTATTTAAACAATGTGGCGCAGGACGTGAAAATGATAACTGCGTCGGGCTGAAACTAGCAAAAAACATGTATGATAGGGCCCTGTAAAATACTCAGCAATGGTGTTGACTTATGAATTTGCACATGGATTGTTTTAAAACATTAAAAACACCACATAGACATATAAACAACATTAAAAGCTTGATTTTCACCACAGGGGGACTTTAAACACTTTTAATTTGAGTTTATGAATACATTATTTGTCTGATTTAAAATTCTCCCCCCCCTGTTTTCTACAGTCAAACCAACATTTATTGACACCTTCAACATTTCTCACATTATCACAGTTTATTTGCTATAGTTTAGAAAATTTGTATAAAATATGACAAGAAATGACAGTTGATATTTCACTGGTTTTGGCCATCCTTCTGTTAGACTGTCTCACAAATGAATTCGGTTGAATAGCTGTCATTTAACTGTTAAATTTAAGTTCACAATTAGATAATACCAATTTGGGTCAACCAATTGCAAGCAATGCTTAATTTTGTTTAGTCTGTGGTGTAAAAATGTCACATTAGCAATTAAAGAAAAAAAAACACTTGGTCAGGTCAAAGTGTCTGAATAATTTTTGGTCCCAAATTTTTATGAATTTTACTGTTAGTCCACTGTATGAAGGATTTTGGGGTATAATATATCACAGTTTACTTTATTTTGCTATCCTCACTTACATAAATGAACTATAGTGTCCTGCACTCACTAGTAAAAAAAATTTTTTTTTAAAGAAATTTATATAATTTTTAGTTTGACTGTATATAGCCTATATACACACTGAATTAGTAAATATAATTGTTTTATACATTTAAAATATTACACAAATCTCATGTTTAAGATTAATATTTTTATATATATTTTCTGCACATTATAATAATAATATAATATATTTAGATAACATTTATATATAAATATATTTTGAATATATTTCTTCATTGTCATGTTTAGCCATAGACAGTGGTTTAGCTTCAGTTTCGTTTCATTCTCGTCGCTGATTGGACGCTGCTATATGACGTTTTGACTCGGCAAGATGGCTGCGCGCATAGTGCTGGGGAAACAGCTCCACTCTGCACTTTTAAATGCAAAATTATACACTTTATTGACGGGAATAAGAACATGCTCGGCCCTGTCCTACTCAAAATCTCATGAAGAATTCACATCTAAAAGAGTACGGCGGAAGTTTATCGACTTTTTCAAGGAAGGTTATGAACACCGAGTGGTGCCGTCCTCCTCAGTGCGTCCGAGAGGAGACCCGAGTCTTCTGTTCGTCAATGCAGGAATGAACCAGGTACTCAAAATCAATAATGATACATGCAAGAAAATAAAAATATAACACCGAACAGCCATGCCAAAGTGCAATGGCACTGCTATGTTTTTTGGACACGTATGTAATGCTGTAAGGAAAATATAGGGTTTACTCTTTAAAAAATATATAATAAACAAATAAAGTAAAACATAGATGAATAATATAAACTTTAAAGTTATATATTCTCATTTATTATATAATATATATATATATATATATATATATATATATATATATAATGTGCATTTCTTTTTTAAAGTGTGGTTTAAGTGTTTTTGGGGGCGCTGTCTTCTGTAATGATAATTTTGATGTTAGGTTCTCATGGTCTGTGACTGTTGTCCCATAGTTTAAGCCGATTCTCCTGGGCTGTGCGGACCCCCGCAGTGAGATGGCATCATACAGGCGAGTGGTGAACAGTCAGAAGTGTGTCCGCGCTGGAGGCAAACACAACGACCTGGAGGATGTGGGGAAAGACATGTACCATCACACCTTCTTCGAGATGCTGGGGAACTGGTCGTTTGGTGATTACTTCAAGGTCTGGTCCATAATTTCATTCTTTCATTCTAATTTCATGAATATTTCATGAATATGTTCATTATGCAAGAGGTTTATTCAAGATGTGCATTGCATTTTACCTAAGGAAAGTAGTGATGGAAAAAATACGAGATATGGGAAAAACTTTGCATTCTCTCTCAAAAGTATTGAGGTCCCAGAGAAACTTAGCATTCTCTCTCAAAACATTAGCATTTTCTTGCAAAAGTATATGGAAAAACTTTGCGTTCTTGCGCAAAAATATTGCGTTCCCCTGAGAAACTTTGTGTTCTTTCTCAAAAGCATCACAATCCCAGAGAAAAAGAAAAAGCCTGATATTGGTTTCCTTCACATCTGCGAGCAAATGCAAAGTTTCTCGGCGAACACAAAAGTTTTGAGAGTAAATGCAATGTCATTTTTTCCCATCACTATTTTTAATTATGGGCTCTGTAGCATTTTCATGTATTTTTGAATAAATAAATGAATGATTCACAATCCAGGTGGAAGCCTGTGCAATGGCCTGGCGTCTTTTAACGGAAGAGTACGGCATTCCTGCGGAGCGCTTGTATGTCTCGTACTTCTCTGGGGACGTGGCCAATGGTCTCCCTGCCGATGAGGAAACGCGGCAAATCTGGCTCAGCATAGGGTACGTTCAAAGCAGTGCAAAGCAAAATTGATCAGTTTTCAGTTGGAAATTCACCGGATTGTTGTGACATTCCCGTGCAGAGTGCAGCCGGATCACGTGTTGCCGTTTGGAATGAAGGATAATTTCTGGGAAATGGGCGAGACAGGTCCGTGTGGCCCCTGCACGGAGATTCACTACGATCATGTCGGGAATCGGAACGCCACCTCGCTGGTCAATGCAGACAGTCCGGATGTGGTGGAAATCTGGAATCTAGTTTTTATGCAGTATAACAGGTTAGAAAAGTCACTTCCAGTGTTATTTTACATTTTATATACAGTACAGGTCAAAAGTTTGGAAACATTACGATTTTTTTATATTTTTGAAAGAAGTCTCTAATGCTCATCAAGGCTGCGTTTATTTGATCAAAAATACAGAAAAAAAAACAGTAATATTGTGAAATATTATTACAACTTAAAATAATAGTTTTCTTTTTGAATATACTTTAAAAAATTATTTATTTCTGTGATGCAAAGCTGAATTTTCAGGATCATTACTCCAGTCTTCAGTGTCACATGTGACATCCAGTCTATCACATGATCCTTTAGAAATCATTCTAATATTCGGATTTATTATGAGTGTTGGACACAGTTCTGCTGCCTAATATATTTGATGAATAAAAGGTTAAAAGAACTGCATTTATTCAAAATAAAAAAATATTTTCTAATAATATAAATCTTCTTTACTATCACTTTTTATAAATTTAACACATCCTTGCTGAATAAAAGTATTGATTTATTAAAAAAAAAAATACTGACCCCAAATTACTGACCAGTAGTGTATTTATGGAAGTAAAATAATGTCAAATGTTTTTGAAATAAAAAGCCTGTTGAATTGCACTACTTGAAAAAAAAATAGGCATTGCATTAACCATGCTTGCATTTTAATGCATTGTATTTTTAGTGCTTACATTTTTATGGGCTGAAATTCAACATGGTTGAATATTTAAGCTGTGAATATTTCAATTAAAAACATTTCAAACACCTTTTCATTATTAAAAATTCAATAATCCATATTCATCTTTCATATTTCACTTCCAAAATATTCAAACTGTTTAAAAATACAACCAATAATATTCAACAGGCAATTTTCGGTCCATTTTATTTCGCTTTGCAAATTCGCTTCCACAAATTCAGTGGTTCAAATTCGACAGTAAATTCAACATTGACGTCCAGGAACTGCAGGAAAAGCAGTAGATTGCCGAGCATACTCTCCATCTGCTGTTAGTCTACCTCACCATCAGATGGTGCAAAAGCGCGTGTTGAAGACCAGCAACAGTTAGAACAAGTCATTCATTCATAAAACTCATTTACAGCAAAGTAAGTGTATTTGTGATTATTATGACGGCTGTTTTATGTTAAATTCAGTGTCTTCACGGTTACTTTTCCTGTGTAGCCTACATGCATCTTTCTCTACCGTGAACGAGATTATAATGTTATTCCCCGATGCGGATATACAGATCCAATGTTAAATTTTTGAGGTTGACATATATTTCTCTTGGTTGTTTAGTTGCCTTAACTTTATATTGTGGCGATGTGCTGCATGTAGGGTTTCCCTCAATACTTCAGGATTCCCCTGCTGGACATATACAACGCTTAACGTAGCTTAATGGACTACAGTGATGTAAAAGACCAAACTCGCAGGCAAGCAGATGGACTCAGAATAATGCGCAAAGCTTAATGCTGAGCGTTTCCCAGTGATAGACTGGCATAAAGATGGCTTGATGTTGGACATTCGCACATTAAGGGACCGTCTCTAAAGTGTATACGACTTTGGTATACACGTTTCTAACTCTGATAGCATTTGAATAGAACGACTTACAGTCATAAAACCAACTGTAATGTGTTCATGTAGTGTCAGGCATAATGCGCACCCTTTGGATTTTTTATATTTATTCAAATAAATTTAAGTTTGCTATTGAAGTTAGAAACGTGTATGCCAATGTTGTATGCAACTTTAGAGACGGTCCCTAAATGTGCGAATGTCCAATGTCAAGCCAATTTTACATTTAGTCATTTAGCAGACCCTTTTATCCAAAGCGATTTACAGTTAAACTAACAATAGGACAACAATATGCAAGTGCTATGACAGTTTAAGCTAATGCAATACACGTAGGCATACTATATATATATATATAGAGAGAGAGAGAGAGAGAGAGAGAGAGAAGAGAAAAGTGTTAGTATTAATTGATCAAGTGTTGATTTTATGCCAGTATCACGAAACGCTCAGCATGAAACTTTGCGCGTTAAGTTCATATTCTGAATCCATCTTCTTGCCTGTAGCCTATATAGTAGCCTACAGCCTACTTCCCCAATAAGGTGCAAGAGTGGTCTATCATATCACTGTATTAGTCCATTAAGCTACGTTAAGCGTTTTGTCCCAACGGAAGGGGAATCGTTGAGTATGAGGTATTGAGAGAAACCGATTATAATCCTGTTCATGGTAGAGAAAGCTGATGACATGTAGGCTACACAGGGAAAGTAACAATGAAGTTATTGAATGAAACATAAACACAGCTTTTGTGTGTTTATCATCTTTTCCGCATATACTGACACAGATAATCATTTCCATTTTATGAATGAATGTCTTCGTCAACAACACGCGCTTTTGCACCCCCTGCTGGTGAGGTAGACTAACAGCAGATGGAGCGTATGCTCGGCAATCTACTGCTTTTCCTGCAGTTCCTGGACGTCAATGTTGAATTTACTGTCGAATTTGAACCACTGAATTTGTGGAAGCGAATTTGCAAAGCGAAATAAAATGGACCGAAAATTGCCTGTTGAATATTATTGGTTGTATTTTTAAACAGTTTGAATATTTTGGAAGTGAAATATGAAAGGTGAATATGGATTATTGAATTTTTAATAATGAAAAGGTGTTTGAAATGTTTTTTATTGAAATTTTCACAGCTTAAATATTCAACCATGTTGAATTTCAGCCCATAAAAATGTAAGCCCTAAAAATACAATGCATTAAAATGCAAGCATGGTTAATGCAATGCCTATTTTTTTTCAAGTAGTGCAATTCAACAGGCTTTTTATTTCAAAAACATTTGACATTATTTTACTTCCATATGTATATTGTTGTTACAAAAGATTTCTATTTTTAAAATATTTGCTTCTTTTTTTTATTTGTTTTACTTTTTATTCATCAAAGTATCCTAAAAAAGTATCACAGGTTATGAAAAAATATTAAGCAGCAGAACTGTTTCCAACTTTGATAATGAACCATCATATTAGAATGATTTCTAAAGGATCATGTGATGGACTGGAGTAATGATCCTGAAAATTCAGCTTTGCATCACAGAAATAAATGATAATTTAAAGTATAATAAATTGAAAACTAATTATTTTAAATTGTAATAATATATCACAATATTAAAAAAAAAATTCTGTATTTTTGATCAAATAAATGCAGGCTTGATGAGCAGAAGAAACTTCTTTCAAAAACATTAAAAATAGTAATGTTTCCAAACTTTTGACCTGTAGCTTTTACTTATATATTTTACGTTTTTTTAAATATTTTGTAATTTAATGAAATATCATGTTCAGATTTATATATATATATATATATATATATATATATATATATATATATATTTGTGCAGTGAAAGCTTGTTCTGTGGGGATGGGATGGTTCACTCTGACGATATGATCAAAATTATAATAAAACACTTATTTAGTTTATGTAGGTTTAGTTTATTTTATTTTTTATTTCAGTTTTAGTTTTTATTTATTTCCAGTTAGTAATTTTAGTGCTTCCTTCGGCATCAACCTATTTCAGTTAGTTGCCAAGGCAACATTTCCAAATGGATTTTTTTTTTCCATCTAATATTTATAATTTATTTCAGCTTTATTATTTTAATTAACAAAAATGATTGAAATAGATTTAGTTAACAATAATAACCTTGGTTCCTTCCTTGTGCCTCCATTTATTTGTGGAATAATGTGTTAGTAACACACATTGTGAGGATTTGAAAGTGGACTCTCTTTATGTTACAGGGAGGGCAATGGTAGCTTGCGATCTCTGCCCCAGTGCAGCGTGGATACTGGGATGGGTTTAGAGCGACTGGTGACCGTACTGCAGGGAAAACGCTCCAACTATGACACAGATCTTTTCACACCTCTATTGTCCGCCATCCACCAGGTCTCTAACCTTCATTTAACCTTTTAAAAGAATAATATTACAGGTTCAATATAAATCAAGCCACATTATCTCTATTGTTTGTGCATGTAGTGCTCTAAGGCTCCTGCATATCAGGGCAGGACTGGAGAGGCCGACGCGGGTCAGGTGGACATGGCCTATCGGGTTGTGGCGGACCACGTTCGAACGATCTGCGTGTGTATCGCTGACGGAATTTATCCAGGCATGACAGGCGCTGAGTGAGTTTGACTTCATCGAAGTATGCAGGGTAATTTAACACATACAAATTCTGAAATATGCCATCTTTGTGATAGGCTGGTGTTAAGACGTATCTTGAGACGTGCCGTAAGGTTTTCTACAGAAGTGCTGCAGGCTCCCGAGGGTACGCTGGCAAGCCTGGTGCCTACTGTAGCTCATATACTGGTGAGATGTCCATCAGTTTATTACTGTCATCACTGCATTGTGTCTTAAGTTTTATATTCCCGCTCTCTTCCCTTTTCTTAGGGTGATGCTTATCCTGAGCTGAACACAGAGTCTGAGAGGGTAAGCATGTTACAAAACACCTTAGTATTACTTTTATTGCAAAAAGATACACTACTGTGATACTTTTTAAAATGTATTTAGCAAGGATGAATTAAATTGTTCAAAAGTGACAGGAAAGATACTTTCTATCCTGAAAAAATGCATTACAGTTTCCACAAAACTGTTTCCAACATTTATGTAAATCAGAAATGTTTCCAAACCGCATATTAGACTGATTTCTGAAGGATCATGTGACACTGAAGACTGCAATAATGCTGAAAATGTAGCTTTACGTTGCAAAAATAAATTACGTTTTAGTATTTTTTTATCAAATAAATGCAGCCTTGGTGAACGGTAGTGTATTACCATGTTCTAAAAAGCAATTCAAGTGAATCTTTAAAAACACTAATAATTTCATAACACTGTTAAATGTAATATTAAAGGGATACTTCACCTCTGGAAAGATGAATGTGTATTTAAAATAGGTCATTTATGTAGAAGAAATGTGAAATTATTTTTGAATTTGGAGCTTTCTAGACTGAGAAAAGCCAGAAAATTTATTTTTGGCTTATGTGGATGAAAGACAACAACTCCCAGAATGCACTTGCTTCGCTGCCCTAGGAGGCCACTCCCAAGCCACGCCTACCGGTTAGAGAGCGCAGTTTAAAACAACAAGGCTAGGCTACTAGTGAGACTCCTTGACGAGTTTGCCCGGGATTTCGAGATCGCCCAAAATGTCCGGGATTCGGCTTTTGCGTTCTACAGTCGCCATTCATTATGTTTACTGTGTTGAGCAGGACGAGACTGAGGGGCGCGGGAGAGCGGCGCGAGGCTGGTGGCGTGATTGTTTAATGTATATATCAGTGTACCGTGGCATTTTTTCAACTTAGAAAACCTGTCGTGAACAAAGTGCAGGATCTGAATTTTGTTTTCTAGTACCCTTGATAAATTTGTAAAACATTTGCGTTCTTCCTCTGTAGATCATGGATCTCATTAATCAAAATGAAGCCCAGTTCCTGTCGTCGCTGAAGCAGGGCAGGAGGGTGATTGACAGGACTCTCAGCAATATGGACGAAGACTCTGCTGTTTTTCCAGGTAAACCCACAAAGCGGTGTAATTCGCTTTATTCCCTTTATTATCTGTGCAGGCTCTGTAATATTAAGTGCATTTCATTGACACTTTTATTAGGGATGTACAATATATTGGCCACCATATCGGTATCGGCCGGATAAATGCTCATTTTAAATGTTATCGGCCTGATAAGAAAATTTGTCCGATATATTAAAGCCGATAAATAATGTATTATTTCCTTCAGCTGAGACTCTTCAGATTCGCCCTGTTCACCATGATGGTTTTAAATTGCTTGAAATATGATTGGAATCACTTCAAATAAGGAAAATACAGTTATGTGCTGTGATATCGGCTTCATAAATTTATAATGAGAACATTATAATTGTGTTTTGGAACATGGCTTTTAATGGTGAGACTTTTGTTTTTGTAATCAGGCTCTCAAAAAGTATATACAAATTTGGATTTAGATTTATCGGCCAATATATCGGTTATCGGCTTTCAAATATAAAGAATTATCGGTATCAGCCAAAATGTTCATATCGGTGCATCCCTAACTTTTATCCCAAGCAACTTGTTCAAGGGCATAATGATAATTGCAATGTCTCTTGTAGGATTTAAACTCTCAACCTTTCAGTCACCAGCCTTGATCTTTAACTACCACACACTACCCCATTTCAGTGAATAGCACCTGCATGAATATTTATTTCTGTGTTTTTGATTTGTTCTACTCTCTTGTGTCCATTGTGTTGTATCTATTAATCAGCCTCGGTTGCCTGGTCGCTACATCGTAACCTAGGCTTCCCTCTCGATCTCATTGACCTGATGCTGGAGGAGAGGGGCAAGATGGTTGATAAAAAAGAAATGGAGGTGCTTGAAGATGAATATGAGAAGGTACTGGTATTAGCATGTGGCTTTCTTTAATCCAGCATTTGATTTATTGATTTATCTGTTATAGTGGGTATATGGATTAACTTGGGTTTTTTTCTCAGTTGAGGTTTCAGTCGGAGGAGGATGATGGAGATAGGGCGGACCAGCTGGATATTCATAGCCTGGCGGAGCTACAAAGCCGAGGAGTTCCTCACACGGACGACTCGCTGAAATACTGTTACAGTCTGGGGTCTGATGGACAATATGGTACTTGAGTGAAAAGATCAGTGGTGCAGGAGTTTGTAAGGTCGTTAAATCATTAAAACTGTGTCCTGACCAGACTTGACACTGAAAATGTATATCATGAAGAAAGCAACACACTAAAGAACACAAACATTACTCAAAATACTTTAGCAACCGAATATCAACATTCTAAAGAACACTCAGAATACCAAAAACACTCAAAACACCTTATGAACCGCATAGTAACATGTCTAACAACATGTTACACACCCCAATAACCACACAGCATCTACTAAAATTGGTTAAAAGACCTTAGCAACCCCACAGTAACATTCTAAAAAGACTCAGAACACCTCAGTAACTGCATAGCAATAACCACATAGCATCACACTACAACTGTTTAAAGACCTTAGCAACCGAATATCAACGTTCTAAAAACACTCAGAAAACCTCAGTAACTGCATAGCAACATTTTAAAACACACTCAGAACACCTTAGGCCGTGTGTCTACCAAAGCGTTTTTTCACGCGGCTGGCGTATTTTTTAAATTGTTTTCAATGGGAGCACTGCGCTTTTAAAACGCCATGAGCGTAACGAGGCGCTGAGCGGTTTTTTCACGCTGAAGCGCTGAGTGCTCAGCGTTTTTTCCTGGTCGCCGAGAGTGTTCAACTTTGGGTAAAACGCAGTGCTCATCACTGTCACTTTTTACCCAACCGTCCAATCACAGTGGAGGAGGGGCGCTGCCAAAACGCTCTCAAGCGCCCATAGCTAGGTGTTTTCAGCTGGCTAAAAATGCTTTGGTGGACACACGGCCTTAGTAACCACAGAGCAACACACTAAAAACACTTAGCAACTGCATAGCAACATTCTAAAAACAATCAGAACACCTCAGTAACCGCACAGCAACACACGAAAAAGCACACACATTCGAATACCGAACACTAACAACCAAATATCAACATTCTAAAAATACTTGCGCATCACTTGACACCTGAGCAACTGCATAGCAACATGTTAAAAAACACTCAAAGCACCTTGGTATCTGCACAGCAACACAATAAAAAAGCCACATGCTAAAGAACACTCAGAACACCGAAAAACTCTCAAAACACATTATCAACCACATAGCAACATGCTAGAATACACTCTGCATAGCTACCAGTGAGATTTCAGTGTTGGCTGGGCTAACATTTCAATGCATTTCAGTTGATTAGGATAAAAACTCTAGTTATTATGGAAGGAATAGGATTTATTGCCTGTCGCTTTACTACATCACACCAGGTTGGGACACGGTATAAGACTTAACAATGATCCTGACTCTTTTCCTCTCTCAGTGTTTGAGCCTTGCAGAGCGTCAGTCCTGGCACTCTACTGTGAGGGGTCTTTGGTTTCAGAGGTGCGTGAAGGTCAGCCCTGTGGTGTGATTCTGGACCGGACCAGCTTTTATGCAGAGAAGGGAGGACAGGCGCACGACCAGGGTTACTTCACCAAGGATGGATTACAGGTTATTGATCACATCAAATCTCATCTTATTTTTATGTATTTGATAAGCAGACAAGATTAAGTTACCATTTGTGGTTATGCTTTTCAGGATGTGCTGTTCCCTGTGAATTGTGTCCGTCTGGCTGGGGGTTATGTGGTACATCAAGTCACGGCAGCAGAGACTTTGAGAACTGGGGACCAAGTGCATCTTCATGTGGATGAGGTGGGAGTAGTAGGAGTAAAAGTACCATCAGACATGGTAACGCATCATGCAGATACCTTTTGGTAAGTGTTGCATTTCCAACTGTAGGCTCGGCGTCTGGGCTGCATGGTGAAGCACACTGCCACACACGTGCTAAACTTCGCCCTGCGAGAGCTGCTAGGTCCCTCTGTTAGTCAGCGAGGGTCACACTGCACCGCCAGCCGCCTCCGATTCGACTTCAGTGTGAAGGTACAATGACTGTGTGGCTGCCTCAGGGATTTAATGATTTCCAAACTGGCTAATACATGTATGTGCTTGTATAAAGGGCTCCCTTAGTGTATCTGAGCTACAGCAAGTTGAAGAGTTGGTCCAGGACATCATTCGTCAAAATGCAAAGGTGCACATAGAAGAGGTCCCTCTGTCCAGAGCTAAACTGATTCCAGGTCTGAGAACTATAGATGAGGTAAATAAGGATGGCTTGATTCCCACTTTTTTATTTCCGATACTGGACCGCTGTCGATAAGACAGGGGTGTCCAATTCTGCTCCTGGAGAGCAAATGTCCTGCCTCAGCACACTTGTCTGGAAGCTCCTTGTGATCTTGAAGACCTTGATTAGCTGGTTCAGGTGTGTTTAAGTTGGATTGGAGATAAACGCCGAAGCATAGCGGCCCTCTCGGAGCAGGATTGGACAGCCCAGATGTAAGATAAAAGAACTAGGACTTTACACTCCAGAACTTCCTATTCTTTGGGGGAAATGGGCCAGAACTTTGGCCCCACACCTTGTTGCTGGAAACTGGGCTGTATGTAAGGTGTTGACCATGTAATTTGTTTCAGGTGTATCCGGATCCAGTGCGAGTGGTGTCTGTGGCTATGCCTATTTCGGATCTGCTTACCTCAAACACCGCTAGACAAGCTTCAGTGGAGCTTTGCTGTGGCACGTAAGGTTCTTCTGAAACTGCCGGAACTCTTTGGACCAGGGGTTAGCCATACCTGCTCCTGGAGGGCTGCTTCTTCCTGCAGACTTCAGTTCCAACTTTTCACCTGCATGTTATTTTCAAATAATCTTGAACACCTTGATTGGCTGGTTCAGATGTGACATGTCTGGGATTGGCGCTAAACTCTGTAGGATAGCCCTCCAGGATCAGGGTTAGTTATCGCTGCTTTGGGCGAACCACTTATACATCTGACCATTTCCAAGCTGCAGCCAAGGTAGGGGTGTGCGTAATGATCGTAAATGATTAAAATGTCTCCAACGGTCTGCCTGTACAGAGAGACAGCGTACATTCTATCAGTTGGCGTTTCAGCTTTTTCATTTATCACCTCTATCGCGATTACTCTAATTGTGACCTTGCTGTTCTTCGTCATCACAATTTGTTTATTATTTGCATGTGTTTTAAAGCCTTGCCAGTTTGAACTTCTGATATATGTTTTCCGGTCACACAGCGCATACTTTTGCGACTTATTGCGCTTAACTTGTCAAAAACAGAAGGTTAACATAAACACAATCAATTATGCCTCAAGTGAATGTAAACAGCTGGGAAAGAAATCACATGCGGTTGAGAATATTGGATCTGTGCATTAGGTCTTAAAGTGACTGTAGCCTAATAATCTTAATACTTTTCCCCGGTTTCAAAGACAAGGCTTAAGATAGTCCCAGAATAAAATGCATGTTTAATCTGTTTTAACTGAAAGCAACTTTCTCTGACACTTCTTAAAATATATCAGTGCCATTGTTTTATCTCAAGATGCACACCAGTAATGTTTTTTTTTCTAAGGCACATTTATTAAAGCTACTTAAATGTCCTAATTGAACTAAGGTCTAATCCTGGCTTAATCTAAGCCCTGTTTGTGAAACTGGGCCTTTATGTAATATACTGTATCTTATTCTTTCATGTTCTTACATCTTGCAGGGCTAAATATTTTAAATGTGGAAATTAGTTTGACTATTGCCAAGTAACTTGAAAAAAATAGTCTTAGAATCCAACAAATTCGTGTCTAAAAAGTCTGAAAAAAAAATGTGATATGATATTTTGCAATATCACCCACCCCTAAGCCAAGCTCACTAATATGTTGTTGCTTTTATCAGGCATTTATTGAGGACGGGAGCAATTGGAGACTTCGTCATTGTGTCTGAGCGACAGATGGTGAAAGGCATTAGCCGTATCATTGCTGTTACTGGAGATGAAGCCAAAAAGGTTCGAAAAATGAAATCTACCATTGGGCAGCAGTTCAGTTTCTGTGATGCTAACTGTTCCTGTGACCCAGGCTCGTGAGGCGGGCCAAGCCATGCAGGAGGAGTTGGATTCTTTGGTGGCACGGGTAGAAGTTGCAAGCGTCCCGTCTATACCAGCAGCTCAGAAACTCTCCAAAGAGATCGGCCTCCTAATGAATGTACGCAACTCCATAACCTCTCGTCTTCATTGGAAAGTCAGTTCATGATGTATGAATTTCATTCGTCTATATCGTGTTATGTGTTTTAGGTGGTTGATAACACACCAATCCCACAATGGCAGAGACGAGAGTTGCAGACTCGCCTGAAAGCGATGCAGAAGAGCAGCAACACGTCCATCAGAAAATTGGAGATCACAGAGGTAGAAACATCTAAAGGTTGTCTTGCTAGTTGTTAATATTATCTGTTGTTTGGGCATATGGCTTATTGTTTCTTCTGCTTCAGGCTGCCTTGAAAGCCAAAGAGCTGCTGGACAAACACTCTAATAAAACTGTGCTTGTGGACTTGATCCAGACGGTCTCGATATCGGTATGTTTTGTGATGATCTTTGATGATTATATTTGTATCAAATGTATACAATTGGTTTACATGTTATCGTGTTTAGGTGCTGATGAAGACTGTGCTCAAGCTGAGCAAGAGTAGTCCAGATTCCCTGGTCATGTTGTTTGCTCACCTGCAGCAGTCAGGGAAGGTGCTTTTTGCCTGCCAAGTACCCAAGGTACAGCACACAACAAAATCACACAACTACAGTATAACCACACAGGTGTGAGATTGCTTTCATACTGTCTTCCTAGGGCTCTGCTGGTGGTTCAGCGATCGAATGGGCTCTTCATGTGTGCGCACGCTTGGAAGGAAATGCAGATGGCTCAAACGAGGTTGCTAAAGGTGTGGGAAAAGCAACCAAAGTCTCAGATGTTACCGAGGTCCTGCATTGGGCTGAAGAATTTGCTCACAACAAAATCAGAAATGCATCATGAACAAACTAATCTTGGATAATCATTGACACAGTACCAGCGTACCACAATGGATATGCTTCCTCAAAATTAGCACGTTTTTCTGACCCCGTTCCTTTGTTTTAAAAGGGTAGGGAATATACTATATATGTTTGATTTTGATATTAAATATTGTTAAGTTATTCCTCTGTTTTGGGTACACTTTGTATAGTAGGTTTGGTTCAAGGAAAAAAAAAAAAATCAAGAAATGGCATTGCTCAGTAAAATATTTAATTGTAAATACAAAAAAATGTATACATTATTAATTTATCTAATGTGTCAGTAATATAATCATGCATGAAATAAAAGCATCGTTCACTGTGTCAGAGCGCCGCCCTGCTGGCTAGAATCTTCTATTTTATCTTCATCAGAGAATCACAGTATTCAGTCACCAGAGGGAGACAAAAAATGCTTTAAAAACTCACCCACAAAATGATGTCGAAATAAACTGAACTTGCCTCAAATTCCTATTTGAACCGTCTCCTTACACTTTGAGGACAGTCTATTCAGTGTTTTCCAGACAGCTTGCAGTTCTACCCTGGTGCTTTCATTGACTCTTGTGTGTGTGTGTGTGTGTGTGTGTGTGTGTTATTTCCATTGTGATTTAATGTTCATTCTGTGTATTACGAAAATTATTTTATTTTAGTAAAAGTGTAGTAGCCTAACCATGTTATTTATTATTATTATTTTTCTTTTGGCGGATTAATTACTGTCATGGTCGTCACCGATTAATCACACGAGTCGTCAGGTTCTCGTCAAACAGTGCTCATTCCTTTATTGAACACCAACTGAACATCGGTCAGTTGCCTGATCCTTATTCACAACCACTCCCCGGAGCCCCTCCCTTACTCCGCACCTGCGCAGTAGACAACAAAGTCAACTTGAACATTTCCATTACACATGACAATTACCATTTGTATAACCACAGTTTTATGTAATAGTTAAATTTCAAGAATTTCATCATACGCAAAATGCTTTTTCCTTAAAATCTATGTCGTTTGATTTGTAATCTATTAAAGAATGTGGTATATTCCATTCCATGTGTGCACGTCAAGGTTATAATTGTTAACGAAAACAAAAGAAAAAACTAAAACTAGGTGAAAAAAACATTGTCGTTAACTGAATTAAAAATAAAAACGAGGCATTACAAAAAACGATAACTAACTAAAACTGTAGTGTTTGGCAAAACTAACTAAAATAACATAAAATTATAGAGAAAATGTCCTTAGTTTTCGTCTTTGTCTTGATGTCTAAAGCAATTGAGCATAGAGCGAATAACGTTATATCTTTCAGAGTTGACATTTCCGACCATAAACAGTTTCCGACTGGCAGTGCTGGGGTGACTTCAGGACTTCAGGACTCAGGGTTGGGAATCCCTGTGCACCAGCCCAACAAGCATAGTCTGGAATAAATATGCAGGGCAATGTAGGCTACAACACTGTGTTTGAATGTACTGTGAATGTATAATTTTTCACCTTATTAAAAAGAAGAAACATTTTCTTGGTCTTGTCACAAAACTCTTTCTGAACCTCACTTAGACATATAGTCCAGTGTTTCCTAATCCTGAAGGCACTACAGCATTGCATGTTGTTGAAGAATTCTCCCTCCTCTGACTGCTTTACGTCTTGGAGTCTCCACTGAAGAGGTGATGAGTTGATTGAGATGTGATTATGAAGAGTTGGAAAATGTGTTGTGTTTGGTGTGCCTCCAGGAACAGGGTTGGGAAACAGTGAGGTTGCCTTTTTTAATTTGCAACTGATAGTTTACTGTAAATTTCTCTCATCTTACATCAAGTAACCGTTAGTGTGTAGGCCTACTACTGTAAGTGTAGTGTTTAAGTGTAGCCTATATTTGCGTGAGATTTTGTGTTTGTAATAACCCCACCACAAGTGCCAGAAATAAAAGGATTGTTTCCCTGAAGCATAAAACAAGTTAATATTTGATTTCTTTTAGTCATAAAGGAATTTATGACTTTTTAATTTTGCGGCCTGCACTTCCTTAATTATGGCCCTGTCCCAAATGGCACCCTAAGCACTCGCGATCTTCCTCTGTCCGCACTTTCGTGACTTAACGCCGCTTTGACTGTCGGGAAGAAGTCTGCTGCGGAGCTCACATCAGTGCGGACTCGGCAAAAGTGCGCATCGAGGGCGCAAATCGACTGCAAAGAGGGCGCTCGCGAGCACCCTTCTGAGACCTAAAATGACAAATGGGACACGGTCTCACGGACTTAACGGACACGCGCACGCGGCAGCCAAAGTCCACAAGACCGACAGTGCATAAGTGTGCCTTTATGACAGGGTGTTACATATAATGATGTGTAATCCGAATGGTTTACCATTTTGAGAACGAGTACAGTCATGTGTTGTGTGAAATCAAGTGTTGGCTACTGAATTTGGTGGACAGTCAGCCACAAAGTGGCGCGGTAATTAATTAAGTAGCCTAATTATTAATATTTTGTTTCAAGTTTTAATATTTTGGTTCTGATGTTGAACTGACAAGCACAACGACAGACAAACATATTTGAACCAATATCAAACATGCAACAGTACTATCACAATGTTTTTACACAGGCTTTGTGACCAATCTAAATTCTGCATAAATATGCAATGCCACATAAAAGGCAGAAAACATAATGTCTGCTCTGACCCGTGCAAAATTATTTATAAATCCCACACTTTATTCATAAACTGGCAGCCTGTCTATAATAATGAAAGCACCACCCTAGTAACATTTTACATTGTTTTCTAGATATTGGTGTTTTGTTTTTGCCTTTTGCTGCCCATCTTGATGACACTCCTTGGTAGAACACACTGTATCTCAAAGGGTCCTTCCAGGGTACATAAATTGACAAATAAATACATAACATCACTAACAAGCCCAATTAAAGTCTTCTACCTGTTCTTTTGCCTTGTTACATTTTGGGCATTCATCCTGTTCATCCTGTGTTTGTTTGTTCCTGGAGATGTTCCCTCAACTGTCAGCTTATGAGAGTTTGTAATTACATTTACTTGACTTAAGCTTGTTTCTTTTTGTGTCTTCATTGCTTGGTTTGTAAATTAAAACAATTGCAACCAATACATTTAAAAAAATATATATATGTTTGCTACTTCTAACTGAATGTAAATATTGTCAGTGCACTGAACTTGAAATGTATTTAAGTGACTATAATAATAATAATAATAATAATAACAACAACAAAGTCAATAACATGGTTAATGCAACATTTTAGCCAAATAATCCAACGATTAATATTTGTGTAAACAAATGTATTGGTCAAAACTACTAACACAACAACATATAGCAATAGGTCATTGATATTAACACATCACTGGGTTAGCTTCTGGGTCATTTTAACACCTTTTTTAAACTAGGCATTTGATTTAGCCATGTTTACTAAATGTATAGTTTTATAAATTGCTGTAGGCTAGGCTACAGTAAAATCTGTCAAATACCAACTGCAAGATTTAATTAATTGATTTACATTTTTTTCTAACTGGCAGCCTTAAGTAATATAGCTAACACTTTTTGCAGTCGTACTATATTAAATCTTGCGTAAATATAAATAGGCCTACTGATTATTATTATAGGCTACTGATTACTAATAGCCTAGTGTCTACACTGTTGCCCAACCCACAAAAAAAACCCAAAGGGAGAGAGGGCCCTTGAAAAGTCTGGAATATATTTTATGTTACCTGGATATTTTCATTTCCTAATTAAATTTCATAATGAATGTCAGATGAAATGTAAAGTTAGCGTATTGGCTGAATAACTTTGTTGATTGACTGACTGGTCCCACCCCTTGCTAATGCTCCAAATGGTTTAGTCCATCTGCACGCATTTTGTTTATGTTATCAGCATTTGGAGGAGCGCGAACTTCTGCTGTAGAAATGTCTTTCTCAAAGCAAGGCAAATCAGGCCCCCCAAAATGAAAGGAACGACATTAGAAGGAAAGAAAACAAAATGAGGGGAAACAATTGGTAGGCTAACTGACTTATTTTCAAAGAAAGGTGAGCACAATCTAGAACACGAAATCTATAGTGCTAAACTGCTTGAATATCTCCGCGATCGTTAGTGCTAAAAATCAACTGAGACAACCCATTGAAAGAGCAGAACATACACTTTCAGATGATAATTTGGTTATACATGTAATCTGAGATAAAAGCTAAATAAATAAACTGTACACTAACAATGCCGTTTGCACAACACACCATTATAATAGCCTAAATTGAAACCTGTTTAATTTTAAATTAATAGGCTATAATATCTAAAATTAGCAATTATATAGCCTACGTTTATATAAATATAAAAAAAATAAAAAATAAAGTAATATCATTTATCTTAAACTTAGTAACCACAGTAAAGTAGGCTAGACAATGTTGAAAGGAGGTTTGAAATGTGTGTGCACACATGACAAATTATCAGGCTACTCTAAGCATTTACAGTTAATAGTTATTAGGCCTACGCTATAAATATCTAGGTCTACAGATTCATGTGTGCAGAGGCCATTATTATTTTTTTATTTTTTTTGGAGGAACATGGGGGCCCATCAGGACTGCCTATGCATAGGGCCCGGGATCTTGTGCTACGCCCCTGGTTATGATCATATCCCAAATTAAAAAGGTACAATAGTAAAGATAATAGAATAGCCTAAGTATTAATCCAGACGTTTATCCACACGCACGATATCATACGTCATTGGTCACGACAAGGTACGCGACGATCGACACGATGATTGCTTAGTTTGCAAAGTAAGTGCACAAATCACACCTCACACACACACACACACACACACACACACACACACACACACGCGCACACACACACACACACACACACACACACACACACACACACACACACACTAGCCCAGGGGTCGGCAACCTTTTTGTCATAAAGTGCCATTTTTAAGTTTCCGAGTTCATCACTGTGCCACAACACACACATAGCCTATATATATATATATATATATATATATATATATATATATATATATATATACACACACACACACACACACTCATATAAATACACAAACATTTTACATTTTCATAATGGCTTACACAAATATTACATAAATTTAAATATTTCTCTTGAAATTTGTTTTAGATTTAGATAGACAATTTAATAGTATGTATAGAGATGCACCGATTACAATTTTCTAGGCTGATTCCGATTTCCGATTTTTCATTGAGTTTGACCTGCCGATACCGATTTTAGCCATTCCGATTTCATTTTTTCTAACTACTTTACAGCACACACAAGTATTTATTTTATATATATATATATATATATATATATATATATATATATATATATATATATATATATATTATTATAAAATACCATATTCTTTTAGCCAAACTGAATAATAAAGACAAGTTTAAATGGGTAAATTTTATATAAATATTTTTGAGTCTTCATTTTCTTTTCTGACATAACCTAATCCAGTTCTTGTTAAAACACACTAGACATGCACATTCTGTGCATTTTGGGCACTTTTGTTTGAAATCATATTTACTTTGTCCATCAAAAGTGTGCTTTCACTTTAATTGACCGTGAGCAGCGCAGACAAAATAGACTCGGCGGCGAAACCCCCCCTTCACTGGTGCTCACGCGACGCTCACGCGCTGTTCCTGCTGCCGGTGTGAATGCACTCATTGATTAACATGCACGGCAAAAAAAAAATATATATATATGCGTGAAACGGCCGTAATTCACGAGGTTTCCTACATGTGCGTTCCGTGTGCACGTGTGATGCTGATGTTGCGCGATGTTAATCATGGGGAGCCCGAGTGCATTTGACCGGCATAAAATCGGCATATGTCAGACTGACCGGCCGGTCGCCGGTCATGGCCGACAGGGGCGTAGCACCAAATGTTGGGCCCCGGTCACAGAACCAAGGGGTGGGCCCCTCACAACACCAATATATATCTATATATCTTTGTGGGCCCCCCCCCTTCGCCAAAGGCCCCTGTTACTCAGTTCCACTATTACCCCCTGTCTGACGCCCCTGATGGCCGATCACGTGAAAATTGGCCAATTCTGATCACCAGCGGATCAATCGGTGCATCTCTACTCCTAACTTAATAAAATACGCTTTTTTTACTATGAGGAATTATTACATTAAAACGTAGATCTGTGTGCAGGTAGACTACTTTATCTGAATGAAATACATACAAATCTCTCGCATTTGCTTGCGTGCCAGCGATTAACCCTCACGCGTGCCTTAAAGCAGGGCACAGTAGTTTCGGGATTTCTTCGCTGTATTCTCGCTTTTTGCCCGCAGGTTTCTCTCTAGAGCTCCCCCCACAGCTTCGGAATAGATATTTGACAACACTGTTGTAAAAACTCGTTGGCGATTCTCAGACACCAGAAGCTAGTAGATCAACGACATCAAAGCAGATGGGACATTCTTTAAACCGTCTTCTTCATTCGGGTTCGAACAGCGTGAGGGAGCGCAATAATGACAGCATTTTAGCAGATTTCTTTTGGCCGTAAAGCAATTGTTTACATCGCGAGACCACCTGATATCACGCGATACTTCCTGACGCGGCGGCCGGCGACCCGCCGGCTCAAAGTTGCAAGTGCGTATTTTCCGCTCACGGGCACCAGGGGGTGCGAAACGACCACCATTCAACCCGAAATAAGTAATATAACCATTCCAATGACTCCGAAGCTGTTCAGTTAAGGTAAAAAAGTTACTTAGAGCACCTTTAAGTTGCTGACCCCTGCACTAGCCCGTGCACACCGTGTCTCCATGAAAACGTGTGTTCGTTGAAAGCAAGATCGCGAAATGTTGGTAGCCTATCTCGTAAATACCTTTACACAATCACACATTAAAAAGTGGTAGCCTATAAAAAATATTTTACATTCTGAATACAATTTTGTCAGTGTGTTAATGTCGACCCGAGAAGCGATTGCGCCTTCTTTAGAAAGTTAACTAGTCACAAGTTTGAGGTAAAATGCAGTTGGGTTGTCGATGTCAAAACATAAGCTGTGATTCAAATATTAAATAATGCTATGTAATTTTTTTACTCTTACACTGAATGTTTGCTGCTTCAAACCAGATGAGTAGCCTATTGTATAGGGTAAATTTAGTATAGGCCTAGGGTGTGAAAATTGTACAGCGGTGGGATTTGTATAGGGTGCGAATTTTGTATAGCGATGTTCGCCGGAGTCAAATGTGACGTCACGATATGGGCGTGGGCGCGAAGTCCGCGAACTGATTGGCAGAAAGAACCAAAACATGTCACAGCAGTCTACCTGTGTTTTGTCAGCATATGCTAATTATTTGTCCGAAGAAGCTAAAAGGAGATATAAGGTTAAGCTTTTATAAAACCAGGGTTCATGTTCTCTGCCTGATCCATATCACCTGAGTGAGAATTGGAGCAAAAGCCCAGACAATCTCCAGATCAACGGCTTCATCTGCACTGAAGACATCGAGATTATACAGCGCAGCACCACCAAAACTGACCAGGTTTAGAATTATATTAAAGTACTGATGTCCAATGGTTGTACAAAAATAGTACAATATATTTAGGCTACAATAAAATAAACAGGTTGAAAGGTAATTACAAGTCGTTACAGTACTTGTGTACTTTTTTCATTCTCTTTAAAAATCTTTTTGAGTTTAACTAAATTGTGCTACTTTTACTTGAGCTCCAGGGTGACAATGTCAAGATTCATTAGGCTCAAATTGTGAAAGAATAGTTGGGAGGGACTCGAGGGAGCATGAAGAATAATTTTCACTCGTGAATCGGCTCCTCTGAGTCCAGACCTTAAATTCATTTAAAGTCTTTGGGATGTGCTCCAGTCAAAATCTGGATGCCTGTGTCCATATAAGGGATTTCTTGGAACATCATAAGTTACTCTTACTTGTCATATTATTTTTCAGTATACTTGTATTCAAGTGAATTACGTTACTTCTTAAGTAGCAAGTGTTTGCGCTGCGCAGCAAGCGGCCATTACTTTTCTTCTGCCAACCAGAGCGCACGTAACCGTGTCGTGACGTCACGGGCGAAGATCGCTATAGAAGATGAGTACATTTTTGGTACGGCGTGTGGATTTTGTAAGAGGTAAAGGAATTTCAATGGGGTGTGAATTGTGTATAGGGTCAGGATATAGCAATCTCTCTCTTTCTCACCTACACTGAAAAAAGTGAAACATCAGTGCAATTCATTCAAAATATATATTTACATTGGTCCAATGAAAAATTGTGATTTTCAGTTTATACCTTCTGTTTTCACTTTGCCTCAAAGTAAGTGTTACGCTCTCTATCACTGGAAAAAAATATACTTTGGATTAACTTAAAACAATTGATGTGATTTGGTACAGCTATTTTTTTTTTTTTCTCCTCAAATTGTATTTATGATTTAGTTAAAACCATACATTTTGATTTAATGTCAAACCAAAATTTTTATTTTTTCCAACTCAACGTTTTACCTTAACCCAAAAACTCCAGTGTTAAATTAACACTCAAGAGTGTTAAAGTTAATGAGATAATTAAGTGATTAATTGAGTGATGATTGACTATTATTGAAGACACCTGATGTTAACTAGTAGAATCACTGAAGGAGAAAATCACAAATTGTAAGTTACCATTATGATGATCAGTGTTTGCTTTGGTTGGGCTCTTGACCCTTATATGTTTACTTTAGATTTTGTTTGACTGTTGTATCTGAGTTATAACTCTCAGATGAACAAAGAAAAAAGTGATCTGATGGTGTTGGTTATATTATGACAATCATCATTTGAACTTGATCACTGAACTCATTAAGACCCTTATTTCTGACGTAGATTTATGTTGTTGATTACAGAATAACTGTGATTCTGCATAAATATCCAGAATTTTAGATATAATACAAAGGATTTCTTAAAAGTTGTTTAAAAATAGGAAAAGCAAATTACATAGACAATTCAGATCATCATTTATTCATACCGCAATGCATGATGGGAGCCATTGTGAACATGCTTTATTATTGTCACCATTGTTGAGATTCACAGGCTGATTATTGATGTCTGTGTTTCTAAATAAATTAATTTGAAAGTCTTTTGATCAGAATAGTGTTGTCACGGTACCAAAATTTCAGTATTCGGTACCAATACCAGTGAAAATCCACGGTTCTCGGTACCAATTTCGGTACCAAAGGGCTAGAAATCAATAAATTCTTTGCTGATACTTCCTCGTCATCATGGAGAGCGCAGTTCGCACCGTTTCAAAAATAGTCGATCTCCGAATGCAAATGAACTTACTCTGAATTTTAGTTTTGTTTTTATATGAGGATCCTTTTTCAAATACAAGGTCAATATTGATTTTCACTAATGACAAAACAACAAATTATCCGTGAATTTATATGGAAAGCTTTCCATCTTTACTCTCCTCATGTAACGTTGCATTCGGAGGTCGACAAGTTTCTCCTTTCCACAAGCGTGTGGCGTCTGTCGTTGCTATGCAACCATGAACATAGGCGTGCCTGGAAAACCGAGCGCGCCGCGTCGCTTCTATTATGAGCGTGCTTGGCGCGCGCCTACATTTGGAATAACGAATCTGCACGCGCAAAAAACGCGCTATGTGACATTAGCCAAATCCAAAATATTTCCATATGGGTCTCTTTCCTCCTTTCTTATCAACAAGTGGATTTACAGCCAGCACATCAGCAGCACTGCCGGTCGCCATGTCTCAGCGCTTTAATAAAGAGGACGCGCAAATGCACGCGCTCAGTGCATGTGTGCATGCATGCGCATCAAGGAACCGGGTTTGAACGGGTCCTCGGTACCACCGGTACTTAAGAAAACTTGGTACCGTGACGTTTACATTTTTCTAGTACCGACTTGGTACCGAAGTACCGGGTCTTTTGACAACACTAGATCAGAACAATGTTTATTAAATATTTTGGATTATATGAAAAATACTGAAAATCATATGCTGTAGAATCACAGAGCTGCTGTAATTAACAAGTTAACCCAAACTATCTCAATAAGTTTCATTTTTTTGGATCACAACATGATTGTCAAAACATAACCAACACCATCAGATCACATTGTCTCTTTGTTCATCTGACTGTTATAAATCAATAATAGCAGACAAGCAAAATCTAAAGTATACATATAAGGGTCAAGAGCCCAACTAAAGCAAACACCCATCACCATAATGGTAACTTACAATTTGTGATTTTCTCCTTCAGTGATTCTGCTTGTTAACATCAGGTGTCTTCAATAATGCTCAATCATCACTCAATTAATCACTTAATTATCTCATTAACTTTAACACTCTTGAGTTGAGTTGGAAAAAAATTACATTTTGGTATGACTATATATCAAAATTCATGGTTTTAACTAAATCATAAATACAATTTGAGAAAATCAAAAAAAAAAATAGCTGTAACAAATTACATAAATTTTTTCAGTGTATGCACACTCCCTCACGCACACACCCACGGCACACACACACACAACAATTTGAAACAGCTGATTCATTAATGCAAGGGACTTACATTCTTTTGTTTACCA
Source organism: Leuciscus idus (assembly GCA_021554675.1). Taxonomy (NCBI): domain Eukaryota; kingdom Metazoa; phylum Chordata; class Actinopteri; order Cypriniformes; family Leuciscidae; genus Leuciscus; species Leuciscus idus. The sequence continues at coordinate 35,146,309 of CM038625.1, forward strand.
TGTTGGACACAAGTTGATGTAAACTTAACATAGAAAAGCAAACCACATCAGCTTCCAGCTGAGATGGTGCAGTATCTTGCCAGCTGTCTGGATCTCAGTGTACTTGAAGTGTTAATTAATGAAGTCAAGTACAACATAGGCAGTATTGTATTGCTATTCAACTGCAATGATTTGCCATAGAGCCGCAGAACATGCATCTAATACTGGGCAGTCCAATTCATTGAGTAGCAGTTCATTTTGAGGTGGTTCATCTAAATGTGTTGACCCTCTAGAGTTTATTTTTAATTTTTCACGTCAGATTGAGCTCCCTGACACTCTGAAAGCAATGTCTTGTGTGGCTCAAAAATGGGTTGAATACATGCTGTTCATGTATGTCTTCTTTAGTCTGTTGGCTATTGAGGTTTTTTCCTGGCACACGTCACTTACACATTTTGCACTTTCTGTGGAGTCTTGTACAGACTGTTTACATATTTGAGTCCATATGTACATTTTATATAGGCTACTGGTGTTATTGTTGAACACATATTTCTAAAATTGTATGATGTGTTTGTTGAGTTATTATTACACAATACTTTTTCTGACCTTCTTGAATCTTGCCTCTGACAAATATCCCAAATTACAAAAGAAGACTAATAAAAACTTTAGTTAATAAAAACTAAACTAAAACTAAGCATTTAAAAAAAAAAGAAAACTAAACTAAACTAAACTAAACTAGCAAACCCACTTTAAAAACTAATTTGAAAACAAAAAGTCAAAACTAAATAAAAAATAACGAAAAATGCAAAACTATAATAACCTTGGTGCGCGCGTGAACACGAAGACAGTTGTGTTGCGGACATATGGCCCTGTATGACAAACTTCATATGCACTTTCGGGCTTGTGGACTTTGGCTGCCGCGTGCGCGTGTCCGTTAAGTCTGCGAGACCGTGTCCCATTTGTCATTTTAGGTCTCAGAAGGGTGCTCGCGAGTGCCATCTTTGCAGTCGATTTGCGCCCTCGATGCGCACTTTAGCCGAGTCCGCACTGATGTGAGCTCCGCAGCAGACTTCTTCCCGACAGTCAAAGCGGCGTTAAGTCACGAAAGTGCGGACAGAGGAAGATCGCGAGTGCTTAAGGTGCCATTTGGGACAGGGCCATAGACTGTAAACAGGTTGCGGCTCTGATTAGTTCCCATTTGTTTAACAAGCAACAGCTCTACAACTCGAGAGACAAATTACGTTCCGCCATGGCAAACAATGAAAATAGGCTACCTACCTACTAACAAGTTTCTTGTGTAGTCTACTACCAATTGGAAAAAAAACCATCATGACGCACCTGAGGTAGGCTATTCAGAATGTCTTGTCTCGATCTCAAGGTTATTCTAGTTTTGCATTTTTCATCAGTTTTTATTTTTATTTCGTTTTGACTTTTTGTTTTCAAATTCAGTTTAGTTTTAATTCGTTTTTAAAGTGGGTTTGCTAGTTTAGTTTAGTTTTGATTTTTTGAAAATGCTTAGTTTTAGTTTAGTTTTTATTAGTTTTAGTGTTAGTCTTTTTTTATTTTTTTTATTTGGGTTATTTGTCAAGGGCAAGATTCAAAAAGTTCGGAAAAAGTATTGTGTAATAATAACTCATTTTTTAGAAATATGTATTCAACAATAACACCAGTATATAACATGTAGCCTACATATGGGCACAAATATGTAAACAGTCTGCAAAAGAGAGAGATGGCTATACCCTGACCCTGTACAAAATTTACCCTATACAATACTCATCTGGATTGAAGCAGCAAACATTCAGTGTAAGAAATAAGTAAAATAAAAATAAAAAAATAAATAAAGATAAAACATTATTTAATATTTGAATCACAGCTTAGTGTTTTGACATCGACAACCCAACTGCATTCACTGACAAAATTGTATTCAGAATTCAAAATATTTTTTATACCACTTTTTTAATGTGTGATTGATTGTGTAAAGGTCTTCACGAGATACCAACCTTTCGCGAACTACGAACACACATTTTCATGGAGACGCGGTGTGTGCACGGAGGGGAGAGGCTGTGTGTGTGTGTGTGTGTGTGTGTGTGCGTGCGTGCGTGCGTGCGCGAGTATGTGATAGAGACGCGTGAGTGACAGAGAGACGGAGGGAGAGCAGGGAAAGGAAATGCAGCTGAACGAATACGCTCCGTGTTTTAAATAGCGTTAAAAAAATGAATAACGAAACGCAATATGTGGCGGCCGGTGTTGATTCTGTGGCGCACCGCCAAAAATTAGTCCATGGAAACAATTAGTCGGAAATGTTTTTGGTCGGAAATGTCAACTCTGAAAGATATAACGTTATTTGCTCTATGAAAGATATTGACAAAACTAAGGACATTTACTCTATAATTTTATTTTATTTTTGCTAGTTTTGCCAAACACACGTTGACATAACAGTTTTAGTTAGTTATCGTTTTTTTTTAAATGCCTCTTTTTTTTTTTTTTTTTTTTTCAGTTAAGGACAGTTAGGCCTAACTAGTTTTCGTTTTTTCGTTCGTTTTCGTTAACGATTATAACATTGCAGACCAAAAGGACTTTGTTTGTTATTTAACTATTTGTTGGATGAAAAACTTACAGCTTCAAATTAAATTTAGCCTATTTTTATTTAATTTTTTTTAAGTCAGAAATTAACGGGGGATTGTGTGAAAAAATAATACTTAATGCACACAAAATGTAAGAATTGATATAAAAAAAAGTACTTGTATGAAATCTTGTTTTTTTAAAATAACGATATAAAGTAATATCACAAGCGCAATGGAGCTGTTTTCGCAAATATGAGCACGACTGCAAACGTTATACTGATTTTTAAAATACTTTTATACTTTTTGGTTTTTACTTACATTTTGGTGTTAGTGATTTCATTTGAATTGTAACAGCTAGTGTCTTATTAAATTGTATTTACTGATTAAATATGACATTTCCCAGGCAGTAAATGTGGATATTTTAGTAGAATGTGGAAATGTGGAAAATCTTTTTAATATAACGTCATCAGTTGTATACAGTAGCCTATATGAAGAGTTCAGATGCAAAAGCCTCTAAGTGCAATCTGAAAATTTCTTCTAGAATGATCATTTTTATAAAGCTTGTATATTTAAGATAAGTAATTTCACTTAATAGGTCATTTGCATTGCCATTTAAGTGAAATTATTGAACTTAAATATACGAGCTTGATAAAAATGATCATTCTAGAAGCAAATTTCAGATGGCACTTAGAGGCTTTTGCATCTGAACTCTTCATACACAACCCCAAATCAGGAAAAGTTGGAACATTTTGTAAAATACAATAAAATCAAGAATCCAGGATTTGTTAATTCTCTTTCAACTTTATTTAACTGACAAAAGTACAAAGAAAAGATTCTCAGTGTTTTCACGGAACAACTTAATTGTATTTAGTAAGTAGGCTATACACAAATTTTTATTTTGATGGCTGCAAAACACAACAAAAAAGTGGGGACAGAGGCCAAATAGAAGTGAAAGGCTAGGCCCTAATAGTATATCTAAGTTAAAGGCCCCCTGAAATCAAAATACGTTTTTAGGATGAATATGTTAGCCTTAATGTTATAAATAAGCTTGTGTGTTCCAAAACAATGACAAAATTCGCACTTAGGAGATATAAGCAAACTACAGTCTCTCACTTCCGCTAAAATGGATCACGAATTTTTATGACGTTACCGCGGACTTCAGCTTCTCATCATCTTCTGTCCAATCAAATGCTCTCTAGAGTCTGCGTCCCGCGACTTCCGCCCCATATGCTATAAATAGCACCTGGCCAAAGCGACCGTGGCTGTACCCGACTGTACGTTCGGCAGTAAACGCATGCTCAGTGTCAGCTGCTGCTAGTGCTCATCAGTTCCATCAGTTAACTGTCTGATTCTACATGGTAATTTGTGTGTGTTTGATATTAATACCAATAGCAAACAATCTGATCTTTTATTAGAATGGTGTTATTGTCACTGGCTGTGTGTGTCTGGCGCTACAACATACTCAGCGAAAACATTGCATGGAAAAAATAAGTGTAGTGCTACTCAATCTTTCGAAATAATTAGGACTGATTGTGGCAAAAACTAATCCAAGGGAGATTATTTAATATTTTAATGCTTCTCTTTCTCCTTCTTCTTCAGATGCGGTTTGACTCCGGATAGAGCTTTAATGTGTCACATTAAAACAAGATTCATTCTGATGCTCACAATTACATTATCATTGTTTACTATGGCTTACATCTATTTCTCTCTCAAGCAATTTACACACCATCACACAATGTTTAATGTTGTAAATCAGACTCAGTCCTATACTGAGGGCTTGTCTGGCAAACATTCTTTCTGGAAAATCATGCAAACACCTACAGCCCTGAACAAACCCACTGCATCCATTAGCACCACACCCATTTCAGTGCATTATCATGTAGCTCATCCAAGCAACTATAATTTCATTCTGGATTACCCTGACAAATGTCAGCAGAATCCGTTCCTGGTCTTGATGGTCCCTGTGGCGCCCCATCAGGTAGAAGCTCGTAACGCCATCCGGAGCACGTGGGGGAATGAGAGCACAGTCCAGGGGAAAGCAGTGATGACTCTGTTCTTGGTGGGTTTGACTGGAGGATCCGACTCTGAAAAAGCTCAACAGCAACTGGAGGAAGAGAGCCGACAACACAGAGACTTAGTGCAGAGCAACTTTGTGGACTCGTACTTCAACCTGACCATAAAGACGATGGTGATCATGGACTGGTTGGCCACTCGTTGCCCTCAAGCCAATTTCAGTATGAAGGTCGATTCTGACATTTACTTAAACCTGGAAAACTTGATGACTCTCCTATTGGCACCCAACACATCCAGACAGAACTACATCACTGGAATGGTGATGTGGGACCAGTCCGTTATCAGAGACACAAACTCAAAATGGTACGTGTCAGAGGAGCTTTACCCCGAACCGAAATACCCCACTTACCTGCTGGGAATGGGATATGTTTTCTCCAATGACTTGCCAGAAAAAATAGTTGAGGCTTCCAAGGAAATAAAGGCCTTTAACATTGAAGACGCATATGTGGGCGCTTGTGTGAAACATTTGGGCATTGCACCCTCATCCCCCCCAGACCCTTCACAGTTTAGAATTTATATGGGACAATATAATCGAGAGGATTTTCTCAGGGTCATTACAACAATCCTGGGATCCCCACAGCAGCTAATAGACATCTGGAAGGACGTAAAGAGGCCCACATAAAAGTATCTCAAAATCCCTGTCTGGGATGGGAGCACAAACAAACAAACAAACATGAGAAACACATTTCTGTTTACAAAGACATGAAACATGGTGGATGTTTATTTAAGAATATTTTTAAAGCTGGTCACAACCTGTTCAGAAGGAAGAGGTTGTGACAAAACAAAACAAACTGGGTGGGTGACTTGCATTTGTGTGAAGGTACCATTGACGTGGAGGCGTATTGGGATTATGCAAAAACATTTACTGGCATCATGATGTCTTTCTGATAAGCAAGACAATAGGTTTCATTCAGCATGTGCTACAACAGAGTGGTTTCATAGACACTCCACACCATAGAAGGAATGTGCTTCACTGTCCAGATCTGTCTCTTATTGAAAATGTATGATCAAAGTAGAATCAGACAATGATGACCACATATTGAGCAGCTGTCTTGTATCAGGCGAGATTGGGCAAAAATTCCACTTGCGAAACTTCAACAATTATCCTCAATAAACTAGTGTGTATCAGCCATCAAAATGTGTTTATACTTACAAAATAAAATTAAGTTGTTATATGTGAGAACCATTCTCTATGAGCCTAGTAATTTTGCAGTTTTATGTTAAGTAATAGTTCATCAAACATAGCAAATAGTCACCATAAAAACATGACATTTGTGGAAAGTTCCTCTTATAATAGTATCGGAAGGAGATTCAGAGTGTTGTATCATAAATGCAGTAATTTCGATGAACAGCTCCACCCAGTTAACGAAAATATGAACTATGCAAAAAAAAACTGATGCATGTTACAGTAGTTCATTTAGATATGCAGTCATAACATTTGGAAGCATGTGGAAGAGGTATGGTCCCTGCTTTTATTTGCTGTTTATGTGCTTTTTTTATTCATGCTATAAAATCAACACTTTCATGAACACCATGCAGTAACTATATAGTCCCATAATAGACAACACAATTATGAGTAAATATGAGGTTATAATTAGTCATATTTTGATACTTTATACTTCTGCTGATCTTTATATAATAGCTTTAATAGTTTATTGTTATACCTGAAAATGTTCACAGTTATTAAAAACTCTTTAATGTATTGAAAAAAAATCTGTATGTTATATACTATTATAATATTTATTAATATTTTGAATGAGATTTAAAATGTAAAATTCCCTTAATTGTTAATTTAGTGTGCTTCTGTCATTTTTATTAGTTTCTGTTTTTTGGGATTTTGAAAAATTCCATCTAATATTTTATATTTTAGCTTTTCGCAGAAACGCAGTTTCTCCCATCTCTGAGTCCGAAGAGGGCCTGGAGAGCAGTGGGGGGAGAGAATCCTCACCACTCTCATCCACCTCTTCTATCGCAGGTCCTTCTAGTGGCTCCCTATTGGCCCACCCGGACTTGGTTCCCAGAACTCATGCTCCTCGTGACAGTCCCTCCCTGGCCCATTCCTCTGAGGAAGGATCTTCTGACTCTTCTGGCACCCTATGGCACCCGCGTCCGGACCTCTGGTAGCTCCATGTCTGGTCCCTGGACGGGACGCGGAGGTTCTAGGTTACTTACCCCCAGAGGTACTTAACACCATCACTTCTGCGCGAGCGTCGTCTACGAGACGTGCGTACGACTTGAAGTGGAACCTGTTCGTCGAGTGGTGTTCCTCTCGTAGAGATGACCCCCGAAGATGTTCGATAGGGTCAGTGCTTTCCTTCTTGCAGCAAGGGTTGGAGCGAAGGCTGTCTCCCTCCACCCTCAAAGTACATGCTGCCGCTATTTCAGCTTATCACGACCACATAGATGGCAAATCAGTTGGAAAGCATGACCTGGTCCCTTAGGGGGGCGAGACGGTTAAACCCTCCTCGACCCCCCTCCATACCCTCTTGGGACCTTTCCCTGGTGCTTCGAGCACTTTAGAATGCTCCCTTTGAGCCGCTGCAGTCAGCGGACTTAAAGCTTCTTTCTTTGAAGACTTTACTGCTGATTGCACTGGCCTCTATCAAGAGGGTAGGGGACCTGCAAGCATTTTCTGTCGACGAATCGTGTCTAGAGTTCGGGCCGGGTGACAACCATGTTGTACTGAGACCCTGGCCTGTCTATGTGCCCAAGGTTCCTACCACTCCTTTCAGAGATCAGGTAGTGAACCCTACAAGTGCTGCCCCTGGATGAGGCAGACCCAGCCTTGGCTTTGCTCTGTCCCATTCGCGCTCTGCGTATGTACGTGGACAGAACTCAGGACAGCATCAGGACCTCAGACCAGCTCTTTGTCTGTTACGGAGGCCAGCAGAAGGGAAAGGCTGTCTCCAAGCAGAGGATGGCCCACTGGATAGTGGATGCCATCGCCTTGGCTCACCAAGCTCGAGGCGTGCCCTGCCCGCTCAGGTTGCATGCTCACTCCACAAGAGGTGTTGCATCCTCCTGGGCGCTGGCACGTGGCTCCATGCTAACAGATATCTGTAGGGCTGCGGGCTGGGCGACACCTAACACGTTCGCTAGATACTATAGCCTACGTGTAGAGCCGGTCTCCTCCCGTGTTCTCACCCTAAACGGGTAGAAGCACAGAGAGGCCCGGCTCTGTCGGCTTGTTGCACCCTACTGTGCTCCATATTCTCCAGAGTGAAAAACCTGTGAGTCCTCCAACACCCTCGGCCCGGACATGGCTGAGCGTCCGGTGCCAGGCCTTTATCTGTTGAATCCTTGAGAACCGGGTTTAGGCTGGGTCCCATATGTGTGACCCTACGTGGATTCCATATGTGTATTCTCCACGGCTGCTCCTAATCGAAGCCCGTGTCTTTCCCTTGGGCTAAGTCACCCAATATCCATATGCAGTACAACCTTCGTGCTAGTCCATATGTATCTTTCCACATAAGTCCTTTGAAGATTGTGGCTTCCGCAGCATCCCTTCCCTCCATAGAAAGGGCACGCTTTCCCAGTGTTATCCAATAATTTCACTGTATGGGTTATCACGGGACAACTGTGACAGATACACTCGGTGTAAGCCCTCTCCTATCGTTCTTCCAGGCAAGAGGGTGTAGAGGCTTACACAGGGCGCTGGATGGGGTGCAGCAGCTGTGGCCCTTTAGTAGGGATTCCTATTCGTCGGTCTCGACGTGGCGTCGACTGACCGACCGAAGAGGAACGTCTCGGTTACATATGGTAACCCTCGTTCCCTGAGGGAGGGAACAGAGATGCCACGTCCCGTCCCCACATCTGCTGCTGCCCGCCGGGGCGGCCAGCTTTTCAGGCTTGGCTCCTTTGCAAAAAAACTGAAGTGCAATCACACCAGCTGCTCGTTATATACCCGCGCTGCGAGGCTGCAAAGCTGATGCAAATGATTGCACGCCAATGTACATTGGCTTGTTTAAGTTTCACTCGAAGTAGATTGGCCTCTCTCGCGAGATTCCTATTCCTCGGTCTCGACGTGGCGTCTCTGTTCCCTCCCTCAGGGAACGAGGGTTACCTGTGTAACCGAGACGTTCTGTAGAATACTACGATTACATATTTCAGCAAACATTGTGAAAGAGGTTTTAGTGGAAGTCAGACAGGAAAAACCGTCATGGTCAGTTTTGTACAGCTTATTCATGAAATAGATCAGCTTCATAACATATTTGACTGTCAAATACATACAAAAACTGCACTGACAAATGGTAATTTGTGTGTGTTTGATATTAATACAAATAGCAAACAATTTGATCTTTTATTAGAATGGTGTTATTGTTACTGGCTGTGTGTGTCTGGCGCTACAACATACTCAGCGAAAACATTGCATGGAAAAGTGTAGTGCTACTCAATCTTTCGAAATAATTAGGACTGATTGTGGCAAAAACTAATCCAAGGGAGATTATTTAATATTTTAATGCTTCTCTTTCTCCTTCTTCTTCAGATGCGGTTTGACTCCGGATAGAGCTTTAATGTGTCACCTTAAAACAAGATTCATTCTGATGCTCACAATTACATTATCATTGTTTACTATGGCTTACATCTATTTCTCTCTCAAGAAAGTTACGCACCATCACACAATGTTTAATGTTTTAAATCAGACTCAGTCCTATACTGAGGGCTTGTCTGGCAAACATTCTTTCTGGAAAATCATGCAAACACCTACAGCCCTGAACAAACCCACTGCATCCATTAGCACCAAACCCATTTCAGTGCATTATCATGTAGCTCATCCAAGCAACTATCATTTCATTCTGGTTTACCCTGACAAATGTCAGCAGAATCCGTTCCTGGTCTTGATGGTCCCTGTGGCGCCCCATCAGGTAGAAGCTCGTAACGCCATCCGGAGCACGTGGGAGAATGAGAGCACAGTCCAGGGGAAAGCAGTGATGACTCTGTTCTTGGTGGGTTTGACTGGAGGATCCGACTCTGAAAAAGCTCAACAGCAACTGGAGGAAGAGAGCCGACAACACAGAGACTTACTGCAGAGCAACTTTGTGGACTCGTACTTCAACCTGACCATAAAGACGATGGTGATCATGGACTGGTTGGCCACTCGTTGCCCTCAAGCCAATTTCAGTATGAAGGTTGATTCTGACATGTACTTAAATTTGGAAAACTTGATTCACTGTATGGGTTATCACGGGACAACTGTGACAGATACACTCGGTGTAAGCCCTCTCCTATCGTTCTTCCAGGCAAGAGGGTGTAGAGGCTTACACATTGGTCTATTGGCACCCAACACACCCAGACAGAACTACATCACTGGTTGTATGATGTGGAAAGAGCATGTCATCAGAAACAAAAAATCGAAATATTACATCTCAGAGGAGCTGTTCCCCGAACCGACATACCCCACATATGTGCTGGGACTAGGATATGTTTTCTCCAATGACCTTCCCCAAAAAATAGTTGAGGCTTCCAAGGATGTGAAGTACTTTAACATAGAGGACGCATATGTGGGCGCTTGTCTGAAACGGTTGGGCATTAAACCCTCACTCGCACCAGATCCTTCTCAGTTTCTGACCTTTATGAAGGATTCTAAAAGTCACAACCTTTCCAATGTCATTACAACAACTGCGAGGTCACCGAAGCAGATAATAGAGTTCTGGCAAAGTGTTGCAAAAAATATCCCACTGACATCTTTGTCTTGATACCCCCTAAAAAAAAATATGTAATTTACTAATTATATACATACTCAATTTAAAGTGGTGAATTCAAGTAATTTATGTGTTGCAATTTCAACTTATTTTTGTATAAATTTACACAAAAGGGGCCGTATTCACAAAACATTTTATCACTGTTTGTGTGCGTTTTTTCGTATTTGTCATCATAAAAATTCGTCACACACAGAAACCTTGCACACTGAGTCTGATGCCTATTAATTAACCCATAGTGGAAAAAATCGCAAAACAATAGAAAATGGAGCCTTCATGGAGTGAGGATGATTTTGTTGTCCTCTCTTCTAAAAAGAAGGGGGGAAAAAGAGGAAACATTTGGTCCATCCCGAGCGATTCAAAGTTTAGTTCAGGATGTCAGTGGCTCAGTTTGATGCTTTGCTAGCGATACTGGAGCCACATATTAAAAAGACCACCAATTTCCGTGAACCAATTGATCTGAACAGTTCTGGATTTTGGGGTTCGCTTGTAGGCCCTACATGGCTCTGAATTGTCAAAACACCTCTCAAAATGCTTGCTACGGATGCGAATCTTGCATTTTGAGAGGTGTTTTGACAATTCAGAGCCACTGAATAACGAGGTAACACTTTAGAATACTGTTTCTTACTTCCTGCATAACTAATAAGGAATTTCTGAAGAACTAAAAGGTAATTACTTATTAACACTTCTTTATTAACGCCACTTACTGTAAACTAATAAGGAAGATGTGTTAACTAATCAGTAATATAATTTTATGATTGTGTTAAGTATCAGTTTGTTAATCAATAACTAAGGAATTCTGTCATACCTCCTGAAGAATTACCATTAAGTATGAAGTAACTACTAATGAACAGTCACACACAGTAGGCCTAGTCACTACAATAATCCAGGTTTTTTTTAGTGGAGTGGTGGATGAAGTACACAAATCAAGTACTTGAGTAAAAGTACAAATACGCCAATGAAATATTACTCCAGTAAAATTATAATGAGGCCTATTCATTTTCAAAATTACTTTAGTAAAAGTACAAAGTTTGTTAAACGAGTTTAAATGTAGGCAGTATTGTACATGTTAAAACAAAATCAAATATATGCTGTATTAAGAAATGTTCTCATCTGAAATAAAGGAAGATATCCTGTAGCCTAAATAAGTCATTGTCATATATTTACAAAAGTTTAGATGATTTCGTTAAGTGTTTTTATTTTATTTTATTTATTTTATTATTTTTTACAGTAAGTTTGATTTGAGTCAGAAGTATGTGTGGTAATTCTTTATTAATTACTAATGGGTTCCCTATATTTTCACTTTAGAATTCTGTTTCAGGTTCTAAGTAATTCCTGAAGAATTATCTAATAATTCTTTATTAATTACTAATAAGTTCCCTATATTTTAACTCTAGAATACTGTTTCAGATTATAAGTAGCCTAATTCCTGGATAATTATCTAATAATCCTTTATTAATTACTAATAAGTTCACTATAATTATTTTCACTTTAGAATACTGTTTCAGGTTATACGTAATTCCTGCAGAATTATTTGATAATACAGACACACACAGTACTTTATATAAAATATAAAAACTAATCTGAGGTTAGTTATGGCAAGGCACTTGAGTGGGGTAACTAAAACTGTTACTTAACACAATCATACAATTCTATTTAGCCTACTGATTAGTTATCTTCCTTAGTAGTTAACAGTAGTGAAGAAGTAGTTAACGAAGAATTACCTATTAGTTCTTCAATAATTCCTTATTAGTTATGCAGTAAGTAAGAAACAGTATTCTAAAGTGTTACCAATGACGAATACAAAAAAACGCATCCGAACATTTCAGACTCATTGTGCAGGGACCTAGAGTGGCTGATAGTGGAAGGGTCTCTAGTGATTGAAATATTGTAGAACGAGGTCTCATATTGCTAATATTCAAATAAAGACTTAAAAATTAAGTCTATGTGTCACTAATTAAACTAGTATGTTCAGCTAATTGTCTATTCACAGCCGACTCACCTAGTTACCTCGACAGTTTTCCTGCACCCCTCCACCACCCAGACTCCTCATGCTCGGCTGGTTCCTATTCCCAGCAGGGAATACTTTGGGTTTAGGCTAAATTTCAAGCTTGGAGCCCTCAGTCCCCTCGGACGGCACGTTAAATACCCTTATTTTACTCGTTAACGGGAGAGCAGGGGTGAAAGTACCATTTTTTCTGAAAAACATAATTTGAAAAGATGATGTTTTAGACATTTTTTTTTTTTTTTTTGGCTGTGGTCAGTCACTCACAAGTGTGGTCTATCAATACCCCAGCACCCAAGGCTCTATCGCCACTAGTGGAAAACGAAACCATATCCATCCCAGCTAGCAGGGAACGTTCTCAGAACGTTGGCTAACATTCCCTACAAGTTTGGTTAATGTTTTAAAGAAAACATTTGAATGTAATGTTCAAAAAATGTTTTGAGGATGTTTTCTCATTCCAAATAATGTGTCTATAAGGTTCAATGTAAACTAAGATATAACGTTTTAACTGTAACATTTTGAGGATGTTTTTAGAGAATGTTATCCTACACAGCAAAAACTCCAGTGTTAAATTGACTCTCCTGGGAGTTTATTTGACTCCACACTCAAAGGGTTAAGGTGTTAAAATCCAATATATATATATCAAAATGTTCCTTCACTTAAAAGAGCTTAATTATCATATAGAGACGATTACATCCAATCTCAGTAATATGAAAATAGTATCACAGAGGCACAGGTTGAGAGTGACAGAGGGCAATCGAGAACCATCTTGATTAAAGGGACTTCAAACAATCTTATCACTTTAACCTTTGGCTGTTCTTATTTGAAAGAATAACAGAGAACCTTCTGTGGGACACTAGGGACCATGGGGTGTCTCAATTTCATTAACATACAGACCACAGCTGTTGCAAGAAGAGCAACTTCATTTACATTAAGACCAGGATAAAAGGTTTAGGATTGGGTATGTTCGGGGTTCATTCTGACGCCGGTGAACCCAAGGTGCTTCGTGTACCTTGCCACTACTATGCTGTAATAAACTTCATTTTTGAGATCTTCGACGTCCACTTCAATTTCTTACATTGGCGAGCCAGACCCAGTCGACGGATTTCCAACAAAAAAGGGAAAAGGTAAGAAAAAGGTGTTTTCTTTCATTTATGCTGTTTTTGTCAAGGAATTCCTCGGTTTAAAAAAAATCTAGAAAAGAAAAATTAAGGACAGAAGAGATCGAATTTGGTTTATTCAGTATTAGCAGGAGGAGTTTTAAGCCTATTCCGTACAATTTTGTTAAAGATTCTAACGTAACTGAATAAGCCCGAAGCAGTTTGGTGGCAGACTTGTATTGGAATTGTTGTTTCTAAAGTAATTGAAACAAAGTGCTTAAGTGTAAAGTTTCTAAAGTAACTGAAATTTGGTGTTGGTCTCTTATAATTCTGTTAAGATTCTAAAGTAATTGAATAAACCCAAAGTGGTGGCAGAGTTATATTAGATTGGTTGTTTCTAAAGTAACTGAAACAAATGTATATGTTTCTAACGTACTTGAAACCGATTGTGAAGTTGTAATAATTCTGAGGAAATTCTAAAGTAATTGAATAGACCCGACGCAGTGTGGTCACAGAATTATTTCACAACTATTGTGTGTTATAGCATAGGCTAGACTTGTGAGTCTGATGTGCCGTAACTTTGTGAAGTTTAAAACAAAGAACCCGAAGCAGTGTGGTTTTGCCCGACGTACTGTGGCATTGTTTTAAAATTCATAAATATAGTTTGAACCCGAAGTACTGATAAGCAAGCTGTTTTAAGAAAATAGCATAAAAACCCGACGTAGTGTGGTTGTGTCCGACGTACTGTGACAGTGTTAATTTTTTTGATATTGTTTAAGCCTGACATACTGTAGCCAAGTTGTTTTAAGAATATAACATAAAACCAGACATAGTGTGGTTTTGTCCGACGTACTGTGACAGTGTTGCATTTCTTAACTGTTTTGCGTAACGAAATTTAAGGACCAATGGATTGTGGCTGTGGTTAAGTTTAGAAGCCTCAGGTAGTGTGGCTATTTTGATCATTTGTGTCCGAAGTACTGGAGCTGTGAATAATTAGTGTTGAGAATTCTAGGGATCACATGACGTAGCCGGTCATGGGAGGAGCTAATTTTCCTCAGGTGCACTTAATGATTGATTACTAGAGTTTGGTGTGTGCAACGTTCAATGGAAGCAGACTGTCCTTTCTTTCTCTTACCATGAGAGCTTTTGTAGAGTTGATGTGTTCCTGAAAATAAACCATACAACTCTATGATCTGTTGCAATAAAATGAGTATGGACTGAGTACTGGACCCCTGTGTTTTAATGGACACACCATCCTGGTAGCACATTTCCTGAACCAAACATTCAAAACTTTACAATTAGACTAACGGATATCTTAAAGGAACTAGATAACGTGTAGTCATTTAAATCAGACTTTGTGAATAACTATTAGATCACGAGATATTTTAAAGCTTGATAAGACTTTTGAAAATGGAAGAAATTATTGTTAAATACATCGCTAAACACGGTTCTCAGGGAATGTTTGACGGAATAGAGAATATTGTTGATAAACCGTACAAGTGGGCTATCTCTAAGTTTGAAAATGATCCCAAAATGCCTAAGAACAAAAATGGGAAAATTGCTAATGCGCTTCAAGCACTTTTTGCCTCATACAAAGTAACTAGGAGGAGAGTAGATGAGTTAGAGGCTGAAAATGAGCGACTCAGTGTTGGGGTAATTTCTACAAAAAATTACCTTGCTAGTGAAACGATATGGAAAGAAGAAAAGATCAAGATGCAGAATGAGATTTCACTTCTTAGAACTAACAATAGTATGCTTAAATCATCTGTGGAAACATTGTCTAAAAATTTGGAGGAAGCGAAGGCGACTTGTCAGTTTATGATAAAGAATGGCTCAACAGAGAAAAACCCTGGTAAGACATTGTTAGGTGTCACGTTGTGTAACCCAGTTCCAGAGATGCCAGATTTGCAGGAAGACAGTGCTGTGGGTTGGGAAAAAGATTATCAGTCATTCAGTAGCCAATACTCTGACTGTAGAGTTAGATTTCCGATGGCACCAGTTCATTCTACTATGACTACGCCTGCTAGAGAAGGAAGGGAGGAACCAATGACCACTACCATAGTCCGAGGATTTAATCCAACTGAACTAGATGCTGTGATCAAGAATATTGGGATATTTGATCCTGCCAAACAAGATCCATTAGATTTTCTAAAAAACTTGGAGGAATATACTGAAGTTTACAATTTTACTGATGGTGATGCGTGCGTTTTGCTAAGAATGTGCTTGCCTGAGACTTTGTCTGGAGCCTTAACTAAGAAAGTAAAGGACAAAATGCTAATAAGTCAGAGAGGAAAAAGGCACTGCTTGAAGTCTTAGGTGTGATGTCAGTTAATTGGGATAAAATATCTGAGATGCACATGAGGAAAGGGGAACATCCAGCAGCATTTTCAGAACGATTATTGGAGATGTTTAAAACTTTCAGTGGCAATCCGGACATTACTAAGAATGATGTCACTTTCAAGTCTGCCTTGATTAACAAATGTGACAAACTCACCCGGTCTGCTGTGACAATGCATGTGACACCACTATCTGAATATAATGACATTATTGCTAAAATGACACAGTTTTACAACAATAATGTTCATGCAAATAGTCAAATGAAAGCTGCCAAATCTAGACATCCAGTTGCTGCCTTTGGCGAGAGAGAATGTTCTATTACATTGCCTAATGGTTTCTATCAGGGACCAAGGAGATTTGCAAGAATAAATTCAGAAGGTGTTATTCTTTGCTATGCATGTGGAAAAGCTGGTCACATTGCTAGACATTGTCAAGACAGTGAGAGACCTCTTCAAAACTTTGTCTGTCATGCATGTGGAAAGGATGGTCACATTGCAAGGCATTGTTTGGAGAAAAGAAAGGAAGATCAGGAAGTTGTTTGTTTTGCTTGTGGAAAGGATGGTCACATTGCAAGGCACTGTTTAGAGATAAGAAAGGAAGATAAGGAGGTTGTTTGTTTTGCTTGTGGAATGATGGGGCACAAGGCAAGACAGTGTCAATTTTCACACAAAAGAAAGATGGACTATCGTTGTTTGCTTAAGAAAATAGGCAATTTAGAAACCCAGTTGGCACTGTTGAAAGGAAATAAAGAAGTCATTCACACCTTGTCAAATATATCACTGCACCAGCAACATGACTGTAGCTCAGTCACAAGCAAATGCTTATGCAAATTAGAATAAGTTTTTGATAGTAACACATTGTAGAGAAAGGTTTACTATCAAAAGGGGGGTGATTCTTTATGATTCTTTGATTCTTTATGATTTTTGATTCATTATGATTTTTTTTAGCATTGATATGTAGTTATAATTTTTTTATAAATGTTTAAATGACATCAATTGTAAAGTGAAATTTTATGACATTAATGATGTTTGATGTTTATTTGATTAAACCTTTGACTTTAATGTTTTGAATGTGAAAAGATGATTGTGGGGAAAAAGGGGGGGGCAACTTCTTTTTGATTATCATTTCAGATATAAGCATAAAGATGTTTGCCTGAAAGGAGTTACCTCATGTAGAAACATGACATGGTCGTTTGAAGGACGAGAAGGAAGTACTGTAGAACCAGTGGAGCCAGGGGATTTTCTCATGAAAAATTACAGAATACAGAGATTTCCAGACCTGCAAAATCATGAACTGCAGGCCTAAAAGACCTAAAAACCCTGAAACCCACCATGGGATGGATGGAACTGATGAAGAGGCACAGACTCGAACACCACCAGTGACTGCTTCTTCTAGAAGGACTTATGGTCCAAGTGGAAAATAATTGACAATGAGAAGAGAAAGAAAAGGAGATTTCAGAAATAAACCATTTCTGAGACTATGGACAACAGTCTTACCACAGAGGGAAAACAAGTGGATAAAGGATGTCCACATGGAGAAAATGGACACAAACACACACACGCACATTTTATTGTCTATTGATTGTTGATAGTTTGAGTTATCAAAACTAAACAATATGCTTATATCACTAGGCAAAGGAAAGATTGAGACATTGTGAGAGCCCAACAAGGCCTTGAAGAAAGAAAACAAATGCTTGATGGACACTTTGAGATATGCCCTATTCTGGTTCAATTTGGAATGTCACATTTAAAATGGCTGTATGTATCTTTCTTATTATTTGCCAATGCATAATGTTATTTGTTCCATGTTGAGACGTAAGATTGAAGATAATTCTATGATCAATATTGAGTGTTCCAATTGGATATGATGGTTTTTGATTACCTCTTAAATAAAAGGAAAAAAAAGAAAAAAAAGAAAAGATTTTCTTTCTTAAACACAAAATATGATAATTCTGCTCAAGTGAAGTAGAGCCATAACTCAGTGTGCAGGAGGTGTTTGACCCTATGACGGGTAAGATTCTCTGATGGCCATAGATGGGAACGACCTAAGCCATGGGCTACACCGCCACTGGGGCACCTGCCCACCAGGTTTCGGGAGGTGTTATCTATGAAAAGGGAGTGGTTGTGATGCTACTTTGGGCCAAGAGCATCAAATGGGGGTCTATAAGAAATTATGGTCTGTTCCAAACCACTTCAACTCCAATATATATATGTCAAAATGTTCCTTCACTTAAAAGAGCTTAATTATCATATAGAGACGATTACATCCAATCTCAGTAATATGAAAATAGTATCACAGAGGCACAGGTGTCACCTATAGCTTGGGAATGACAGAGGGCAATCGAGAACCATCTTGATTAAAGGGACTTCAAACAATCTTATCACTTTAACCTTTGGCTGTTCTTATTTGAAAGAATAACAGAGAACCTTCTGTGGGACACTAGGGACCATGGGGTGTCTCAATTTCATTAACATACAGACCACAGCTGTTGCAAGAAGAGCAACTTCATTTACATTAAGACCAGGATAAAAGGTTTAGGATTGGGTATGTTCGGGGTTCATTCTGACGCCGGTGAACCCAAGGTGCTTCGTGTACCTTGCCACTACTATGCTGTAATAAACTTCATTTTTGAGATCTTCGACGTCCACTTCAATTTCTTACAAGAGTGTTAAAATGAGTGAGATAATTAAGTGATAAATTGTGTGATGATTGACCATTATTGAAGACACCTGATGTTAACAAGTAGAATCACCAAAGGAGAAAATCTAATTTTAAGTTACCATTATGGTGATTAGCTTTTGCTTTAGTTGGGCTCTTGACCCTTAAACTATTAACTTTATATTTTGTCTGGCTGTTGTAGCTAAGTTATGAGAGATGAACAAAGATAAGAGGTGATCAGGTGGTGTTGGTTATGTTTTGACATAATCATCATTTGACCTGAAACACTAAACTCATTTACAGTTAGTCATTTAACAGATGCTTTTATCCAAAGCGACTTACAACAGAGGACTAATGTTTAGAGAGTGCTGATTGCAGCAGCCTGGTGGTTTTATAGCATACGATTTGTAGCATTTTCTATAGAATCCAAAACATTTCTTAAAAGTTCTGTTCAAAAGATTTTATTTAGACACACAGACATCAAGATTCAGCCTGTGAATGTCAACAATGGTGACAATAATAAAGCATGTTGCAGTGCATTCTGGGTGCCACCAATCAAAACTCATTCATGGCTCCCATCATGCATTGTGTTATGAATAAATTATGATCTGAATCGACTTAGTAATTTCCTTTTCCTAATGAAATATTTCGTTTGTCACCATTGTTGAGATTCATACACTCATTCTTGATGTCTGTTTGTGCCTAAAAAAATGTTTTTTTTTGTTTTGTTTTATCAAAACAACTTTTAAGAAATCCTTTGGAATAAATAAATTCTGGATATTATGTTGTAGATTCACTTGATAATGTAATCAACAATATAAATCTAAGTCAGAGGTTAGGCTCTAAATGAGTTTTGTGATTCAGGTCAAATGATGATTATTTCAAAACATAACATCTGATCATCTTTTCTCTTTGTTCATCTGGGAGTTATAACTCAGTTACAACAGCCAAACAAAATGTAAAGTAAAAAATGTAAGGGTCAAGAGCCCAACTAAAACAAACAATGATCACCATAATGGTGACTTAAAATAGTGATTTTTCTCCTTCCGTGATTCTGCTTGTTAACATCAGGTGTCTTCAATAATGGTCACTCATCGCTCAATTAATCACTTAATTATCTCATTAACTTTTTATCACTGGAGTTTTTGCTGTGTACATTTTAGGAGAACATTCTGGGAACCAAAATAAAACTACCCGCTGAAAACATTATTAGAACTTCATGGTAATGTTCTCAGAACGTTTTTAGAACAAAACATTTCTAGCTGGGATACCGGCTGGCTCGGATCGGCACGGAATGAAACGGTTAAGCGAAGAGAACGAGAAGTAGGGCCTATGAAAGACACCGGTGACGCAAGAGTTGCACTTAATTGTCTTTGATTGCAAAGGTAAAATGCAGTCAACAAAATCCTTTTTGCCAAATGCATGACAGAAATGTGTGCACTTAATTGTGTTCTTATACTTTTTTTTAAATAGTATGTGGATGTGGATTAGATTAATATCAACAGGCCTACTATTTTTTTTTTTTTTTTTTTTTTTGAAAAACACTTGTTAACTTTTGAGAATGTTCTCTAGGCTTGTAATAAAAAAATAGACTAGGACATCTGTACATTTGTTTGTTGCAAATTTACAGACAACGCAATTGAGATGTTTACATTTGCTTGTTGGGGTAGGCTTATATTGCTTATATTGCTATAACTGACAACAAAGTTTCCCATTTGTATTAGCATAATTTTTATTAGTTTTATAGTTAATAAAATCTTTAAAAACAAATTACATTATTGAATTCCCTTAATAAAAGTCAGTTGAGTAAGACGGTGTAAAAGATGTGAGTGTGGATTAGTAATTTGGCACCTTGGTATGAAGGAGAAAAATGTTGGCCCTCGTCACTATCGAAGTTGCCCATCCCTGTGCCCAGTGTCTTTGTCTTTTGTTTGTGATTTGGTTTTGGTGACTTAGGAGTCTTCTTGACTACCCATATGTTTTTTACAGCATCAGTAGAACCTTCTGTGTTTTAATGTGAAAAAGTGCTTTCCCCACTTAGTTGAATAAAATTTTTGCTTTTCTGAATATATTGAAATTGTAGTATAATAGTATAATTACAGATTGACAATTTAAAATGTCAGTGTATGAAAGTTGTTGAGGTGCGGATCTTAAACTAAGTGACAACCGCTACACATTGTTCAGGCAGAACAATAAATCACTCCATGTCCACAATAAAGTTCTTTACTGTTGTCTTTTGCTTCATACATCAGTATGGGTGTGGTTCTATAAATGAACAATAATAACAATAATGAATATACAGTAGATACAATGAGGCAGAAACAGTAATAACTGAACGAAATAAAAGTAGGCTAATGCAATAGCATAAAGATAAGTCCAGCAGCTGTACATTTCCTCAGGTTTATACCCATTCACTTTAAATAAACTATCAGATTCAATAGAATTAAATATACATAATATTAAATCACATAATATTCAAAAAGTAAAATTCAACATTTTTGTTGTTTTATGCAAAACAGAATGTGCGATCAAGCTTATGAGTGCATTGACTAGGCTACCTCAAAGGAATAAACAAACTTTTAGAATTGCAATATAACGTAGGCTATCAGCAACTACATCTACCAATATATACATGAAAGAGTATTTAACTAGGCCTACTTACTTTTAAGATTGTACGCACACAGTATGAACAAAAATCCGCTAGAAATAGGACCAGATCAGCACGGAGATCACTACAAAACTGCCGCGGGATTTAGCAATAGTTACATGTCTAGGCATGAACACATTTTGATTGACATTCAATTCTCCCGATCGAAACCAATGAAATTACAGGAATGATAGTCAGGTGATTCAGAAAAAATATGTATATCCTAAAGTGCAACAAATTAAATGTCCAGCAGAGGGCACCAGCGTCATTAAAGCTTAGCCTTTTGTATAGTCAATGTAAAATGTTTTTTTGTTGTTGTTGTTGTTGTGCAGTTTATGGAAGTATGGGAATAAACACAATGTTGTTTTGAACAATTTTGTATTTTTAAAGAATTGTATATAGCCTACAATTTTTGTGACTTTTAAAGAAATTTATAAAATGAGATTACATCAAATCAGTCTCGAGTGAGTTACAAGTACTCATGTACGATAAGTTGTGGTTACTTAATTTTTTCAAAGCAGCGGGTTTCCTCAGTTTAAGTAAGTAGACAGAACTCAGGAAAAACTTGTTAGTTTTAAGTTAAGAAGATTGACATGTTTAAGTAATTGCAATTTAATTAGATTCAGCTAGTTCAACTTGGAATTGTCAAGATCACATAACAATTTTATTACTTAATCATTTTAAGGCAACAGGTTTCCTCTTTTTTTTTTTAAGTCAATTGATCACTTTTTAGAGTGAACTTTTCACAGATTTAGAAGCTGGTTTTAGTGCTATAATGCTTTGTGAAATACTCTTGGAGCAAAAATTCCTAAAATTAGGACTGACATGCCCATTATATTAAGAGTTTCTCCTAAACCTGCAAGTTAGGAGCTACTTTATAGCTTTAAGGTGTTTTGTGAATACGGCGCCTGATATGCAAATAAAATGTGCAGACCTATCATTCAGTCTTCCCCAAGATCTGCTTCATGATTCTATTAAATCAAGAGTAGCCTAAATAAACCTCAATATGGGAAGGTGTAAAATGTGCCTAAACATAATTAATTATTATTTTAAGATGTGTCGGTGCAAGTTGCTTTAAGTTAAAATATGCATTTTAGTCTGGGACTACCTTATGCCTTGTCTTTGAAACCAGGGGAAAGTATTAAGATTATTCATAACATTGCTGTTACTGGAGATGAAGCCAAAAAGGTTCGAAGGTTCAGACGAGAGTTGCAGACTCGCCTGAAAGCGATGCAGAAGAGCAGCAACACGTTCATCAGAAAATTGGAGATCACAGAGGTAGAAACGTCTAAAGGTTGTCTTGCTAGTTGTTAATATTATCTGTTGTTTAGGCATATGGCTTATTGTTTCTTCTGCTTCAGGCTGCCTTGAAAGCCAAAGAGCTGCTGGACAAACACTCTAATAAAACTGTGCTTGTGGACTTGATCCAGACGGTCTCGATATCGGTATGTTTTGTGATGATCTTTGACGATTATATTTGTATCAAATGTATACAATTGGTTTACATGTTATCGTGTTTAGGTGCTGATGAAGACTGTGCTCAAGCTGAGCAAGAGTAGTCCAGATTCCCTGGTCATGTTGTTTGCTCACCTGCAGCAGTCAGGGAAGGTGCTTTTTGCCTGCCAAGTACCCAAGGTACAGCACACAACAAAATCACACAACTACAGTATAACCACACAGGTGTGAGATTGCTTTCATACTGTCTTCCTAGGGCTCTGCTGGTGGTTCAGCGATCGAATGGGCTCTTCATGTGTGCGCACGCTTGGAAGGAAATGCAGATGGCTCAAACGAGGTTGCTAAAGGTGTGGGAAAAGCAACCAAAGTCTCAGATGTTACCGAGGTCCTGCATTGGGCTGAAGAATTTGCTCACAACAAAATCAGAAATGCATCATGAACAAACTAATCTTGGATAAT
The DNA here is from genome assembly GCA_021554675.1 of Leuciscus idus. Classification (NCBI taxonomy): domain Eukaryota; kingdom Metazoa; phylum Chordata; class Actinopteri; order Cypriniformes; family Leuciscidae; genus Leuciscus; species Leuciscus idus. The sequence continues at coordinate 35,169,282 of CM038625.1, forward strand.
CATTGACACAGTACCAGCGTACCACAATGGATATGCTTCCTCAAAATTAGCACGTTTTTCTGACCCCGTTCCTTTGTTTTAAAAGGGTAGGGAATATACTATATATGTTTGATTTTGATATGAAATATTGTTAAGTTATTCCTCTGTTTTGGGTACACTTTGTATAGTAGGTTTGGTTCAAGAAAAAAAAAATGAATTCAAGAAATGGCATTGCTCAGTAAAATATTTAATTGTAAATACCAAAAAATGTATACATAATTAATTTATCTAATGTGTCAGTAATATAATCATGCATTAAATAAAAGCATCGTTCACTGTGTCAGAGCGCCGCCCTGCTGGCTAGAATCTTCTATTATTCTTCATCAGAGAATCACAGTATTCAGTCACCAGAGGGAGACAAAAAATGCTTTAAAAACTCACCCACAAAATGACGTCGAAATAAACTGAACTTGCCTCAAATTCCTATTTGAACCGTTTCCTTACACTTTGTGGACAGTCTATTCAGTGTTTTCCAGACAGCTTGCAGTTCTACCCTGGTGCTTTCATTGACTCGTGTGTGTGATATTTCCATTGTGTTTTGATAATGTTCATTCTGTGTATTACGAAAATTAACTATAGTTTTATTTTAGTAAAATACAAGTTTTTTTTGCGGATTGATTACCATTTGTATAACCACTGTTTTACTTCAAATAACATGGTTACACTATGGTTGGTGTAGCAAAACAATGTTTAATTTGAGTTTACCGTGGTTTAACTACAAAAACAATGGATTTTTTTTTAAACCATGAAGGCCTAATGGTTAAATTTCGTAAGAATTTCATCATACGCAAAATGCTTATTCATTTTTCCTTAACATCTATTTCGTTTGAATTATAATCTATTAAAGAATGTGGAATTTTTTTTTGCAAGTCAGAAATTAACGGGGGATTGTGTGAAAATGTAATACTTAATGCCCACAAAATTTAAGAATTGATGTATAAAAAGTACTTGTATGAAATATATACTTTTTTATATATAACCAGAGGTGGGTAGAGTACCCAAAAACTGTACTCAAGTAAAAGTACAAGTACTTATAGAAATATTTACTCAAAGTAAAAGTAAAAGTAATAATCTTAATAGTTACTTGAGTAAGAGTAAAAAAGTATCCAATGAAAAAACTACTCAAGTAGCGAGTAACTTACTTCGGATCATATAGGGCAGGCCTCTATTATATATATATATATATATATATATATATATATATACATACAGTATATATATATGAAGACTTCAGATGCAAAAGCCTCTGAGTGCCATCTGAAACTTTCTTCTAAAACAAGCATTTTTATCAAGCTTGTATATTTAAGTTCAGTAATTTCACTTTAATGACAATTAATAGGTACTTTTCATTGCCATTTAAGTGAAATAACTGAACATAAACATACAAACTTGATAAAAATGCTCTTTTAGAAGAAAATTTCAGATGGTACTTAGAGGCTTTTGCATCTGAAGTCGTCATATATATATATATATAAAATAATATTATTTAGATTTTTTTTATTTAAATGACTATTATTTTCATAAGTAGATTGGCTCTCTTTGCAACAAAAAACATTATTTCTGCCATCTGTAGCCCGAAAATCATTGCCTGTCCTTTGGTTTGTATAATAGTAACTTATACAACTACATTTGGATTATTAGACAATGTCGAAATAAAGTGAATCTGCAGAGTGTTGCATTCAAAGGCATGTAATTGACACAGAGAAGAAAGAGTTAAAACTCTTCACATGTGCTCGCGCTCATGACTGATACTGAACATTCTGAACACACAAAAACAAACACAAGTATATCGACGGATCTTTTTCTGTCTGTTCTCCAAAATATAATCAAATGTATATTTCTGCAAGCATGTTTAAACTGGTTAACTGTGTGTACGGCAGGCAAAGGCATTCGTTTTCAAGTCGAGTTCGTACGCCACTGCGCAACAAAACACACACACTACCGCGGGATGATGGCGGGTGTTCATAAACTGTGAACAATGGTAGCTTATTTAATGTAGAAATGAATGTATTATGTCCAAAAAACGGGTAATGTCATCCTTTCTAGTAGTGCTATCATGGCATTATAATCTGTTTGGTTGTAAAATGTATTACCTGAGTTAAATGAAATCGAATCGTCCTGTGGAATCATTCATTCACAGACAGCTTACGAAGATGTTCAACTAATAAAGATCTTCATCGCTGGCAAATATATGATGCATTTGAAGATTTGCTCTCACTTGACTGTACTGTAGGTCCACGGCCACTTCATCCAACGCTCTTGATGTCCTTAAATCTTCCTGTTACGACTCCGAGTCCAGTGTGAATTGCAATCGCTTCAGACGATTCAGTGCGTGCAGGAACTGAACAGAATCAGGAACTGAATCATTCAAACTGATTCGCGAACCGATTTAGACAGATCTGCCAACTTGTTTGATGAAGTCTTTGAACAGAATCGACTCAAAAGAGTGATTCATTTGTGAATTGAGCATCGCTCAAGCCCAGAAAAAAAGATACATCGCGCTTGGAATAAACTACGCATTTAACAACACATTGCATTAAAATAAAGTAACGAGAAGGACGTCGCCCAACGTAACGAAGTAAAAGTACAGTTTTTTCATGAGAAATGTACTCGAGTAAAAGTAATAAGTACCCACATTCAAATCTACTCTTAAAAGTACAATTTTTCCAAAAAAATACTCAAGTAATTGTAACGAAGTAAATGTACTTCGTTACTACCCACCTCTGTATATAACGATATAATTAAGCAATATCACAACAAGCACTGCGCTATTTTCACAAATATGAGCACGATTGCAAACGTTATAGCCTACTGATTTTATTTATTTATTTATTTATTTTGTCCCAATTGGGGTCGTATGTATGTGCGTGCGTAGCCTATATATAATTTTGTTCTTGCAGTTTAGTTAGAAGCACACATATCTCTGTGAGGCGAGACTTGTTGAAAAGTGCTGTTAAATAGTGACAGAGCAACATTTCTGTCATTTTTTTTCCACCGCAGTAAGCCATCATAGTTCAAGTTCCAGATCTTTTGTTTTTCAACCAGAACTTCTGGCTTTAGTGATGAGTAATACATTGTAATAATCCCATTGTCTTCCATGAAACTGTTATATGTGAGAACAATTCTCTATGAGCCTAGTACACTCAAAAAAAAAAGTGTTTCTGTAAACAAATTGTTGGGTTGATTGTGCTGGGTCAAAATGCTGGGTTGTTTGGGGTACTGTAAATACATTATTTGGTTGCTCATGCTGGGTAAAATGAGTTGTAAGGGGGTTATTCACATATAAACAGCTGGTTGGGTTATTTTGACCCAGCAACTGGTTTATTCTTTGAGGAACTTTCTGGATCTTCACTTCAGACACGAGGAGCACGCCACACGGCAGCAGTTAGTGTTTTATGGTAAGTTAATATGAATGTTTAATGTATTGAAATGTACTAAAAAAAATCAATTTATATACTATTATAGGATTATTAACATTTTGAATGAGATTTAAAATGTAAAATTCCCTTAAGTTAATTGTGTGCTTCTGTCATTTTTATTAGTTTGTTTTTTTAGGTTTAAAAAATAAATCCATCTAATATTTAATATTTTAGCTTTATCTCAACTTTTCAATCACAAAAATGATTTTCAATAGTTTTAGTCATAGTTAACAATAACAAGTGGAAACAATACCTGAGTATATACCAAATACACTACTGACCAAAGTGCATGAAGGTAAAGATGAACTATGTTTCCCAAAAACGCATATTTCGTTGTTTTAAAAAAACGTATGTTGTTATCAAGCGTAGCGTCAGTTCTGGCTGGTCACGTTAGTCAAGCTCGTATCAGCTGACCCTCAGCTGATCCACATGTACCTATAGGAATACGACGCCTATCACCATATACATATATAAGCTCTTTCAGTATTATCAGCAGCTATCGCGTTTCTCAGGAGCTCATTACCCTCCTCCATCCCCAGCTCTTCCTCTCGCCCAGTCAGGATTTGGCATTCTGATTCCCCTTGAATCAGAGTAATTCTCGATTATGTTGTACTTTAAAATCTTGAATTAAATATATTTGCAAACTTTCATGTTGGTTCAGTTCTGTTTACCCCAAGGGGGGTTATTGCTGCTCTCCCTGCTCTTATCCATGCTAGGCTTCATGGATGCGCAGGGAGTTCTCGCCCAGAACAGAACCGTAGTGGTCCTGACAGAAATGTAGAATATTACGATTACATATTTCAGCAAACATTGTGAAAGAGGTTTTAGTGGAAGTCAGACAGGGAAAACCGGCACGGTCACTTTTGTACAGCTTCTTCATGAGATAGATCAGCTTCATTACATATTTGACTGTCAAATACATACAAAAACTGCACTGACAAATGGTCATTTGTGTGTGTTTGATATTAATACCATTAGCAAACAATTTGATCTTTTATTAGAATGGTGTTATTGTCACTGGCTGACTGTGTGTGTCTGGCGCTAAAACTTAAAAAATAAGTGTAGTGCTACTCAATCTTTCGAAATAATTAGGACTGATTGTGGAAAAAACTAATCCAAGGGAGATTATGTAATATTTTAATGCTTCTCTTTCTCCTTCTTCTTCAGATGCGGTTTGACTCCGGAAAGAGCTTTAATGTGTCACATTAAAACAAGATTCATTCTGATGCTCACAATTACATTATCATTGTCTACTATGGCTTATATCTATTTCTCTCTCAAGCAAGTTACACACCATCACACAATTTTTAATGTTGTAAATCAGACTCAATCCTATACTGAGGGCTTGTCTGGCAAACATTCTTTCTGGAAAATCATGCAAACACCTACAGCCCTGAACAAACCCACTGCATCCATTAGCACCAAACCCATTTCAGTGCATTATCATGTAGCTCATCCAGAATCCAATGTCAGCAGAATCCGTTCCTGGTCTTGATGGTCCCTGTGGCGCCCCATCAGGTAATACCAACCCGATCTCACGGGAAAACGTACAAATTCTACGAGGTGGCTTATTCGTACGAATTCATACGACCTGACTCGTACGAATTAGTAAGATTTTTGCAAAATCGTACATATTTTACGAATTGGCCAATTCGTATGAATTCATACGAATGACCTACCCCTGACCCCGCTCCTAAACCTACCCATCACGTGGGTTTAGACAAATCGTACAAATTCGTACGAGTGAGGTCGTACGAATTAGTACGAATTAGCCAACTTTTTATCATTCGTACGAATTCGTACGAATTGGTCGTGAGATAGCGTTGGTAATACCTCATGGTGTACCCCGAACCCACATACCTCACATATGTGATGGGAGTAGGATTGTTTTCTCCAATGACCTTCCCAAAAAAATTGTTGAGGCTTCCAAGGACATGAAGCACTTTTAACATAGAGGACGCATATGTGGGCGCTTGTCTGAAACGGTTGGGCATTAAACCCTCACGCGCACCAGATCCTTCTCAGTTTCGGACCTTTATGAAGGATTCCAACCTTTCCAATGTCATTACAACAATCGCGAGGTCACCGAAGTAGATAATAGAGTTCTGGCAAAGTGTTGCAAAAAATATCCCACTGACATCTTTGTCTTGATATCCCCTAAAAAAAAAGTTCATATACAAATTATAAACATACTCAATTTAAAGTGGTGAATTCAAGTCATTATGCGTTGCAATTTCAACTTATTTTTGTATAAATTTACACAAAAGGGGTAGCCTGGCTAACATCAGACCACTTTCTCTTTGAGACGTGGTCTGGGAACCACATGTTCATTTTCTCGTATTTGAGGCGTGGTTTACAAATGCCCAGAGCCGTTTATTGGGCGCTACAAATGTCTATCAAATGCGCCTGTACGTAGCTCATAGCCAATCGTTTCAATTATACCAGATGACGTATGTAGAGCGACAGACATTCAACGAAGAAGACGACGATGGGGAGTTCCGGCTAAGATGGCGGGCTGAACACATGTGTTTGTACCGAGCTGCCTAGTTAATCTCCCGATTTTGTTTTGAAAAGTACAAAAGTCTCATTTACACCTACCTAAAGTATAATTTAAATACTCCGCGTGTGTTTTGAGTCTTCAAAATGCGAAAATCTTCACAGCAATCTACTCATCCGAAGATTGTCATCCCTCCGGCTCATGGCTCGACTCCAACTCCGGTCTCAGTCGATTCAGAGATGGAGGTACAGACCGATCCTGCAGTTAAACGTCGTGACTCGTCCCATTTAACCCCTACTAAAGCAAACTCCTTGAAAAAAATAAGATCCTGTGAAGATGACGTCACCAATGCAACTCTGCTGCAAGCCATCACTTCTTTGACAGCTCGTTTTGACTCACAAGACGAAAAATTAGAAGAAATGGCCAATCAAATGCGGAGGAACAGTGTCATGATCGCAGAGATTTCCAAGGCTGTAGAGTTCAATGCTGCGGAAATTAAAGAATGCAAAGAAAAGTGCCAAGAGACGAGAAAATCGCTGCTGAATTTAACAACATCACACAAAGACCTGGAGAACAGAACATCTGAACTCGAGCGATATAAAAGAAGATGGAACCTCCGGATCAACGACATGAAGGAGAGGCCTGAAGAGGATCCCCGTCGGGAGGTGATTGGTCTTATTGCTGAAATCGCTCCGCATCTGGTGCAGAAATTAGAAGACGTCGTTGACACAGTGCACCGAATCGGAAAGAAGGAACCGGGGAAACCAAGGCAGATGATTGTGCAGTTTACCATGAGGAAGTACAGGGATGAAATGTGGAAATCAACTAAGAACTCATCAGTTTGTCGGGATCGCGGAGTCAGATTCACGGAGGATTTTACGAAGGAGGACCGGCTGGCCCGTGCTGCGCTGTGGCCTTTGATCGATCAGGCGCGTAAAGCAGGAAAGAAAGCGTACTACAGAGAACCGTTCGGTTACATAGAAGGAAGACGCATTGACTCGACATAATCGTGTACTCGAACTGTTTATGGGTAGGATGGTGTGAGATATGACTGTTTGGAGAGACTCTAGGTTGTGAGGTATGTTCTAGGTTCGTGGCTACACAACCTGGTGAAACTTCTGTTCTTTCTCATACAAGTGCTTGCACACTTTTCGCTTTTATATTTTCCCTTTCTCTTTTTTTATTTTTGTTTTAAATGTTTCCAGTTAAATTGCCGTTGTCGTTCATGTCACTAAATGTTAGGGGCATTCAAAACAAGGTCAAACGAAAGGCAATGTTCTTATATTGTAAAGGTAGTGGCTCTCACTGTATTTTTCTACAAGAAACGCACTCTGTTGTAACTGATGCTGCTTTTTGGTCCAGTCAATGGGGAGATAAAATTTTATTTAGCCATGGATCCTCCCACTCGGCAGGAGCTGCAATTTTATTTAATAATTGTCCAGGGAAAATAATTTCTTCTAGATCTGATCTCAGTGGACATTGGCTAGCGGTAGTTTTAGACATTGAAAATATTTTTTCATTTTAATTAATATATATGGCCACAATAATTCTAAACTGAATCAAAATCTACTACTTGAGGTATCTTCTGTAATCTCTGATTTAAAGAGATTATACCCAACAGATAATATTGTCGTAGGTGGTGACTTTAATATGGTACCAGATGAGACGCATGATAGACATCCACCCAAAAGCAATACTTCTCGGCCAAATCCTTTAATTTCCCATTTTTGTACTAATCTTAAATTGATAGATGTGTGGAGATATCTCAATCCTAATTTCAGACAGTTCTCTTGGATAAGACCTAATGCTTCCAGCATGTCAAGAATTGATTATTGGCTTATTTCAGATAACTTCTTTCTATTTGTTAAAGACTGCGCTATTTCAGCAGCGCCTTTGACGGACCACTGTGCCATTTCTCTATTAGTTAAACCGAACCGCAACACTTCAAGAAATAAGGGATATTGGAAATTCAATTCTGATTTACTTAATAATAAGAGATTCTGTGATAAAGTAAAATATTTAATTTTAGAAGTTAAAAATAGTAACTTCAATTCTCATAAAGCCAGATGGGAGTTTCTCAAATTTAAAATATGTGAAATTTCTATTAATTACAGTAAAATACTTGCTAAAGTAAGGAGACAGCAGGAACATAAGATTGTTCAAGAGATTAATAAATACTGTAGTGAAAGTTTTAGTGATGCTGGAAAAAGGAAAATCGTGTCTTTACAACAAGAACTGGACAATATTTACATTAAGAAAGCCAAAGGTGCATATATACGTTCCAAAGCTAAATGGATCGAAGAGGGAGAGAAAAGTACTTCTTATTTTTGTAGATTAGAAAAAAGACGACAATCGAACAATGCAATCTTATCATTAATGATAAATGGTACTGAAAGCACGGAACCTTCTCTAATAAGTAAGAAAATCCATCAATTTTACAGTGACCTGTATTCTTCCAACTTCTCCCCAATAGAGTGCAATGATTTCTTTGATAAAATAACAAATTTCATTCCTCATATTGACAATGATTGGAGAGATCATTGTGATGCTAACTTGTGTATTGAAGAACTTGATTTAGCAGTTCAAAATCTTAAGATAAACAAATCTCCTGGCCCTGATGGCCTCACAGCTAACTTTTATAATTTTTTTTTGGAATGATATTAAACTATTGTTATTTAATGCTTTTGTTGAATCTATAGAAGATGAATCTTTAGCCCCCACTATGAATCAGGGTTTGATTACCTTAATCCCTAAACCAGATAAAGACCAGAGATATGTAGATAACTTGCGTCCAATTACATTGCTTAACAACGATTATAAAATTTTCTCACATATATATGTTAACAGATTAAAAGAGGGCATAAATAAGTTAATCAACGAGTCACAATCAGGCTTTCTTAAAGGAAGATCTATTCATAATAATATCAGATTAGTTATGGATTTGGTGGAGTACAGTCACTTGATAGAGGATGATGGATTAATTTTATTTTTAGACTTTAAGAAGGCCTTTGACATGATAGAACATGCTTTTCTCTTTAATTCACTACAGCATTTTGGTTTTGGTGAACGATTGGTTAGTGTTATAAAAATGATTTACAAAGATATGAATAGCTCAGTTTCTCTTCCTTTTGGTACTACACAAAGATTTCCGATTAGTCGTGGAATAAGGCAAGGCTGCCCGCTATCCCCTCTTTTATTCATTTTGGCTACAGATATGCTGTCCACTTTGGTTAGGCATGACTTATCAGTGAAGAAATTAAATGTATTTGGAAAAACTTTAGCAATCAGTCAGCTAGCAGATGACACAACATTATTTTTAAAAAACAAAGACCAAATCCCTCTGGCTATTTCTCTAGTTAATGCCTTCTCTAAGGCTTCAGGACTTCAATTGAATTTGGACAAATGTGAGCTTATGGCACTTCACCCTAATCAAGTTACTTCTTTATTTAATATTCCAGTGAAAGAAACCGTGAAATATTTAGGTATTTCAATTACCAGAGACTTGAAGGCTTGCATAAAGGATAATTTTGAAAATAAGTTACAAAAAGCGAATAAAATCTTGAATTGCTGGTTGCAGAGAGATCTTTCAATTTTTAGAAGAATTCTTCTATCCAAAATTGAATACTTATCTAGATTGATTTATCCTGCCTCTGCTTTAGCTCCCTCTTCAGCTATTATAAAAACAAGTAATAAAAAAATTTATGATTTTATCTGGAAGCACAAAACCCATTATATAAAAAAAATCTGATATTATCAAGCCATATGAACAAGGTGGTTTGAATGTGATTGAATTTGAGAGTATGAATATTTTGTTAAAGCTTAAGTGGCTTCAAGTGTTTTTATGTAACACTGATAGCTTTTGGTATACTGTGCCTTCAGCTTTATTTTGTAAACTGGGTGGAATTCACTTTCTACTCAAATGTGACTATGATTTACCCAAACTCCCGATGAAGCTATCAGCATTCCACCCACAAGTTTTATTATTTTGGAAACTGGCACATAAACATAATTTTACACCCCACAATACTTCTTTGTGGAATAACAGATACATTTTACATAGAAACAAGTCTCTATTCTACGAGGACTGGTTAAGCAGGAATATTTGGTCTGTAATGGACCTAATGGATGAGAATGGTAACATCTTGGATTACAATGCCTTCACTCTAAAACACGGATTTGCCTGTCATCCAAAACAGTTTTTTACAGTTATCAATGCAATACCCTCTGGAATAAAGATGTTATTGAAGTGTTCTTTATCATACTCAAAAATCACGCCAGTTCTCCCGTCGCTATATGTTGGTGATATTGAATTTGAAAATAAACTAGTTTGCACTAACAGATACATAAGACAAGTTATCATCCAATCCTGCTACCCCTGTCAAATTTTAAGAAATAAATTAGATCATACATTTGATAAAGATACTGTAAAATATTTCAGAACAGCTTATTTAAGATTTCCTCTTCCCCCCAAAGCAAAAGAGACACACTTAAAGATTCTAAATGATATATATCCGTCCAATACATTTCTGAATTTAAAATTTAGTTTTGAAAACGTGCCTTGTCATCTGTGTAATTGTCTCTCTGAAGATACAGAACATATATTTTTTTCATGTGACTTTTCTAAATCCTTCTGGATAACATTACAGGACTGGATGATAGAAAAAAAGGTGGTGGCTGATGGTTTCACCTTCACTTTACAAAATATAATGTATGGAATAACCAATGATAGTTGTAGATTATTTGATTTAATTAACAACATTATATTTTTAGCTAATTACTTTATACATAAATGTAGATTCTTTAAATCCCCTCCTTTATTTATTATATTTAGAAACGAATTAAAATACTTCTCAGATGCCCTTTCAAAAATGAAAAATCGAAGTGCGATAAAATTGTATAAGTTGTTAGTATTGTATAACCTGTTTTAATTTAATTTAATCTATTTATTTTTATTTATTTATTTTCTTCTTTATTTGTGTTGAGCCTTTCACGCCTGTAATTTCTTGGTATAATAACTGACTTGTGCCATTTTGTTGTATTCAGATTTTGTAATTAATAAAAAAATAAAAATAAAAAAAATAAAAAAAGAAGACGACGATGGGTCAGAGATTTATGTGTAACGTTACACCAGAGTCCTGCACGGGTCCGATTTTGTAAATCCGCACCCGCCCGTACCCGCAGTGCTTAAAACCGCACCCGACCCGTTTCCCGACAGCAGCACTAATTAAAATCTGCACCCGACCCGCACCCGAAATAAAATCAGTTTAGACTATCACATTATAGACACACTTACAAAAATGTTTATTGCCAGGTGATACAGAAGTTATTACACGACAATTAACACAAGGACAACTTCAGCCGGAGCTGTCAAAAGGCCGATACATGAAGAACATGGCTAACGTTACCACAAAACTGAGTAGCCTTGTAACATTTTACCAATCGAACAGTCGCGGCTACTTTATATGCCACGCAATTTCGTCTAGCCCACATCTGACCATTTTGGGTTCAAACACGCCCTGCACACCACACATACTTAACAGTGTATATGAAAAATACCGTTCGATAGAACTGCTTTGTTACCACAGTTTCTGCGTGCTTCCTCAGGGATGAAGTTCCACATTTGCGGCTATCCAAAACGAAAATGTTTGCAGCAAAGCCTTTCACAATATTTTCTTCAGATAACTCCAAATTTCTCCCACACACTGGACTTGATTTTTGATGACTTATTGTCGACATCTTTACAATCTCCACTACCCAGCTAACACAGTTACGTTGTGAAGACGTAACCGGACCGGACCATATTCGTCGTAGCGACGTGCCACATAACGTTCCAGTGACGTAACTTTGTGATTCCCATAATCGTCGTGGCGACGTTATAGTGGTACGTCGCAAGAACGTGATGAGTACGTCTTTATGACCAAACTGGCACGTTGCGAGGACGTAACACCAAAGGACCATATTAGTCGTTGCGACGTGCCACATAACGTTCCAGCAACGTAACTTTGTGATTCCTGTATTCGTCGTGGCGACGTTATAGTGGTAGGTCGCTGGAACGTGGCAGGTCCTTCCTAACGACCAAAATACAACGTCCGCATTTATTTTTAATATACTTCTCACCTTTAGTCCTGGGAATTAAGATGTGCTTGATCCATAACATTGAAATCCACATAGAACTGATAAACTCAAACATTTCATTCTCTGCTGTAAAACCTTATACATTCTAATAGGGAATTGTGTATTGTTTTCTGTTAATACGTTTAGGGATCAATACAGATATGTAATGGAAACCAATACAAACTTGTATTAAATTCTAAATAGAAAATGGCCCAAAACCACACTGCATTAATTTATTAATCAGCATTTATTCAGTGTGTTTCTTTGTACAAACTAAGCCAATACATTTTGAACATTAACGATTTTTTAACCATGTTAACAAGTAATGAGTACAGAAATGTAACATCAATTAATTAATCAAAAAACATAATCAATGAATAATGTAACCAACTATTAAAATGTTTTATTCTTTTTACTGAAAAAAAAAAAAAGTGTTTGATATTCTTATTGATACTACTCTCTATAATTTGGCGGATAAACAATAAAGACCTTTAAAAAAAGAAATGAAAAGATTCAGCATTTTCTTTATTATTAATTTTATTTGCAGAAATAGGTTCAGTTGTTTCCTGTAGTGTCCTATGAGGCTCCTGCTACAAATGTCTGGTGGTGATGTGCTTCATTGCTTCACTACCAGTAGCTAAACCTGAACAATGCGACAATTACCAAAGATCTATAGCCTAGTCCTTGAGCTTCTCTGAAGCTAACAAATAAAATACAAATATTGCTCATAAAGAGTAAAGATATGTAAAAGGAACAATATAGATTTCTAGCATTTCTCCTGTATTATTTCGCCCACCAAAATATACATAAAGAAAGAAAATGAGCATGATGACTGTGTCCCAGCTGTGGAAACCGCTCTTTCAGGCAGTGTTGAGGAGGCAGAAGGAGATGATGGAGAGCTGTGGGAGAAGAGGAAGAGTCTCTTTCTTACCCCACCAGTGGAGGGCAGGGTCTTCTGAGGCAAGGAGAGGAGGATGGTCTCTCTCTATATATTGCTGGAAAATAAAAATAAAATGTACCATACTACTGTAGTCAGGTTTATAGTTTTTTGTTAGAAAGGAATAAGAAAATTGTCTAACTTACGTATTCCTCCTCCTCCTCCTCTTCCTTATCCCGAGCTGCACTGTCACCTCATCGTCCTTCTTAGGCAGCTAAAACAGAGGAGTACTTTATTAATGTTGCTAATATAATGCAGTTTTTCGAAAATACAGTAAAAACAGTAATATTGTGACTATCATTAAAATGTAAAATAGCTGTTTTCTATTTTAATGTATTTTAAAATATAATTTATTCCTGTGATCAAAGCTGAATTTTCAGCATCATTACTCCAGTCTTCAGTGTCACATGATCCTTCAGAAATCATTCTGATATGATGATTTGATGCTCAAGAAACATTTATGATTATTATCAGTGTTGAAAACAGTTGAGCTGCTTAAGATTTTTGTGTAAACCATGATGCCCTTTTCAGGATTCTTTGATCAATATAAAGTTCAAAGAAAAGTTTTAAAGTTAAATCTTATAACATTATAAAAGTCTTTACTGTCACTTTTTATCAATTTAATCCATTCTTGCCATTATTGTTTTCCAAAATCTTACTGACCCCTAACATTTGAATTGTGTACACAAAAACAAGAAGCAGCATAACTGTTTTCAACATATTAGATAATAATCAGAAAAAGTCATTGAGCATCAAATCATCATATTATAATGATTAAAAGACGTCGCTAGTTTATCCCATGGAGAACGTTGTAAAGACGTGGTCCACTGGTCACCAGATAACTTTCCAGATAATTTCAATTATATAAATAAATGCATTACAAATATTATCCTAGTGATAATATGCCATTTGGATATTATATGGAACATTTACTTAATTCATCAAAGATTTTATTAAGTTATCTGGTGACCAGTGGACCACGTCTCTACAACGTTCTCGATGGGATAAACTAGCGACGTCTTTTGAGGACGTGCCCACAACGTTTCTGGAACGTTAGCCAAGATTCTAAAAAAATGGAACTTTACCACGACGTCCTCACAACGTTCTCCATGGGATAAACCAGCGACGTCTTTTGAGGACGTGCCCACAACGTTTCTGGAACGTTAGCTAAGATTCTAAAAAAATGGAACTTTACCACGACGTCCTCACAACGTTGTCATAAAGTAATGTCACGCTGACCAAATGACGACTAACTGACGACGTCGTCACAACGTACTGTGTTAGCTGGGTAGCTATTCTTTTCTTCAACTCCTCAGCATCCATCTCGACGACTGCAAGCAGATCGCGCGCGCGGTTATGATGAATTTTTAAAAGTGAAAGTAACCCAGGGGGGCAGGGTTTCATATTATTTTGAAGTTTCCCCGGGCGCCGCCATTGGCTAGCGGACCATCACCTGCTGTTAGCATCCCATTGACTCCCATTCATTTTGGCGTCACTTTGACAGCGAATAACTTTACATCTGAGGCGTTTAAAGACTCCATTTGCCCATTATTTATTTCTAAAGAAACACGAAAATGTATAAAAGGCTCCATTACCTTGTATCTTACGTTATGGCCCCGTAGAAGCAGTTTGTGTAAAAATAGGCTAATGATTGCGTCATAACCACACGACTCTCTGTCGCACAGTAGAGAGATTACCGTATGGACAGGAGGAGAAGCTCACGCGCAATCGGAGGGACGTGGAGGCAAAATGACAAAGTAATTAATCAGAATACTTGGCAAAATTTTCTGCTGCTCCTAGCTCATGGACACCTCCTACTCACACTCTCCGTCTCTGCAAGTTTCGGAAGGGAATGATTCAGATTTCTCTCGGCACAGCTACTAGTAGATAGACGGGTTGCTCACGTCACATCTACGTCGTCAAGCTCAGTTTGAGTCTGCGCAGTACGCTCGACCATCAGGAAGTTAGTGCTTCTAATTGACTTCACTTGTCTCCGTTGAATCCAATGGGGTCGCTGTGTCCAGTTTATATACTGTCTATGAAGTAACCTAGGTAACGTTATAGATCCTGGGAGGGCGTGGCGTGGCGCGTCGGCACAAATAAACTAATGTGGATTTTAAATTATTTTATCAACTTGAAATACAGGCATATTTTTGTAGATGTGTCCCTAAAAATATGCATATATTTTTACGTCTGTCATGTTGGATCCATAGATATAAACAAACTGCTTCGGTGTGTCGCATAGATGTCGTCATCGTCTTGCTGCTCCCTCCCCGTTCTGTGATTGGTTCCCTAGCTGAGGCGAAAATCTGGTCCATGGAATCCATGCTGACTAGCAGCGTGAATAAAATCGCGCTGCGCTCAAGGCAGCATGGGGAAACCCAGACTACAAAAGGGGCCGAATTCACAAAACATTTTATCTTGCCACTAAAGGTCCTTGCACACGGAGTCAGAAAATTTCGTGTGCGTTCATCACAGAAACCTTGCACACTGAGTCTGATGCCTATTAATTAATCCGTTGCGAAAAAATTCGCAAAACAATACAAAATGGAGCCTTCATGGAGTGAGGATGATTTTGTTGTCCTCTCTTCATAAAAAGAGGGGGAGAAAAAAGAGGAAATATTTGGTCCATCCCGAGCGATTCAAAGTTTACTTCAGGATGTCAGTGGCTCAGTTTTATGCTTTGCTAGCGATACTGTGGTGGATGAAGTACACAAATCAAGTACTTGAGTAAAAGTACAAATACCCCAATAAAATATTACTCCAGTAAAATTATAATGAGGCCTATTCATTTTCAAAATTACCTTAGTAAAAGTACAAATTCTTAAAAGGTATCATAAAAATTTAATTGGAGAAAAAGTCAATTAAATGTGGCTTCAGCAGACAACCACAACACTGACGCCTGCACGTAGGGGATGCTATAATTGACAGGTTAACAAAATACAATGCACAATTACACTGAATAAAATTACAGATTTCTTTCAAATTTGATCCTTTTGAAAACAATTGGAATAATGTAAGTGAATTACAATACTTAA
This sequence comes from Leuciscus idus, assembly GCA_021554675.1. NCBI lineage: Eukaryota > Metazoa > Chordata > Actinopteri > Cypriniformes > Leuciscidae > Leuciscus > Leuciscus idus. The sequence continues at coordinate 35,185,326 of CM038625.1, forward strand.
AACAAAACAAACTTAAGTAAAAGTAAAATTACAGATTTTAAAAACGTACACACACACAAAAAAAACTACTCAATTACAGTAACGCAAGTAAATGTAATTCGTTACTTTCCACCTCTGGACATAACAATACATCCACACCGAGCGAGAAAACTCAAACTATTATAAACTTCTACTTATGATTCATTTCCACAATATTCCATAGCAATATTGCTTAAATTATTTATGTGGGTAAATAGTCTTGGCATGAACCTGAGCGGTTTCATCCTTGTATCATTCTTATCCTTAACATTTGTAAACAAATGGTTTGGCTTCACTATTGTAACTGTAAAGTTATGTCATTACTTTGCCTTTCATTTCCTCTCTAATTTATGTAGGCACAAAAAAAATGAGTTGGGTATGCAAAAGATGCAGTGACCACTTACCTACCAGAAGTGATATTTTGAAACATTATAGACTCCATCATGGAACCTTCAGCCATAGTCATTCATTAATTCAATTCAATTAAATTCAAATTTATTTGTAGAGCGCTTTTCACAATACATATTGTTTCAAAGCAGCCTTACTGAAAGTGCATTTCAGAAATGTACATAGAAAAATACAGTTAGTTAATCATGTATTAATTTAGGGCATTACATATCGCCAGCTTCGAGTCGTCTCTTCACGGGCGTCGAGTCGTCTCTTCACGGGCGTCGAGTTGCTCGCTTCACGGGCGTCGAGTCGCTCGCTTCACGGGCGTCGAGTCGTCTCTTCACGGGCGTCGAGTCGCTCGCTTCACGGGTGTCGAGTCGTCTCTTCACGGGCGTCGAGTCGTCTCTTCACGGGCGTCGAGTCGTCTCTTCACGGGCGTCGAATCGTCTGTTCACGGGCGTCGAGTCGTCTCTTCACGGGCGTCGAGTCGTCTGTTCACGGGCGTCGAGAGAATATTTTGCACATGTTGGCCATCCCCTTAAAAGTAATGAGACTGTTGAGTGTGTGTTTGAAGGGTGTGATTTTCAAACCAATATTATGGTACATTTACAGCACACAAACACAGGAAGCACACTCCTCATATTCTGAGCGATTTTAAAAGAGGTGTTCTTTTGGAAAAACCAAATGAGGAACCAACTTTAGAACCTGATAACACTGGAGCCACCCATGATGAGAATATGGATAAAGGTAGTGGAGAAGGAACCAGCTCAGGTGCACATTCTGTGGAAAAGGATGACAGGCACTTAATTGTGGACCATATAGCTTCTTTCCTGCTCAAACTGGAAAGTGTGCATAATGTCTCAAACAGGTGTATTGATGAATTAATAGATGAAATGCAGTTTGTGTCATCAGCATCCATACCAATTATCAGAGACTTTATTGAATCACACTTGAAGAAGAAGAATTGTGTGATTGATAGCACAGTTGTCACATTTTTATTTGAGGAGTTCAATGAATCCAGCCCCATAAGCATGGCTTTTGATAAGGCTGGCCCGCTGTCGTCAGCTTTCAAAAGGAGAATGTACTTTCTACAAAGGTTTAACGTTGTACAGCCAGTTGAATATATTCTTGATCCGAATGAAAATAACAGTTTTCAGTATGTTCCGATCCTTGAATCATTGAAACAAATTCTAAACAATGAAAATATCAGAGAGAAGTTCCTCACAGATGACGGAGACACAAGTATTCCTGCACAGTACAGATCATCCCGGGATGGTGCCATTTATAGAGAGAGTGATTTTTATTCTGAAGAGCAGAGAATCTGTATATACCTTTATGTAGATGATTTTGAGGTATGTAATCCCTTAGGAACATCTAGAAGGAAACATAAAATAACAGCTGTGTACTGTATATTGGGAAATACACAATCCTGTTTTCGGTCCACACTAACTTCAGTATATCTTTCACTTTTGTGCAAAGCTACTGATATTAAAAGATTTGGCTATGCAGAGGTTTTCAAGCCACTCTTGGATGACATAGCTATACTGGAACAAGATGGTATTTTGGTTCCTGTCCTTGGGAAAACTGTCAAGGGGACTGTTTACTGTGTAGTTGCTGACAATCTTGGTGCACATTCAGTTGCTGGCCTTGTTGAAAGCTTCTCAGGACCATACATTTGCAGGTTCTGTCTAGGAGAGCACGTTGACTTTCAAGAAAAGGAAGTGAGATCAGGTGCTTTTCACATCCGGACAAAGGAGAATTATTCCGTTCATGTAAAGACTCTACAAGCAAACCCTGCACTACCCCACTGCTTTGGTGTGAAAAGGCCTTGCCCACTGACAGAGAAACTAAGCCATTTTCACATTGTTGAGGGCTATCCGCCTGATGCAGTAGCGGTTTTAGGCACGGGCGAACCGGGCAATCGCCCGGGGCGGCATTTTGGGGGGGGCGGCACCGCCGGCACGAGCAGAAAAAAAAAATAATCTGCGCCGCGAAGCGGTTTTCTATTATCTACCATTTCACTGTGTGGGGAATTGCCAAATTTGCGCCCCCTGCAGCTGCAGGCGCCCCTGCTTGCTGAGAAGATGCCGTGCACAGACGCTGTTTGTTTGAGAAGGGGAAAGGGGAGGGGGCGCGGAGGCGCGGGCGCGGATGACAGTTCACCTCTGGGTCTCTCCCAAATGGAACGGACAAGGGGGGGGGGATCCATATAGTTATCGAAGTCAGTCACACCTCGACTTTCTTCCAGATAACGCACATTTCATTCATAATATTATAAATACGGGCCTCTATATTTCCTGCTCATTTTTGTTTTTCTGAATGGTCTGAATGGCTAATAAAAATAGGTAATACAAAACGATTACTTGGTCACCACCACCAAGGTGAATTGGTTTAGTCTTGACTTCTGGTCGTGACTCGTGAGCGTGAGTGACAGTTATGGGGGGATCAGGGGATCTGTTGACTGTCGATGTCGAGGGCCAAATAAGAGATGGACAAGAAAGGTCAAAGCCATCAGGTGCCCAATTTAGAAACGAGCGAAAGATAAAGGTATGCAATGCAACTATGTTTACTCTATATGATTACGGTATCCATGTCATGAATGAAGGGGCAATATTAATTGGTGGGTATAACTCTTATTTGTTAGCCTTTTTGCTATGATTCTTGCTATGCTTAACAATAATTTGTTTTTAACTCAAACACGAGATCTAATTTCACCATAATATTGTGCTTTGCAACAAAACTGTTGCAAGTTCAGTTATTACACTGCAAAAATGCTTTTCTTACTTAGTATTTTTGTCTTGTTTCCAGTCCAAATATCAAACATTTCTTAAATAAAGATGCATAACGTTATTTTAGTAAAGTAGTAAAATTACATAAGATATTAAGTCTTGTTTTCTGGGGAAATAAATAAAAATTGAGTTTTTGCTTAAAACAAGCAAAACATTATCTGCCAATGGGGTAACAAAAATTATATTTGGGGGGCGCGGGGCGCTCGAAAGGGGTCTCGCCCAGGGTGTAATTAAATGTAGAACCGCCACTGGCCTGATGTTTTGCACGACCCTTTTGAGGGGATTGTTCCCATGGAATTAGCACTGTGCTTTAGGCAAGGCAAGGCAAGGCAAGGCAAGTTTATTTATATAGCACATTTCATACACAATGGCAATTCAAAGTGCTTTACATAGAAGAAATTAAAATAAGAAAAAGAAATAAGAATAATTAAAACAGTTTAGAAAAATAAAATGAAATACAGTACAGTACAGTCGGACGAACAGCGGCACAGTGCTCATTCAGTAAATGCACAGCTAAACAGAAGTGTTTTGAGTCTGGATTTGAATGTGACTACTGTAGGAGCACATCTGATCTCTTCTGGAAGCTGGTTCCAGCTGCGGCTGGCATAATAGCTAAAAGCAATAGCTAAAAGCTTTAGTGATTTCATAGCCAAAAAGTACATCACACTTGACAATCTTAACAACACAATCAAATAATTTCCTTACAAGTGGGGAGATAAGTCCACAGCCCATTCCCATTGCATTCTACACTCGAAAAAGTATCGGAGGAAATGCCCACGAAAACTGGACCCTCATCAGAATGCCCCTAATGATAGGACACAAGATACCACTGAATGATCCAGCATGGAATGTAATCATGTATCTTAAAGACATAGTTGAACTTGTGATAGCACCAACCCAAACTGAAGCAAGTTTGTCATATCGTGACACAAAGATTTCTGAGCATCGACTTAGATAACTTGCTGCGTTTCCTCAGGTTAAGTTGATCCCCAAACACCACTTCCTGGAGCACTATCCAACGCTCATTAAAGTGTTTGGACCTGTCATTGCACTTTGGACGATGCGATTCGAGGGAAAACATCGTTATTTCAAACAAATTGTAAGACATATAGGGAATTTCAAAAATTTACTATTTTCTCTTGCAACCAAGCATCAGTTGATGATTGCACACCATCTGCATGCAACTACAACAGTTCCCACGTTCAGTACTGCCAGAGTATCCCAAGTGCCCGTAGCTGTTTTGCATACAAATGTACATAATGCAATAAGAAGAGTGTCTCCAGTTCAGACTACTGTACATCTTTCCAACACTGTGTCAGTTTATGGAACTACATACTCTAAAGCAGGGGTGGGCAACTTCGGTCCTGGAGGGCCACTGTCCTACAGAGTTTAGCTTCAACCCTAATCAAACACACCTAAACAAGCTAATCAAGGTCCTCAGGATTACTAGACAATTACAGGCAGGTGATTTTTTTCAGGGTTGGAGCTAAACTCTGTAGGACAGTGGCCCTCCAGGACCGAAGTTGCCCATCCCTGCTCTAAAGGTATGATTTTGGCCTATGAGTCTACTGCAGGACTCCCAGACTTTACTGAAGTTCTTCAGATAGTAATTCTGAGAGACAAGGTCCATTTCATTGCTAAAGTATTCATTTCCTGGTATGATGAGCACTTTCGATCGTTTGAGCTGGAGAGCACAGAGCTTGTAGTTTTTGTGGAACAGAAGGATCTCACTGTATGTCCGCTCTCAGACTACAAGGTTGCAGGAAGGCGTATGGTGACGCTGAAGCGCCATATTTGTCTGGAATAGATACATGTTTCATATATGGTATGAATTCAAGTGATACTGATAGATGCATTTTTCACAGTTCTCTTTAAATTTCTTTATACCAGCACATGCAACAAAGAATGCTTGCTAAACGATGCCACACTGAATGTAAAAATAATATGTTGTTTTGTCATCTTTTTAAGGCTATATCATCAAAATGGAGGCAGCTGTAAAATTTCGAGTCATCCTGGACCATGACATAAAGAAACTTTGTCTTCCTGGAATGCCACATACAGTTAAAGAGTTGGAAGCAACAATAAAACAAACATTTGGGATCTCAATGGACATAAGCCTTCAGCGCAAAGACCAGGATTTTGATGACTTTGTTACTTTAAGTTCAGTTGATGACCTGAAGGATAGGGACACACTGAAGATAGTATATGTTCCACCTGTCATTTTGTTGACAAATGTTGACATTCCTGAGCTCCCAACAGAAGATTGCTCTGTCTCCAGACCAGTGTCAGAAAATGACTCTGTGTCTCAACTATCAACATCAAGTGGCTCCATCTCTGCGGAATCTGATGACACTATAATACTCAGTACCAGTAGCCCTGGAATGCACAAGCCATGGCCAACTGAGTTTCCTATTCCAAAGTTTTCATAAAACACTGAACTAATGCTTCAAAAAGGCAATGAAAACTACCTCAGAGATGGTTCCCTTTTGTGCAAAGAGAAGTAACTGATGACTAATAATCAATTAATTGTTAACGACAGTTAACTAGTTTTCGTTTTTTCGTTCGTTTTCGTTAACAATTATAACATTGCAGACCAAAAGGAATTTGTTTGTTATTTAACTATTTGTTGGATGTAAAACTTCCAGCTTCAAATTAAATCAATGACTATAGCCTATTTCAATATTTTATTGTGTTATAAAAAAATATATATATTTTGCAAGTCAGAAATTAACGGGGGATTGTGTGAAAAAATAATACTTAATGCCCACAAAATTTAAGAATTGATATTAAGCGTTATCACAACCGCAATGGAGCTGTTTTCACAAATATGAGCACGACTGCAAACGTTATAGGCCTACTGATTTTTTTAAATACTTTTATACTTTTTGGTTTTTACTTACATTTTGGTGTTAGGGATTTCATTTGATTGGTAACAGCTCTATAGTGTCTTATTAAATTGTATTTACTGATTAAATATGACATTTCCCAGGCAGTAAATGTGGATATTTTAGTAGAATGTGGAAATGTGGAAAACCTTTTTAATAAAACGTCATCAGTTTTATACAGTATAGTAGCCTATATATACACAACCCCAAATCAGGAAAAGTTGGAACATTTTGTAAAATGCAATAAAATCAAGAATCCAGCTGGGATTTGTTAATTCTCTTTCAACTTTATTTAACTGACAAAAGTACAAAGAAAAGATTCCCAGTGTTTTCACTGAACAAGTTAATTGTATTTAGTAAGTATACACAAATTTTGATTTTGATGTCTGCTAAACACAACAAAAAAGTGGGGACTGAGGCCAAATAAAAGTGAAAGGCTAGGCCCTAATAGTTAAAGGCCCCCTGAAATCAAAATGTATGTTTTTTAGCTCTTAGGATGAATATGTTAGCCTTAATGTTATAAATAAGCTTGTGTGTTCCAAAACAATGACAAAATTCGCATTTAGGAGATATAAGCATTCAAAACTACAGTCTCTCACTTCCGCTAAAATGGATCACGGATATTTATGACGTTACCGCGGACTTCAACTTCTCATCATCTTCTGTCCAGTCAAATGCTCTCTAGAATCTGCGTCCCGCGACTTCCGCCCCATATGCTATAAACAGCACCTGGCCAAAGCGACCGTGGCTGTACCCGACTATACGTTCGGCAGTAAACGCATGCTCAGTGTCAGCTGCTAGTGTTCATAGGCCGCTGTCGGTAGCCTAAAAGAGGCCTAGAAATAGGGTTTCGTTCCACCAAGTGGGGCACTACCTACTTTTTTTATATTTAACATCAGAAATATATAGAGATTCATTTCCTTAGGAAAAAGTTCTCCACACACAACCTTGCAGTTTTTGAGAAAAATTATGCTAAAGGTGCCCATTTTGAAAAAAAGGGAAAACATAGGGAATTTTGCACTTTCAATCCTGTTTATCATATAAACCCAAAAATGCCGAATTACCACTTGAAGTACAAAATAAACCAGTTTGAAATGTGTGATATACCTGAAGTTGCTATCTAGGGACAGTAAACATAAGATTATAAAGAAAACTTCTACTGTAGCATTAACATCCCAATTACTTCTCATTATGTTGTTCCGATTCAAAGGTAATATTTGAGGTAAAATCTGAATAACAAATAGAATTAAGCCAAAATATAATAACAGAGCTGCCAACTCTCACGCATTCACCGTGAGACTCACGTAATTGACACGTTTCACATGCACGCTCTCACGCCACACATCCATTTTCTCACCCACAGAAAAATCGCGAAGCAAAGAGGACATGGATGGAGACCAACAGACTAGACAGAGCAGGTTAGTTATGGTATGAAAAAAATCTCAGCTCTCAGATTCTGTCAATTTTATTACGAAATTCAAACAATAAATACCGTTTTGGCGTTTGTAATTGTGACGCGACAGATCCCTAGCGGCACGTGACCCGGGGCCTGTACCATGAAGGTAGCTGAACAAACTCGAGGTTACAGGATTAGTTTTGAGTTGACAAAACCAAGCCGATGCAATCAGGCTTTATTGGTACCATGATGCAGCTCATCAACTTTCTCTGTCAACTCAGGCTTTGATCCTTAAGCCATACATGACAACCCTCCCGATTTTTCCGGGAGACTCCCGAATTTCAAAGCCCCTCCCGAAAATCTCCCGGACCGACCTTTCTCCCGAATTTCTCCCGATTTCCACCTGGACAACAATATTGCTACACCATCCGTTAAAATGAAGTTAATTCGGCCAGCGCACATAGGCCTACCTGTATTTACGTCCTGTTTTCGGTTGAAGTCCAAAGTAGTCGATTGTCGAGTTCACGCGCGTGATCATAGGTAACTAAACATATGCGCGTGAACTCGACAATCGACTACTTTGGACTTCAACCGAAAACAGGATGTAAACACAGGTATGAGCGCTGGCTGAATAAACTTTATTCATATCTTTCACATCTACTGCAGTCAGATTCACCCGTGTTAACTCTTAAAGGACTCACTCACATGACCTGTGCACTTGTAATGTAAACTTGCACTTGTAAAAGCAGGTTTAAAATATGCCCCATTGAAGTCAACAGGGTGCAAATTTTAAAAAGAGGATAACACGGTGTAGGCAACACCGATTTTTGTCATTGTTCTCTGTATTGACAGCACTCCAAATTTACAACAAAATGAGCTCAATGTTAAAATTGACCGGAGTTCTCCTTTAAGGAAATGAATTTGTCAAATAACTTAATAAATTTTGTCCGACTTGATACAGCGCAGACGACACGTGACTGTGACGTAGCCGGAGAACTCAGCCAGCGCAGCTTCTCAAGAGCGGCTGCACTGGGCTGCACGTGGGCTGATGACGACACAGCTGTTCCACGATTGGCCGGATTCACCGAATGACAACGATCACGTGTGTTTCGTGTTTATTCGAACACCTTTAGTTCCTCTAAAGCTCTCAAATCAGTTTATTATAACAGTGAACACTCTTTTCATGTCGTTGTCATGTTATATTGTGTCATGTTTATCCAATTAAAACTGCTTAAAAAACGTAGACTCCACTTCGTTGATAGTAGCTCATGTTGAACTTTATTCTTGTTCAAACAGACGCTGTACGAAGCAGTACGTATGCATTTATTGAATGAAAATGTCTCTGAAACATCTGTGTATTATTTGGCAAATATTGCATTTATTTCACTGCAGCTGTGGTAAAGTATGCAAACACCACGTGAGCGGTCACTACGGGAACCAGAAAATAGGCTTGTTTGAGATGAGCAAAATCTGCGCAGAATCGATCACCGGTGATCAGCGCGAGATGCATGCCGGTTATAAATGTGTGCGGTCCGCCTTGCTCTGATGTACATGCTGACGTATGTCAAAAAACTCTCGCGACCGCAAGCCGCACGTGTCAGATTCTGCAGTCGAGCGCAGTTGCTCTCCACCGACTGCGCTGATCAAAAGCATGATGGGAAACGACTTACTGACGACACAGCTTAATGCTCATTGGTTTTAAACAACCGTGATGTATTGTTCTCTTTTAAAATGTTTGATTTTAAAACTCTGATATCATGTTTTATGTGTATACGTTATGTGTGAATATTCCCAAACTATCTGACAGTGCGATCTCTATGGGTTATGCAATGTAATTTTTATTAAAAAATAATAATAATAAAAACACATGTCTTAAAGAAAAAAAAGATTGATAAACATGTATTTGGAATGGAATTAAATAAGTAGGCTACTTGTGGGTGTCTTGTTCATTATATTTATTTTCATATAAAAGCAACAGAACTTAAATTCCATCCAGTTTATTAGCAACACTGTGCACGAGCGTGAATCCCGTGAATCCCGCGATATCCATCTTTGATCTCGCACAGGTGTCAGATCCACTGCGTGAAGAGAGAACTGTCCGGCTTGCCTGCTCTTTTTTCACTCCTCCTCTCACTGCAGTCGCCTACTCTCGCATACATTTCAGGCGAGGCAAGTCGCATCTCAAACAAGCCTGTCCGACTTCACGTCTCCGTTTGCAGCTCCTCCCCGCCTGCACGCGGCTACTCTCACCGATCGGTTACATCCAGCCGCAGCCGATGTCGAACACACCTAATTATTCAGAATTACGATGAATTTAAATAGCTCGAAACAATACGGTCTCTGCTGCCAAAGCAAGAGAAGACTGTTGGAGAAAGATAGCTGATTGTTAATGTGTAAGTTAAACAAATACGTTCTATATTTATGTAAAATGATGTATGTGTAGCCTATATGTGTAATATAGCCTATTTTTATAATATATATAAAAATGATACATGCACATTTTTTATATACATATAAAAATAGGCTATAGGCTATATTACATATAGGCTACACATACATACATAATTTTACATAAATATAGAACGTATTTGTACTACTAAGAAAGCTAGGGAATCCCATCATAAGATTAACAGAATAATAATAAAGATTTAAAATAATTCTTAACATGTATTATATTGTATAGTACATTTATGCAATTTGCTTTTTGAAAAAAATAAAATAAAATGTGTTCATGTGATGTCACCCTATCAATATATCTTACCGGCAATTTTATAAAAGCCCTCTTTTATGGACATGGCCGATAAATGTCCGGGGAACACTATTAATTAAACTATTCATGTACTCCTGCAGAGCAAGGACCACCTTACGAATGGTTCGACAAACCGTGTTTTCCCCAATAGCTTCTGTGCGTCACCCAGCGTGCAAGAATGTACCACTTACAACAAAAAAAAAACGCAACGCAATACCATTTGCGGTACAGTAAGTGTATGAATTCGACGTGTTGAATTCTTTATGTGCGGCTCAGTTCGCAAAGATAAGACATTCCTTCCGCGGAAAATCTGTATCTTTCATAAGTAACTATCAGGAAAGGCAATGGGATTTTGTCTGGCTAAAAACTCTTTCTCTACGAAGTGCTCGTCAAACAATTTGCGCTGAGATGTCACAGGATTTGGAAGAAAAGGTGAAGTCATGCAGCAACAGACACTGGGAATAAGTTACGTCACCTATATGTTTCTTTTTCTCGCAGCTGATTGGTCAAACTTCAGTCTGAGATCTTGAATCCAGAACATAACCTGCCCCGGAGCAGGTTAGCCGTGCAGCGTAAGATACCATGGCAACGAACACCGATTAAAGCCAAGCTACTTTCATAGTACCTAAAACGCAGGGTTGGCGGAAACTAAACTGAAACATAGCTGGCTAGCCACCTAAACCGACTTCATGGTACAGGCCCCCGGCTTCATGGTATAGGCCCCCCGATCATCTCTACTAGCTAATAGTAAATAAACACGAATGAACAACGTTGAAAGAAACTGTACAGCTTACCGAAATGTAGTATATTCTTCATACATAATATCGATCAATCAATCAAAATAAGGGTTAAATAAAACAGCTGGAGAACAATTATGTCACATAACATTTACCTCAGGAAAGCCATTTAATGACCATAATATAGGCATGTTAGTTGGCTAGAAAAAGAGCTATAGAGAGTATTTTGCTAAATATGTGTACAACATATTTATTATATTTGTACTTATATCATTAAATAAAGTTGTTATTATAATAAAAAAACACATTATATTTAATTTGAGTTATTTTTAACCTTAAATAATACTACCAGCTGATAGTCTGTATGTAGCCTATGTATTTTTTTTCTTGAGAAAAATTAACGCCTATCTTGTGTACGTGTACCTAATATTTATCCAAATGAGTCAATATTAAATTAAATCACAAGAATTGAATTGAAATCGTAAAATTTGTTTCAAGAAAAAAAAACTTAGCTTACCAGAAATTGTACCATATAAACCTATTTTTTACAGTCTATGATATAAACATTGTAACATGTTGTCATTAAACCTAATAAAATTCAGTTTAGTACTAAAATGTTTTGACAATCACAATACACTTATTGGGATGCAAGTTTTTTTTGTCGACCCCTAAACCTACCCATCTCTCTCTCTCTCTTTCTCTCTCTCTCTCTCTCTCTCTCTCTCTCTCTCTCTCTCTCTCTCTCTCTCTCTCTCTCTCTCTCTCTCACACACACACACACACTAACCCGACCCCTAAACCTACCCATCTCTCTCTCTCTCTCTCTCACACACACACACACACACTAAACCCGACCCCTAAACCTACCCATCTCTCTCTCTCTCTCTCTCTCTCTCTCTCTCTCTCACACACACACACACACTAAAACCCGACCCATCTCTCTCTCTCTCTCACACACACACACACACACACACACACACACTAAACCCGACCCCTAAACCTACCCATCTCTCTCTCTCTCTCACACACACACACACACACACACACACACACACACACACACACACACACACACACACACACACACACACACACACACACACACACACACACACACACACACACTAAACCCGACCCCTAAACCTACCCATCTCTCTCTCTCACACACACACACACACACACACACACACACACACACACACTAAACCCGACCCCTAAACCTACCCATCTCTCTCTCTCTCTCACACACACACACACACACACACACACACACTAACCCGACCCCTAAACCTACCCATCACACACATAACGTTACACACAAGTCAAGCGTTTTTTGTCAATAAAACGCCGATAGCAGGCCGGGTGAAACCCGTAGTTGTTGGGACATCAGAGACCGGTTTGTCCAGGAGGGCAACATGTTTATTAGCAATAGCTAACGTTAGTGTCCGACGTTTTGAGCCATTCCTACGCACATTGCTTGATTTTTTTCCCACCGGACTTCAGTGAAGGGCTGCGGACCTTTCCCACCATCTTTGACTGTCAGGCAGGTTGTCCAAAAGTGAGTAACTTTAAAAAACTGGATCAGCGCTGACTCTGTTTTGAACGATTCAGTTCGATTAGGTGAACTGGCTCGACTGAACCGGACATCACTACCGTTAATTGTCATGTCACGGAGCAATATGGGTTGGAGATTGTGTACGGTTGCTCAAACGGTCGAGTTTATTCCGTTTTCAGTTTGAAATGGCTAGAATTTATTCACATCCTAGGCCTACTATTGAATTCAACGTATCAGCACTCGGATTCGTTTCCATGGTGCTGTCAAGTACGACTTGCAGTCTGTGAGGTAAACTAAACGCTATTGGCTATTTGAAAAGGCGGAGGAGCCAATGTCCCGCCTTAGCTTCCTGTTTCAGTGGAAATTAGGTCAACGCATCATACAAAGCTGCGGGTTTCAAGGCACTTCAGTGGGCCTTTAAACTCTTTTGAAACAGTAGGCTACACAATAAGTAGATGAACTGGTAAAAGGTGAGTGTCGTGATTGAGTGTAAAACGAGCATCTCAGTCTTTGCAAGCAAAGACGGGTCATCATGGGTCATCACTTTGTGCCGCATATCATGAGAGAATTGTCACAAAATTAAAAAATCTCAATTCAAGATTGCAAAGAATTTAGGTGTTTCACCATCTACCATTCCTAATATTGTGAAAAGATTCTGCGAAACCAGAGAAATCTCAGTCTGTGTCGGGCAAGACAGGAAACCCGTAGAATGTGCGTGACCTTTGAGCCCTCAGATGGCATTACATGAGAAACCATCATGCTACTGTGATAAATACAGACACATGTGCTCAAGAGCCTACTTTAGAAAACCATGTCACTGAACACAGCCTGCTGCTGCATCAAGGAATGCCACTTGAATGTGTTACTGTTAATCATCAGTTCAATGCAGAGATCCTGCCGTGTTCTCTGGGCCCGAGCTCATCTCAGATAGTCCAAAACATAGTGGAAATGTGTGCTATAGTCAGATGAGTCCATGAGTTCTCAGTCCCAAAGACGAAAAGGACGATCCAGCCTTTCATCAGCGACAGGTGCAAAAGCAAACATCTGCCATGGTAGGGAGGTGCATCAGTACAAACTGCGTGGGTGACTTGCATTTGTGTGAAGGTACCATTGACGTGGAGGCGTATTGGGATTATGCAAAAACATTTACTGGCATCATGATGTCTTTCTGATAAGCAAGACAATAGGCTTCATTCAGCATGTGCTACAACAGAGTGGTTTTATAGACACTCCACACCATATAAAGAATCTGCTTCACTGTCCAGATCTGTCTCTTATTGAAAATGTATGATCAAAGTAGACTCAGACAATGATGACCACATATTAAGCAGCTGTCTTGTATAAGGCGAGATTGGGCAAAAATTCCACTTGCGAAACTTCAACAATTATCCTCAATTCCTCAAGGTGATATTACAGTGGTAAACTGGTAAACTAGTGTGTATCAGCCATCAAAATGTGTTTATACTTACAAAATAAAATTAAGTTGTTATATGTGAGAACCATTCTCTATGAGCCTAGTAATTTTGCAGTTTTATGTTAAGTAATAGTTCATCAAACATAGCAAATAGTCACCATAAAAACATGACATTTGTGGAAAGTTCCTCTTATAATAGTATCGGAAGGAGATTCAGAGTGTTGTATCATAAATGCAGTAATTTCGATGAACAGCTCCACCCAGCTAACGAAAATATGAACTATGCAAAAAAAACTGATACATGTTACAGTAGTTCATTTAGATATGCAGTCATAACATTTGGAAGCATGTGGAAGAGGTATGGTCCCTGCTTTTATTTGCTGTTTATGTGCTTTTCATTCATGCTTTAAAATCAACACTTTCATGAACACCATGCAGTAACTATAGTCCCATAATAGACAACACAATTATGAGTAAATATGAGGTTATAATTAGTCATATTTTGATACTTTATACTTCTGCTGATCTTTATATAATAGCTTTTATAGTTCATTGTTACTATATACCTGAAAATGTTCACAGTTATTAAAAATTCTTTAATGTATTGAAAGAAATCAGTATCTTATATACTATTATAGGATTATTGACATTTTGAATGAGATTTAAAATGTAAAATTCCCTTAAGTTAATTGTGTGCTTCTGTCATTTTTATTAGTTTCTGTTTTTTGGGTTTAAAAAAAAATCCATCTAATATTTTATATTTTAGCTTTATCTCAACTTTTCAATCACAAAAATTATTTTTAATAGTTTTAGTTATAGTTAACAATAACAAGTGGAAACAATACCTGAGTATATACCAACTATACACTACTGACCAAAGTGCATGAAGGTAAAGATGAACTATGTTTCCCAAAAATGCATATTTCGTTGTTTTAAAAAACGTATGTTGTTATCAAGCGTAGCGTCAGTTCTGGCTGGTCACGTTAGTCAAGCTTGCATCAGCTGACCCTCAGCTGATCCACATCTACCTATAGGAATACGACGCCTATCACCATATACATATATAAGCTCTTTCAGTATTATCAGCAGCTATCGCGTTTCTCAGGAGCTCATTACCCTCCTCCATCCCCAGCTCTTCCTCTCGCCCAGTCAGGATTTGGCATTCTGATTCCCCTTGAATCAGAGTAATTCTCGATTATGTTGTACTTTAAAATCTTGAATTAAATATATTTGCAAACTGTTGGTTCAGTTCTGTTTACCCCAAGGGGGGTTATTGCTGCTCTCCCTGCTCTTATCCATGCTAGGCTTCATGGATGCGCAGGGAGTTCTCGCCCAGAACGGAACCGTACCGCCAATCCAAACTGTATGCTTATTGTCAATCGTATTTGGCGGTAGTGGTCCTGACAGAAATGTAGAATACTACGATTACATATTTCAGCAAACATTGTGAAAGAGGTTTTAGTGGAAGTCAGACAGGGAAAACCGGCACGGTCACTTTTGTACAGCTTCTTCATGAGATAGATCAGCTTCGTAATTAGACTGTCAAATACATACAGAAACTGCACTGACAAATGGTAATTTGTGTGTGTTTGATATTAATACCAATAGCAAACAATTTTATATTTTATTAGAATGGTGTTATTGTCACTGACTGTGTGTGTCTGGCGCTAAAACTTACTCAGCGAAAACATTGCATGAAAAAATAAGTGTAGTGCTAAATAAGTGTAGTACTTAAAAATAAGTACAGTGCTACTGTAGTGCTAATATTTTAATGCTTCTCTTTCTCCTTCTTCTTCAGATGCGGTTTGACTCCGGGAAGAGCTTTAATGTGTCACATTAAAACAAGATTCATTCTGATGATGCTCACAATTGTGATTACATTATCATTGTTTAATATGGCTTATATCTATTTCTCTCTCAAGAAAGTTACGCACCATCACACAATGTTTAATGTTGTAAATCAGACTCAGTCCTATTCTGAGGGCTTGTCTGGCAAACATTCTTTCTGGAAAATCATGCAAACACCTACAGCCCTGAACAAACCCTCTGCATCCATTAGCACCAAACCCATTTCAGTGCATTATCATATAGCTCATCCAAGCAACTATCAGTTCATTATGGATGAACCTGACAAATGTCAGCAGAATCTGTTCCTGGTCTTGATGGTCCCTGTGGCGCCCCATCAGGTAGAAGCTCGTAACGCCATCCGGAGCACGTGGGGGAATGAGAGCACAGTCCAGGGGAAAGCAGTGATGACTCTGTTCTTGGTGGGTTTGACTGGAGGATCCGACTCTGAAAAAGCTCAACAGCAACTGGAGGAAGAGAGCCGACAACACAGAGACTTAGTGCAGAGCAACTTTGTGGACTCGTACTTCAACCTGACCATAAAGACGATGGTGATCATGGACTGGTTGGCCACTCGTTGCCCTCAAGCCAATTTCAGTATGAAGGTCGATTCTGACATGTACTTAAACCTGGAAAACTTGGTGACTCTCCTATTGGCACCCAACACATCCAGACAGAACTACATCACTGGAGTGGTGATGTGGGACCGGCCCGTTGTCAGAAACAAAAACTCAAAATGGTACGTGTCAGAGGATCTTTACCCTGAACCGAAATACCCCACTTACTTGCTGGGAATGGGATATGTTTTCTCCAATGACTTGCCAGAAAAAATAGTTGAGGCTTCCAAGGAAATAAAGGCCTTTAACATTGAAGACGCATATGTGGGCGCCTGTCTGAAACATTTGGGCATTGCACCCTCATCCCCCCCAGACCCTTCACAGTTTAGAATTTATATGGGACAATATAATCGAGAGGATTTTCTCAGGGTCATTACAACAATCCTGGGATCCCCACAGCAGCTAATAGACATCTGGAAGGACGTAAAGAGGCCCACATAAAAGTATCCCAAACTTTCCTAAAAGTATAATTTGGGATACATAAAAGTATCTCAAAATCCCTGTCTGGGATGGGAACACAAACAAACAAACAAACAAACATGAGAAACACATTTCTGTTTACAACAATGTTGTTTTCGTCAACGATGATTTCATTGACGCACCTTTTTTTATGACGATAACGCGACGATGACTAGCTAAAAATGGCTCTAAGGTGACTAAAACATGACGAGACGTTTTCGAGTTTTCGTTGACGAGACGGAACGAAAATGATTATAAGTCTGACGTTCACAATGCATGTCATTTCTGCCTAATTTGCGTGAAATCTGTCTGTTTTGAGCTAAAAAAAAAAAAGTATCAGCAATGCTGCCGCTTCCTATCCTTGTTTTGGGTACGCCCACCACCCGGCTGCCGCGCACCAGATTCCACACAACAACAACACACCTGCGGCTGCGGCTAGTCACTCGCCACACATCTTCGATATGAGGCGCCGGACTGGACAAAAGCGAAACGAACTGCGCGAGAGAGCGACAGTGTGCGAGAGAGACCAACACAATCTCATGAAAGTGCGTATCTATAGCACGAATGATAATTCTCGTATAATTTATACGCCAAAACGAGTTTTAGCGTTCAAATGATACGCACTGCAAACCCCTTGGGTAGGATTACCCCTAATTTCCACCAGATGCGTAACGGCTGCGGAACGGCTCCGCTGCGTGACAGCTCCGTGTTCCGTCGTCCGTCAATACCCACCAGGTCCGGATTTGTTGCGCAACGGCTGCGGTCATGACTGACAGCTGACGTCACGAGGCCCCATGTAATCTCGTGAATTCTGGTCTGATCGCGCGATATGTAGTTTCTATAAACAGAACTACCAAACCAATCACTTCTGCAATAGTTTTCCACGCTGCATCCTTTTTAATGTTGTGCTTATAAAAAGGATGTGACGGGTCATAGATGATGGGTTGATTCTGTACCTCAATAATCAGCATTTCTTCATCCATCGTGTCAACGGGGTTAAAACTTAAACAAGCCTGTCTCCGCCCATTATGACGTTTTCAAGGTGTAGTGTAGGGAAATATGAGCGCGGTGTATTTTATTTTGAAAATTAAACGGATCTTTTATTTTGTTTCTGGCTGTTCTGTTTTGTCACTCGACTTCCTGTCCTGCGTACTCTGCCCTGTAGTGCTGCGGAGCGCTCCGGCATCCGGCAAAAATAGAAGCTCTGCGTATCTGCTACGGAGGGCTGCGGATTGCCGGAGTCGGAACGCAGCTGTACCGCATTCAGTGGAAACACACTCATTGACTTTAATGGAAACCTATTGACTCCGCAGCCGTGCCGGAGCCGTAACGCAGCCGGTGGAAATTGGGGGTAAGGGCTCTTACAGAGTCAACGCATCGATGCGCATACGCGCCTGCAAGGCTACGCATCGCTACGCTTCGGCCGCCATTATGCGTATGCGTAGCAAAATGTGTCGTCCCAGTTTTTGATACGCGACGCACCGTTGCATGCAATACTATAGCTGTGTCCCAAAGTGAAGGCTGCATCCTCCGAAGGCCGTATTTGAAGGCCGGATGGCCGTATTTGAAGGCCGATTGCGTCACCGCGGCGCGACGAAGGACGTCCCAAGGCTGCGTTCCAGTCCAAAATTGTCATGCCCTTCACTCGCTAACTTCCCTCCGTCTCGTTCACTCGGATGTACGTCATTGCGAGTGCTCACTACTGGCGGAAACTGCAATGGGCTGAATTGGAACGTCCTAAGCCCTTGATCACTTGGAATCAGCTGTGGAGTTGATTTATTATTTACATTTTTTTTCCCTTTAAGAATTTGTTTAATGCAGCATCCAAATGTTTATAGGTGTGTTTGGGTTGTTTTAAATAAAAAATATATATTATTAATATATCATAGAGTTGTCTGTTGTGGTGGTGATTAGATGAGATATGTGGTGACGTCACAATCGTACTGCATTGTGGGACATATAGGTGCCTGAAGTGTACATTTGAAGCAGACTCGCTCCCTCTGTCAAAATCGAGGGAACGAGGGTCTGTCCATATAAACTTCCCTCATCCACTTCACGAAGTGGCGGCAGGGATTCCCCCAAGGGGAAGTGCTTAGGGAAGTTCGCAAGTGCGTGTCTAAAAGTGGACTGGAACACAGCCCAATTCAAAGGCTGCATCCTTGGAAGGTCGCATTTGAAGGCCGATTGCGTCACGCGGCTCGATGAAGGCTGTCCCAATTCAGTTCTGCATCCTCCGAAGTCCGTATTTGAAGGCCGGTTGCGTCATCGCGCCGCGACGAAGGCTTCCCTGATTCAAAAGCGACGCCAAATGCACCCTTCGTTTCCCCGTGAAAAGAAGGATACATAAATGGACACTTAGCGGCCTATTCTACCCCATAAGTCATTGCGCGCCGTTGACGACAGCATTTATTTACTTATTTTTAAAGGCGGCCGAGACTAGAGATCGGTGGTGGACAGCAAATTCACATTTAAATGTAAGTATTATGTTTTAATTTACTCAAATAGCTAGCGAAACCAGAGTTAAATTTCTTATAAACTTCTTCTTAACTCCTTCGTCACCATTGCGTGGCTACATTTATCATGTAGTTTTAGGCAAAACTTGTGGTAATAACGTTATTAGTTTAACGACCTATTTGTAATATTTGCACTTGTGTATTATAAGAAATATCACTCACCCAATAAAGCCCAAAACAATAAGAAAAGCAGTAGATAAGGCAATGGGGTTTCACTTTTATGTGTTTTTGTAGTGCTGTCATGCTATTTGGTTTTAACCAAATTTTAGTATACAGAAATATGATTTCTTAAGTATTTTGTGTGCATGTCTTGATGTGTCATATTTTGCAGTGTTAACAATGCACTTAAGATTGCTCCTCTGTGTTAAGTACCCTTTTCTGCTTTTTTAGAACAATTCAGGAAAAAATGGGTTTATATATATATATATATATATATAAGAAAAGTAATACACACATCTTTGCTGAAATGTATTGTCCTGTTGTTGTTAACAAGCCATGGTTCATTTGCTCTGCCTTTAGGATTGCAAGTGTCCTGGGACAGGTGAGAGTGTGAGTGGGAAACCCACTGCTGAAACTTGGCCCTGGTTTGTCCTCATGGATGAGGTTTTGGGACAGAGGCAATGCACCAACCCCCCTGTCCTCATCGCCTCAATCCCTGAGGACACACCAGGGCCGAGTTCAGTAGTGGGTGCCCACGGTGAGGAGGAGCCAGGGGCAGCAGCACCAGCACCACCAGTAGCACCAGCAGGAGCACCAGCACGAAGGCGGCGAGACAGGACGGGTTTTTGAACTTGATCAGAGAAGAAATGCAACTACAGAGGGAGGCAGAGGCGAGGAGTGCACAGGAAAGAAGGGAGAGGATGGACAGGCTGTTTTCTCTTCTTGAGAGAATGATTGAAAAATGTTCTACATATTCTTGTTTAACTTTTTTCACTTTTATTTTTTAAAAGAAAAATGATGTACATTTATTTTTATGCTACTTTAATTGTGTAAATAAAAGAGAATGAATTGTTCTGGACATTGTTTATTTTTGTAATGACAGTAATACTTTCTGCATGAAACAAATTCTATACCTTTTTATTTTTTCAAATAAAATTGGTAAATGAAAATCATTTGTTCTATAGGCTACATTAAAGCACTTTTTCCAACTATTTACAAAATACGTTAAACATATCAAAATCAACATAAACATTTAATTTTACAATACATAAAATAAGAAAAAAAATGATGTAGACTCTATAGAGCTGAGCTGCTGGACCGGGATGGGCTGCCTGCCCATAAGGCCTCCTGCTGGTGGGACATCATCTGGGATTGTCTCCAGAGCGTTTGAGTGCATATTTCCACTATCCACTAAGTTGTCTACCAACAGGTTTGCAGGGCTGATTCAATCGACGGCTTTCTGAAAAAAGTACTTTTAATAACTACTGCATTTATATTAGGCTACTACTGCATTACTGCGTATATGTTGCATTTTACTTCTGTATATTTTCAATGTACAGTAATATCTAGTTGTTACATTATATAGCTACTTTTGTGTAGTTTAATGTAATCATATTGTGATGTGAGGAAAAAAGTACTTCAGTAGGTTACTTCACATTTGTAAGTGAATACTTAACGAAATATGCAGTTCCGAAAATTAAAGTAACAAAATTAGTCACAATATTAACAAATTGTTGCTCACTACAGCAGCGTCCCATATCAAAGGGCGCATCTGACGCGCTCGGACCAGTCTAGCCTACGAAGGACTGTTCTTGTCGCCTGGCAACTGTGACAGCTGCCAATGACGAGCGCGAGAAATACTGGACTTTTTATATTCAATTGGGTTTTGTATTCAAACAGGGCTAAACCGAAAATACATGACCTGGCAGCGCCGGGGCTAAAACATCCTCACCATGTCCTCAAGTAAAATATAAAACATAAAAATGAATGACAATAGCCAATTCTGGCTCCATAGCTTTTACTGTATCAAAATGAATGATCAGGATAGTAGCTGTCCTCTCGCACTGTTGCTTGGCGCCAGGAGCGGTGATCGGGAACACCTGGCTGCGCAATTAGGAAATCCAAGGAAGGCTACATGGAGCGTCCTTCAGAGGACGCATAGGCTGCATCCTTGAAGTCTGCGTCCTTCGAAGGATGCAGCCTTCAACATTGGGACACAGCTTATGCGTTGTTGGTGGGGGCGATACTGCAAGTTGCTTGCGTCCGACGTGTAGACTATGAAAGGGAGCACGTCGCTCACGTTGCTCGCGTTGACTCTGTCAGAGCCCTTACGGGTGAGGAGGGCGTGCATATTACACGCCATAAAGTGCGTATCATATACACGCGAAAACTGCGTACCATATTTACGCTAAAACTCGTTTTGGCGTATAAATGATACGAGATATTATCATTCGTGCTATAGATACGCACTTGTCTGCGCGCGAGAGAGACCGAGTGTGTCCGAGCATTAGTTTAGTGGGCTAATTGGTACAAAGTAATATATAATTATTATATAACTTAGATTATAACATAAATTATTATTTAACTAATTATATAATAAAGCCACAATTGCCAAAGTAAGAATGTTTTTATTACTGGCTTTTTTTGAGTAAAACAGTGATTCCACTGTTACCACTTTATCTGTGTGTAATGTTGTAGTAGCTCAAAGTTTTTTGCTGTTTAAACTGTAAACCATTCCTTTATTACTGTGATTACTAGTGAAAATAGCCAATGTGCTGAAATTTTAGAAGAGCATCAATTCATGGAAAAAATATAACTTGAAATATGGGGATAAAAGGTTTCTGACAATGAAGTAGCCTACAGCTTGGCAGCACTGCATCTCCATCAATGAGAAAGTCTAGTTTATTATGCAAAGGTTTTAAGGTTAACTGTTGTTTTATGAATTGCAACACTTGCTACAACCTGTCAAACCTAAGCCCATTTCCAATACTTTTTAACCTAAATTAATTTGTTAAAGACTACTTTTTTTTTTTTTACTAAAATTGACTAAAACTTGACTAAAACCTTTTTGCGTTTTCGTCGACTAAAACTTGACTAAAACCTTTTTGTGTTTTCGTCGACTAAAACTTGACTAAAACTATCAAGTTTATAAGTGACTAAAATGTGACTAAAACTAAAAAGCATTTTCGTCCAAAAGACTAAGACTAAGACTAAAACTAAAAGGGCTGCCAAAAACAACACTGGTTTACAAAGACATGAAACATGGTGGATGTTTATTTAAGAATATTTTTAAAGCTGGTCACAACCTGTTCAGAAGGAAGAGGTTGTGACAAAACAAAACAAAACGTTCAAAAGGAGATCGTTTGAGAAGCCGTTGACACGTAACACGTTCTTGAAGAGGAACTTGATGTCTTGAGATGCGTTTTTAAAGTTGAATTTCTGTTATTGGGGAAGGGGGTTTTAAAAATTCAACGCTCATGCACGAGATGTCAAAAGTCTCCAAAGTTAGTTTACATAGGAAAAACTATTAAAAAGTTAAAATCTATACATATTTATATGGAATTAATATACTGTATGTATATAGAAATCCAGGTAATATCTATTTTAACTGAAAACTGTTCTCACAAAGCATGGGTATTTTTCCAGAAATGTCAGTTGGGGAAGGTTGTTAACTGGTGTCATATATAGTTTTGAATTTTATACAATTAATTAATTGTAATTTTAGCCAGAAGAAGGTTTTGTTTTTATGTACATAATTTTTATTTATTTTTTTTCACTGTTTTGTGGATGTCATTAATGATTATTATTATTATTTTATTTTTTTTAATGGTTGGGGGAAAAACAACATAAGAGGGAGAAATCACATTTTCCTGAATGTTCCATGAAAACAGACTGCTAGTCTAAAAACAGCATTTCCTGAAACAGAGAAAAATTATGTAAAAAGTATTTAATTTTAAATATATTTAATTAAATTGTGGTGTATAACCTGTGTAATCATTGCTTACTAAATTTTTTCATTACATTACATTTTTTATTTTACTTTTTAGGTTCATAGCCAGAGTAAGCAGGGTTTTTCTAAAAAACTTGTTCCCAAATTTGTTTAAACTGTCTTTATATACAATACATAATTCAAATGTAAGTACTCTGAAAAAGAGAGTATAAAAATTGAGTGTCTGTAGTCCTCTCAGGGCGTAATAAACACAGCTAATTATTCCATTCACTCCCACCCCCTCCCTTCTGGGCTCCTTCCAAAGCGGAAATACGTTAGGCCTACTCTGCCTACATTTTTGCAGAACCTGAAATACGTACCTCCAGGTACATTTCCCTGCACTTTTCGGGTGAAACGTCCACTAGAGGCGCTATAGTGGTATACATTTTTCTCCGTTCCAGATCCGTGTTTATTAAAAGGTTATAAAAGTGAAAATATCAGTAAATTATGTTCAGACTTCTCATTATACACTCATTTTAATATAAATTAGGAAATTATTTCCACGCTTTACTACCAACGCCCACAAGCGACTAGCGACATACAGTGACAAAATCTGACAAGTTAAAACAATATGACCTTTTCAGCTCATCATGAACCTGAACATGGGAGGCCCCTGAACTTGGGAGGCCCCTGGGCCTTGGCCGTGTGTGTGTGCGTGAAGGAGTGTGCATACAGTAGGTGAGAAAGAGAGAGATGGCTATACCATGACCCTATACAAAATTTACCCTACTATACAATACTCATCTGGACTGAAGCAGCAAACATTCCGTGTAAGAAATAAGTAAAAAAAAAAAAAAAGTAAAAAAAAAGATAAAACATTATTTAATATTTGAATCACAGTTTATATAGTGTTTTGACATCGACAACTGCATTTTAGCTCAAACTTGTGACTAGTTACAGTTTTTTTTATTCGCTTTGGTACTATTTCCACAAGTTAGGTGTACATTTTCGAAACTCTTAGTGCTAATATCACAACAGATCATCAAAAGTGCACTTTTTTCAAACATTTCATCATGTTTTCAATTGTGTTAGTACAATATTCAAAATCACAAAGTATCCTTTTCACAACACAAAATAAGAGTTTCGTCCAAATAAATGTTTCATTCACAGTCACTGCCTTTCATAAAGCTCTTACTATCAAACCTTTGATTTGCATCTCTTCTTGTTCAGTTTAATACATTTGTCTATTATTTAATCCAACTGATCTTAATGGTTAATCAATGAATCATTTGGTACATCTATAGATTTCTATATATTGATTCAATACACTATAGAACTTGTTTGCAATTTCTGATATGGATAACCAAATGTAATGAATTCTTTTTACATAAGTGATGTATAGATAATAACCACCACGATGTTCAAAGTGTGTGCACACGCATGTGTGTGTGTGTGTGTGTGTGTGTGTGTGTGTGAGAGAGAGAGAGAGAGAGAGAGAGAGAGAGAGAGAGAGAGAGAAAAAGATACAGAGAAATTTAATTTGCCATTTGTGCAAATACTGTAAAGCAGAATAGAGTATAAGGGAGAGGAAACAGTCAATGACTGTAAAACATCAGATTGATCAGAGATGCATCAGTAGAAGGGAGACAGATGGCATCAAATACAGCATTTTACATTACAGTATGCAATACTGTAATCAGATTACCAAGGTAGAGACTGCCGAATTACTGTAACTCAACCTTCATCTGTAAAGGTCCACTACAGTATAGATTCAGTCAAATGGTATAGAGTGAAATCATTTACGTACTGTATTGCCAGCAAACTCTGTTAGCACAGAACCTCATGGCTGTGCTTCATCACACCTTTTGATAACACATAGATACTATTACAAACATTATGGATTCAATTACTTCTAATGTGGCAACTGTAGCCTGTATTACTGTAATTATTTCAGCAACAACGGTGATTTGAAACATGTATCTTGCATTGTTTGCTGTTGAATGAACTGATTGTTAAAAGTACTAAACTGAAAGAAGATCATACTGTTGTGTTTCTGTGATTAAACCAAATGTTCTCATTACATATTACAATAATCTTGTGTTTGAAACAGTGATTATGTGGACTGAAAAGTGTATAACTGTAATGAAAGCATGAGATCAGGTTTTGAAAGAATGACTAGCTGTGTTACAAGTGTGATCAGTTTGGATTTTTTGTTTGTTATTTAACTATTTGTTGGATACATAAACTTCCAGCTTCAAATTAAATCAATGACTATAGCCTTTCAATATTTTATTGTGTTATAAAAAATATATATATTTTGAAAGTCAGAAATTAACGGGGGATTGTGTGAAAAAATAATACTTAATGCCCACACAATTTAAGAATTGATATTAAAAAAAGTACTTGTATGAAATCTTGTTTTTTTAATAACGATATAATTAAGCATTATCACAACCGCAATGGAGCTGTTTTCACTATGAGCACGACTGCAAACGTTATAGGCCTACTGATTTTTTTAAATACTTTTATACTTTTTGGTTTTTACTTACATTTTGGTGTTAGTGATTTCATTTGATTGGTAACAGCTCTATAGTGTCTTATTAAATTGTATTTACTGATAAAATGTGACATTTCCCAGGCAGTAAATGTGGATATTTTTGTAGAATGTGGAAATGTGGAAAACCTTTTTAATAAAACGTCATCAGTTTTATACAGTATAGTAGCCTATATATACACAACCCCAAATCAGGAAAAGTTGGAACATTTTGTAAAATGCAATAAAATCAAGAATCCAGCTGGGATTTGTTAATTCTCTTTCAACTTTATTTAACTGACAAAAGTACAAAGGAAAGATTCCCAGTGTTTTCACTTAACAACTTAATTGTATTTAGTAAGTATACACACATTTTGACTTTGATGTCTGCTAAACACAACAAAAAAGTGGGGACTGAGGCCAAATACATTTACATTTACATTTACATTTAGTCATTTAGCAGACGCTTTTATCCAAAGCGACTTACAAATTAGGACAAAAATTCAGCGAGTCATCATAAAGAGGCAAAAGCAACAACAACGCAAGAAGTGCTCAAAATACGAAGTTCAGGTATTATTCAGAGTAGCATAAGCCTGATAAGTGATGTTTCAAAGGGAAAGTTTTATATTTTTTTTTTTTTTTTTTTAGGTTAAGTGCTCACGGAAGAGATGGGTTTTCAGCTGTCTTTTGAATGTTGTCAGGGATTCTGCATTCCGGATGAGGGTGGGGAGAGCGTTCCACCAGCATGGAACTGTGAATGAGAATGTCAACCTGGTCTCACTGGATTCCGTGAAATGTCCACGGGCCCTTAACTCAAAATCCGTGGAGCCATCACGGAATCGCCCCAAATTCCGTGATGCGGCCACGGATATTACTCCAATGCAAGTCAATGACATTGACCTTCCGTGGTCCACACACGGATACCCGTTTCAATGACGGAGTACAGATCTCACTCAATCGACGTGCTTTCTCATTTGGAAACGCAACATTTGAAGTATTTGTGAACTTTTCCAACATCAAATGCCATAATGACGTTAACCTGACTGTTATTGAAGCTATTGCATTGTCCTGTCATCATAAAATTTCGGTTTGTTCCAGTTAGCCTAACCAAAGTCCCGTGATGGCACCACGGACCTCAACAACCTGACCTCACTCATGGACGTTGTAATGTTGCTGGCTTGTTTAGGAACTTATAAGCTTTAGGTCGACTGTGTTGCAATGGCATGTAATTAACTTGACATTTTGTCTCGTCCTGTCATCATAAAATCCAGTTTGATGGCGTTTTACACCTATTGCTCGCTTGGCTATAGTCAGATCTAAAATCTGTGATAGGAGCACGGAGTGAGTCTGTGGTGAGACCACGGATAACTCCAACGCGCAAGTCAATGACACTCATCTTCCGTGGTCCACACACGGATACCCGTTTCAATGACAGAGAACAGATCTCACTCAATGGACGTGCTTTCTCATTTGGAAACACAACATTTTAAATATTTATTTATTTTCCAACACCAAATACCATAAAGACTTTAACCTCTCTGTTATTGTAGCTATTGCATTGTCCAGCCATCATAAAAATTCAGTCTGATTCTGTTAGCCAAACTGAAGTCCCGTGATGGCACCACGGACCTCAACAACCTGACCTCACTCACTGGATGGTGTGATGTTGCTCACTTGTTTGAAAGCTTTATGTCGACTGTGTTGCAATTTTGTCTTGTCCTGTCATCATAAAATCCAGTTTGATGGCGTTTTACACCTATTGCTCGCTTGGCTATATAGTCAGATCTAAAATCTGTGATAGGAGCACGGATTGAGTCTGTGGTGAGACCACGGATAACTCCAACGTTCGTGATATGGTCACGTAATTTAATCTATTGATTCGTGCCACGGACACGTTTATTTCGTTATTTTTCGTCTTTCGTGATTACAGCTCGATTATTTCTGCCTGTCGGCTGCAGCAGAGAAGCTGTTTAATCAACATTTATTCACGAGATCTTATCGTGGTTTATGTATTTTTTTTAATGTTATTATTTCGGTCTTATTGCCAGGGAAGCTGGATTGTTTTGCTGTTTATTGATATTTTTAAAATGATATTTTATTAGTAGGAAATCGCGCTGAAGAAGTCTCGTTCCGAACACATCGCGATATTTGGCATCAGTTCACGTGTGTCAGCTGTTGGTAAGTAGCCTAGTAAATAAATACCTAAATACGCTGTCCTAATAATGTGTGATATAATGTCTTTTCTGTTTGTCGATATTAATCTGCCAAATATATCTGCCATTTCCACGGAGACTTTGCGTTTCATTGCTTTCTAATTCAAAATATATGATTAAACACTGCCTGTCACGTGACGTGCTATAGGCTTAGATATTCATATCAGATTAAAAATAGTACAATTAGTTCCAAAGTTGTATTTGTAGTAGAAGCACAGTAAAAACAACACTTACCATGCTTTTACCACAGTAACATTAGTTTTACTGTGATAAGTGTAGTAAAAAGACAGTAATCACAAAACTTACCATGCTTTTACCACACTATTGGTAGTTTTAATGTGATACTTATTGTAAATGCACAGTAACCACAACACTTACCATGCTTTTACCACAGTAACCCTAGTTTTACTGTGATAGGGTGTGGTAAAAGGACAGTAACCACAAAACTGACCATGCTTTTACCTCTGTATTGATAGTTTTAAAGTGATATTTGTTGTAAATGCATATTAACCACAACACTTGCCATGCTTTTAACGCTTTATAATGTAACATCCAATATTTGTAAGGTAAATCAGTACTTTTTCCTTTAAATAATCCTATATATTATACATAATTATATTTTCTTTTCTCTTTTTTCAGCTGAAAAGACCAAAAGGGCCTTTCGGACTCAGTCAGCCCATTATTGTTTGAGGAGAAGTAAACGGAGGAGACGGAAAGCTGCAAAGGCAAATATTCACGATGGTATGTATGTGTTGGTTTTAACCCTAAATCAAACATTTTATCAAGCATTTTTTGTTTCTTAAAACTTTTCTCACAAAACCCATAGCCCAATCAGTACAAACATAGTCTGAAAGTCTTAATAATTCACAAGATTTAACAAGTTGCCAAATTCGTACGATACTCGTACATATTTGTGTACTCGTACACAATCCTGCAGCTTTTACTCCTAGTGCTGTCATTGGCTACTGCCTCAATTCCTGTACATATTTATCGCGATATTTGTAAATCAGTTGCGCCACTTCTTGGAAAGTTGTCGGATATCACACACACTGTCAGAAAGTTTATATTAATTGCAAATTGGTCCCCGTCTGTTCATGTTCCAGTGATACATGATGTCTCTCCACACCTCATAACCTACCTCTGTTTGCAAGAGTGGAAAAGCTTATCTGACTTGTCACATGACATCAGATACTCGATTATTTTGTCATAATCAGAATGTTACACTGCTGATAACTGTCCCGTTTGCATGTAAATCATTTTCATATGATTATTGCTTGCTATTAAAGACATACTTTTATTCATAGAAATGCCCACATATCAGTGAACTTATAACATAAAAATGCTTTTAACATTTAATTATGCAACACTCTTTACAGAAAACATATCCCACAGTTATGGATAAACTCACAACGTCATCATCAAGTGCTGTGCTGGGCACATTGGGCAACAAGTGTCCTCCAACGTATTCGATCCGTGGCCAAGTTCTCCACATCTTCCCATGGGACACTGACATTCTTCAGGTCTTCATGAAACATCTGTCTCTGTGTCTTCCTTGGTCTTCCCTGTCTCCTGCATCCTCCTGGTGGTGTCCACTTCATCACTGTGTTTGGGTGGTGTTGTTTGGGCATGTGTAGGATGTGTCCAGCGAGGTGCACCCTTTGCTCTGTCACAGTTTCTGAAAGTCTTCATGTGGAGTCCCACTCCTCCTCAGGATCTCTTTGATATATGCAGAACCAATATTGAAAATAGTGATTTATCTTTTTCCATATTGTTAAAGCATTTTGTTTTCTCTTTTCAGCTTCATAAACTGTACTTGATTTCTGCCTAATGCCTTTATAAAAAAGGGTCAGTGCTCATCAGGTGTTTTGCTAAAGGACATATTTATTGCATAGTTACAATAAAAGTGACCAATAATCACAAGGATATAGAATGAAAGTTGAGAATGTAAAATGTTGTGCTTATGTTTTTGCCTATTTGTTCTTTAAAGCGACGAAACAAATGTATTTTCACATAACAAAGTTGAATCTCATATTTTGGTTTGTAAATATATAACTTCATCATAGCAATTTTTTGAACGTTAATGTATGTGTCACTATAATAGATTGCCCCTGTATCTGGATATTTTAAATTAACTGATTTTTATACTGTTGTGCAGTAGTTTTGGCGCTACATTTGTCTTTAAACAGTTTGACATTAAATATTGGAATAAGCTTTCAAAATTGTGTCCATTCATTGTGCTTTTGTTACATTTATTTGAATATAATTGATATATCTTTGACTATACATACACTGTAAATGTTAGAAGCACTTTAGTAGGCCTACATGCAATTATCTTTAATTAAAATACTGCAAAACTACTCCTGCTGTAGGCCTTTGCTTAGAAAAAAGTTTCTCTTTCAAATGTATTTATGCATCAGTCTAATCAAATAAGCAAATTTGTGTCATTGATCATGTGAACTCGTTTTTGGACGGTAACCACACAAAGAGTCTTTTGTTTTTAAATATGAGTTTTATAATTTAATTAGAAATAATACATGTTTAACAGCCTTAATTAAATATTTAAGGTATCTATCCCTGCAGCCGGAACCAGAAGAGATCTGTCATCATTTGCCATAAATGGGCATGTAAGTGTGACGCATTTATTCAGCTGGGTTTGTATTGGCTGTGACTTTATCGCAGAACTCGCTGTGATTGGACAATCGTTTAACCCATATAAACTGGCGCTTCATGTTACAAAGTATGGTTTGGTGTTATAATTACATTAGTTATACATTAAGCTAACTATAAAGTGTCTCTATAATGTGAGAAATTACTCCTTTACCGAGATCCTAACCCTAACCCTAAGCATGTCTGCACATTTCAATGAACTACAGAACAATGCTTCCTGTTCCACTGATAGAATGACAGAGATATGTGGGTAATGTAGTATAAAACGTTTAGTAATAAAACAATAAATGTTAAATAAATTATATATTTAATGGACAACTGGATATCTTCATTGCGCAAACCTTTATGACATATATGAGGGACAGGCTGAAATTTGATATTTTACTGTGAGCACTTTAAAAATAACCTTTATGCCAGCTTTCCATATATATCTGAAAACTGTGGCCAACATTATTTATTATACAATAGCATAAGCAGTCGTCCTGCCGATTTTCTCTTTGATACACTACCGGACTTCGAGTTACAGCCATTTGAAATGTGCATTTGTTTGCTCTTCTGGGGGCCATTGCTGGGCCATACAATCTACACAGATCTACACACACTATTACTATTACACAAGGATAATGCACCATTCAGTAAAACAACAAAAAAACAGTGCCAACATTTCCTTTTCACCCCCCCTCTGATTGCTGCTTATATGCCTAACATCAGTGATATATGCTTTCATTCAAAAAGCAGTTGTAGATGTGCTAGAATGATCAACATGGATCATCTTCAATTAAGCGTTAAGTATTTATAGCAAGATAGCCCACTGTAGCCTCTTGTTATTCACATAGCTTCCTTTTATTTCACTGCAAACTGGCATACATGCAAGTATGTGCAACTTTTGTTGCATTGTTGTCCCAAATATCATTAACCAGATCTACATTTTTTTATGTCCCAAGTAAAAGAATCATGGTCATTAATTATATGTAGTAATTTATAAGTTATTAATTATATGTAGGCCTAGTTATTTTTTAATTAATTAAACTAAAGAAATAAGAAATTAAAATTTCTCAAATAAAAATGTTTATTTACTGTACCAAACACCACTTTCAATACACAATAGTCACCATACTTTATTAAACAACACTTTATTGGAGGACACAGAATAAAGTTAATAAAGTAGCATAAAGACAAATGAGATTCAAGATAAATAAAAATGTGTCTTCAAAAATACATTAACATCATAATAGTCCATTCACAGCTGCTGAAGCCATAAAATTAGTGCCAGAGAATCATATTCAGTCACCTACAGAAAACAGATTTGATATTGTGTTGGAAAATAATGATTCATTATCACAGCTAAACTGGTTTCTTGCTCTTCCCTGTACGTCTCTATCATGTTCGTGTTCTTCTTCCTCGTCTAAACAGTTTGTTCAGTTGAAGAACAGAAGAACAGAAGATGTGATCACTGATGTGGTGTAGCTTTTTCTCAACCAGGAGAAGAAGTCTCAACATCCC
The DNA here is from genome assembly GCA_021554675.1 of Leuciscus idus. Lineage (NCBI taxonomy): Eukaryota > Metazoa > Chordata > Actinopteri > Cypriniformes > Leuciscidae > Leuciscus > Leuciscus idus. Next base: position 35,217,477 of record CM038625.1, read on the forward strand.
ATTGTCAGGCGTTCTCCAGTCCTGGTCTGAAAGTAAAACAGAAAACAGAAACCATTCAAATAAAGTTGTTTAATGGCCAGTCGGGTCAGCTTATGTTCTGCATTATTTAAAGCAGTGATGGTTTACTCTGGCCCTCAGCGTCCACTGTCCTGCAGATTTTGCTCCGACCTCAAACCCTCCTGCCTATTGTCTAGAAATAAACCTGAAGACTTTGGTTAAAATTTTCAGATGTGCTCGATTAGGGTTGGAGGTTAACTCTTAACTAACCTCAAAAAGTAGAATGCAAAGGGCCAGAGTTGCCTGTTCCTTACATAAATTTACAAAGCAGCATTATATAATATACACATTGAAGTATTTATTATATATATATATATATATATATATATATATATATATATATATATATATATATTGGAGCACATAATATAAGCTAAGTACTGAACAAAAACTGTTTTACCCATATCAACAGCAACCTATTTTAAAAGATTTTTAAGAAAGGCATTGTCTCTTTTGAGCCTTTGCCAGTGATGCTTGATTTCTTTCCAGACAACATACTCTTCTGTCACTTGTTTCAAGAGCTTCACATGATCAAAAACCAAGTGAAAACCTGTACAATGTAAAATTGTCAACATCAAATTATGTACTACATTTTACAGCATTGTTTCAATTCAAGACATACCAATGGACTCGCTCACTTTTCTGTCTTCTTTGGGCACCAGATGTTCCTTCCTCACCCGAAACAAAGGACTTATTCGATTAGCTTGCGTTGATATAAGGACTGGTCTTCCTTCTCTGCTGTAAAACAAGATAGTCTCGACTTACTCTATGTGCAATTACTATTGTTCCTGAAACATAAATTAAGACAGTATTAAATAAGTTAATTTACCATATGATTCAGGAGAGAACATTTGATGAGTAAATACTGATTGCAATATTCTAGAAACTTCACCTGGGAAGGGCTGATCACGGCAAGATTCGCTGCGACTCACTAGTAGCTCTTGTAATGGTTGGCTCCTAAAAGAGCTGTTGAGTTTGATATTGTAGAGCTTTAAAAAAAAGGACTAAGCAATCCTGCAAAACAGAAAGGAAGGTAATTTTAATACATTACTTGCAAATAGTCAGTTTATAACTGTATGATATGTTTTCTGTAAAGAGTGTTGCATAATTAAATGTTAAAAGCATTTTTATTTTATAAGTTCACTGATATGTGGGCATTTCTATGAATAAAAGTATGTCTTTAATAGCAAGCAATAATTATATGAAAATGATTTACATGCAAACGGGACAGTTATCAGCAGTGTAACATTCTGATTATGACAAAATAATCGAGTATCTGATGTCATGTGACAAGTCAGATAAGCTTTTCCACTCTTGCAAACAGAGGTAGGTTATGAGGTGTGGAGAGACATCATGTATCACTGGAACATGAACACAGTGTGTGTGATATCCGACAACTTTCCAAGAAGTGGCGCAACTGATTTACAAATATCGCGATAAATATGTACAGGAATTGAGGCAGTAGCCAATGACAGCACTAGGAGTAAAAGCTGCAGGATTGTGTACGAGTACACAAATATGTACGAGTATCGTACGAATTTGACAACTTGTTAAATCTTGTGAATTATTAAGACTTTCAGACTATGTTTGTACTGATTGGGCTATGGGTTTTGTGAGAAAAGTTTTAAGAAACAACAAATGGTTGATAAAATGTTTGATTTAGGGTTAAAACCCAACACATACATACCATCGTGAATATTTGCCTTTGCAGCTTTCCGTCTCCTCCGTTTACTTCTCCTCAAACAATAATGGGCTGACTGAGTCCGAAAGGCCCTTTAGGTCTTTTCAGCTGAAAAAAGAGAAAAGAAAATATAATTATGTATAATATATAGGATTATTTAAAGGAAAAAGTACTGATTTACCTTACAAATATTGGATGTTACATTATAAAGCGTTAAAAGCATGGCAAGTGTTGTGGTTAATATGCATTTACAACAAATATCACTTTAAAACTATCAATACAGAGGTAAAAGCATGGTAAGTTTTGTGGTTACTGTCCTTTTACCACACCCTATCACAGTAAAACTAGGGTTACTGTGGTAAAAGCATGGTAAGTGTTGTGGTTACTGTGCATTTACAATAAGTATCACATTAAAACTACCAATAGTGTGGTAAAAGCATGGTAAGTTTTGTGATTACTGTCTTTTTACTACACTTATCACAGTTAAACTAATGTTACTGTGGTAAAAGCATGGTAAGTGTTGTTTTTACTGTGCTTCTACTACAAATACAACTTTGGAACTAATTGTACTATTTTTAATCTGATATGAATATCTAAGCCTATAGCACGTCACGTGACAGGCAGTGTTTAATCATATATTTTGAATTAGAAAGCAATGAAACGCAAAGTCTCCGTGGAAATGGCAGATATATTTGGCAGATTAATATCGACAAACAGAAAAGACATTATATCACACATTATTAGGACAGCGTATTTAGGTATTTATTTACTAGGTTACTTACCAACAGCTGACACACGTGAACTGATGCCAAATATCGCGATGTGTTCGGAACGAGACTTCTTCAGCGCGATTTCCTACTAATAAAATATCATTTTAAAAATATCAATAAACAGCAAAACAATCCAGCTTCCCTGGCAATAAGACCGAAATAATAACATTAAAAAAAATACATAAACCACGATAAGATCTCGTGAATAAATGTTGATTAAACAGCTTCTCTGCTGCAGCCGACAGGCAGAAATAATCGAGCTGTAATCACGAAAGACGAAAAATTACGAAATAAACGTGTCCGTGGCACGAATCAATAGATTAAATTACGTGACCATATCACGAACGTTGGAGTTATCCGTGGTCTCACCACAGACTCAATCCGTGCTCCTATCACAGATTTTAGATCTGACTATATAGCCAAGCGAGCAATAGGTGTAAAACGCCATCAAACTGGATTTTATGATGACAGGACAAGACAAAATTGCAACACAGTCGACATAAAGCTTTCAAGTGTCTAAACAAGTGAGCAACATCACACCATCCAGTGAGTGAGGTCAGGTTGTTGAGGTCCGTGGTGCCATCACGGGACTTCAGTTTGGCTAACAGAATCAGACTGAATTTTTATGATGGCTGGACAATGCAATAGCTACAATAACAGAGAGGTTAAAGTCTTTATGGTATTTGGTGTTGGAAAATAAATAAATACTTAAAATGTTGTGTTTCCAAATGAGAAAGCACGTCCATTGAGTGAGATCTGTTCTCTGTCATTGAAACGGGTATCCGTGTGTGGACCACGGAAGATGAGTGTCATTGACTTGCGCGTTGGAGTTATCCGTGGTCTCACCACAGACTCACTCCGTGCTCCTATCACAGATTTTAGATCTGACTATAGCCAAGCGAGCAATAGGTGTAAAACGCCATCAAACTGGATTTTATGATGACAGGACGAGACAAAATGTCAAGTTAATTACATGCCATTGCAACACAGTCGACCTAAAGCTTATAAGTTCCTAAACAAGCCAGCAACATTACAACGTCCATGAGTGAGGTCAGGTTGTTGAGGTCCGTGGTGCCATCACGGGACTTTGGTTAGGCTAACTGAAACTAACCGAAATTTTATGATGACAGGACAATGCAATAGCTTCAATAACAGTCAGGTTAACGTCATTATGGCATTTTATGTTGGAAAAGTTCACAAATACTTCAAATGTTGCGTTTCCAAATGAGAAAGCACGTCGATTGAGTGAGATCTGTACTCCGTCATTGAAACGGGTATCCGTGTGTGGACCACGGAAGGTCAATGTCATTGACTTGCATTGGAGTAATATCCGTGGCCGCATCACGGAATTTGGGGCGATTCCGTGATGGCTCCACGGATTTTGAGTTAAGGGCCCGTGGACATTTCACGGAATCCTGTGAGACCAGGTTGAGAATGTTCTGGAAAGTGATTTTGTGGCTTTCTGTGATGGAACCACGAGACGTCGCTCGTTGACCGATCGTAGGTGTCTGGTAGGGATGTAGACTCGTAGGAGCGAGTGAAAGTAGGAGGGAGCTGAGCCTGTGATAGATCTGTAAGCAAGCGTCAGTGCCTTGAACTTGATGCGAGCAGCGAGAGGTAGCCAGTGCAGAGAGGTGAACAGAGGAGTGACGTGGGCCCTCTTGGGCTCGTTGAAGACAAGACGAGCTGCAGCATTCTGGATCATCTGTAGGGGTTTGGTTGCACATGCTGGAAGTCCTGCCAGAAGAGCATTGCAGTAGTCGAGCCTAGAGATGACCAGGGCCTGGACGATAAGTTGTGTTGCATGCTCAGTTAGGAAAGGCCTGATCTTCCTGATGTTGTGCAGTGCAAACCTGCATGATCGAGCTGTCTTTGAAATGTGATCAGTGAAGGTCAGCTGGTCATCAAACGTTACTCCAAGATTTATGACCGATCTTGATGGGGTGATTAATGATGACTCTAGCTGGATGGTGAAGTCGTGCTGTAGAGACGGATTGGCAGGGAGGACGAGAAGCTCAGTCTTTGCCAGGTTGAGCTGCAGGTGATGTTCCTTCATCCATGTGGAGATGTCCGCCAGACAGCTTGAGACCCGTGCAGCTACTATGGGATCATCTGGTTGAAATGAGAGGAAGAGCTGCGTGTCATCAGCATAGCAGTGGTAGGAAAAACCGTGTGTCTGTATGATGTGTCCCAGTGATGTGGTGTAGATGGAGAAGAGGAGGGGACCAAGAACTGAACCCTGGGGAACACCTGTGGTCAGCTGATGTGCTCTGGATACCTCGCCTCTCCATGCGACCTTGAAGGACCTACCTGTGAGATAGGACTCAAACCAGTGGAGTGAAGTTCCTGTGATGCCCAGTGATGAGAGGGTGGACAGAAGGATCTGATGATTCACAGTGTCGAAGGCAGCAGACAGATCCAGGAGAATGAGGACTGAAGATTTGGAAGCAGCTTTTGCGATCCGTAGGGCTTCTGTGACTGACAGTAATGCAGTCTCAGTTGAATGGCCTTTCTTGAAGCCAGATTGGTTGACATCCAGCTGGTTGTTTAGAGACAAGAAGGATGTTAGTTGGTTGAAGACAGCTCTTTCAAGTGTCTTCGCAATGAATGGTAGGAGAGAGATAGGTCTGTAATTCTCTACAAATGATGTGTTTAGCGTTGGTTTTTTGAGCAGTGGAGTAACCCGAGCCTGCTTGAATGCTGTAGGGAAGGTGCCAGTATGGAGGGATGAGTTGATGATGTGTGTGAGTGATGGTAGAAGTGTGGGAGAGAAGGCTTGTAGAAGGTGTGAGGGGATGGGGTCAAGAGGGCAGGTGGTAGGGTGACTGGAGAGGAGAAGTGTAGATACTTCTTCCTCGGTTAGCGAAGAAAAGGAGGACAGAGGGATATTGGCTGTGGAAGGGGTCGGTCTGGGTTCCTGTGTGTGTGGAGCTGAGAACTGACTGCTGATAGCTGTTGTTTTGTTGGTGAAGAAGTTCGCAAAATCGTCAGCAGTTAAGGAGGAGGCGGGTGGTGGTGGAGGTGGACAGAGGAGAGAGTTGAATGTCTTGAAGAGTAATCGTGTGTTGGAGGAGCTGTTGATCTTGTTGTGGAAGTATGAAGATTTTGCAGCATGAACATCAACAGAAAAGGAAGAGAGGAGAGATTGAAACATACCCAGGTCAGATGCGTCTTTTGATTTGTGCCATTTCCTCTCCGCTGCCCTGAGTTCGGTCCGGTGTTCCCGAAGAACCTCAGATAACCAGGGGTTAGAGGGAGTAGCGCGTGCTGGCCTGGAGGAGAGAGGGCAGATAATGTCTAGAGAAGAGATTAGAGTGGAGCATAAGGTGTCCGTTGCGGTATTCGCATCCAGAGATGAGAAATGTGAGGGTGGGGGAAGAGAGGATGACACGGCAGAGGAAAGATGGGAGGGGGAAAGTGAAAGGCTAGGCCCTAATAGTTAAAGGCCCCCTGAAATCAAAATGTAAGTTTTTTAGCTCTTAGGATGAATATGTTAGCCTTAATGTTATAAATAAGCTTGTGTGTTCCAAAACAATGACAAAATTCGCATTTAGGAGATATAAGCATTCAAAACTACAGTCTCTCACTTCCGCTAAAATGGATCACGGATATTTATGACGTTACCGCGGACTTCAACTTCTCATCATCTTCTGTCCAGTCAAATGCTCTCTAGAATCTGCGTCCCGCGACTTCCGCCCCATATGCTATAAACAGCACCTGGCCAAAGCGACCGTGGCTGTACCCGACTATACGTTCGGCAGTAAACGCATGCTCAGTGTCAGCTGCTAGTGTTCATAGGCCGCTGTCGGTAGCCTAAAAGAGGCCTAGAAATAGGGTTTCGTTCCACCAAGTGGGGCACTACCTACTTTTTTTAATATTTAACATCAGAAATATATTGAGATTCATTTCCTTATAGGAAAAAGTTCTCCACACACAACCTTGCAGTTTTTGAGAAAAATGATGCTAAAGGTGCTCATTTTGAAAAAAAGGGAAAACATAGGGAATTTTGCACTTTCAATCCTGTTTATCATATAAACCCAAAAATGCCGAATTACCACTTGAAGTACAAAATAAACCAGTTTGAAATGTGTGATATACCTGAAGTTGCTATCTAGGGACAGTAAACATAAGATTATAAAGAAAACTTCTACTGTAGCATTAACATCCCAATTACTTCTCATTATGTTGTTCCGATTCAAAGGTAATATTTGAGGTAAAATCTGAATAACAAATAGAATTAAGCCAAAATATAATAATATTCAGAGCTGCCAACTCTCACGCATTCACCGTGAGACTCACGTAATTGACACGTTTCACATGCACGCTCTCACGCCACACATCCATTTTCTCACGCACAGAAAAATCGCGAAGCAAAGAGGACATGGATGGAGACCAACAGACTAGACAGAGCAGGTTAGTTATGGTTTGAAAAAAATCTCAGCTCTCAGATTCTGTCAATTTTATTACGAAATTCAAACAATTTATACCGTTTTGGTGTTTGTAATTGTGACGCGACAGATCCCTAGCGGCACGTGACCCGGGGCCTGTACCATGAAGTCGGTTTAGGTGGCTAGCCACCCTTACAGAAAAAACACATGAACTTCACATGTGCAAAAACTCATGTGATCACATGTGACCACATGCACATGTGATTTTGCACATGTGAAATTTAACATGTAAAAACATGTGACTTTGCACATGTGAAATATGTGGATCACATGTGAAACATGTGTTTTGCACACGGGAAATGTGTGCTTTTGGAACATTTGCACATGTGATTGCATGTGAAACACATGTGAAACACATGTGATCACATGTGAAACCCATGAGCTCACATGTGAAACGTAAAATTCCCATGTGAAACCTATAATCACGTGAAACCCATAAGATCACATGTGAAACCCATGAGATCACATGTGAAACCCATGACATCACATGTGAAACCCATGAAATCACATGTGAAACCTATAATCACATGTGAAACCCATGAGATCACATGTGAAACCTATGATCACATGTGAAACCCATGAGATCACATGTGAAACCTATAATCACATGTGAAACCCATGAGATCACATGTGAAACCCATGAAATCACATGTGAAACCTATAATCACATGTGAAATCCATGAAATCACATGTGAAACCCATGAAATCACATGTGAAACCCATGAAATCACATGTGAAACCTATAATCACATGTGAAACCCATGAGATCACATGTGAAACCTATAATCACATGTGAAACCCATGAGATCACATGTGAAACCCATGAAATCACATGTGAAACCCATGAGATCATAAGTGAAACCTGAAATTTCCATGTGAAACCAATAATCACATGTGAAACGTAAAATTTCCATGAGAGACCCATGGAATAACATTTGAAACCCATCAACAATCTATGTTAAACCTACACCCCACGTAAACCTGCAACTTCATGTGAAACCCATGTAAAAATCATTCAGCAATATACCACAGAAAATGGTAGTCCTACCATGTTCTTTTGTAGGGCCTATAGCCATGTTTCCCAACATTAAAACAAATAATTCAAATTTAGCTTTTATTTCATTTCAAAATATGCAATACAAATTGAATGTTTAAAACAAACAAAGCAAAACCAAATTAAAATTATACATTTAAAAAAAGTGTATTGTCTCAGTCCTCTGTGTCTCCTTCAGCAGGCATCCTGTTTTGGGATAGAAAAACAATCAAAGATTAGGGCAGTGCAATATGTCTTTTCCTCACAGATATCACTGAACTCAGAGTGAAATCTTGGCAGATGAGTCTTTAACGCACCCTTTGGTTTTGAATGTACACACACAATGTATGTAAATGCAGTGAAGTGTTCTGGTCACGTGCCATGTGTTTCAGTAGATCTTGCTGTAGGAGAATTGACTGGCTTTTGTCAGAAAACTTGCAATGACGACAGAGCATCACTTTGGCTACACCCTGATGGAGAAATAAAAGTACAATTGATCATTAATAATAAAATAAATTAATAATAATAATAATTTGACGCTTATAAAATAAAATAATGTAACATCACTATATTAGTTAGGCCTGTTTCCTTAAATTTGTGATGAAACCAGAGTTGCAACCAATTTTACTCCATATTGTAACGTATTTATAATTGAAATACACATACAATGGCTATACAATACAAAGTGTTTGCACATCCCTGGCAGTTGGTTTGTAAAATATCTTCATTGTTTTGACAGATATCTTTATTTTGTCTGAAGATATGCAGAGAAGTGTGTGTGTGTGTGTGTGTGTTGTTGTTGTTGCTGTTAATTAGGGATGCAACGATACCATTTTTTCAGAACCGATCCGATACCAAAAATTCTGAGTATCGGCCGATACCGATCCGTACCGATACCAGCACAGGGTTTTTTTAATCAAGTAGAATTTCTATAACTCTGTGTTGAACTGATAATAAGAACTGAAAAAAAGAAAAACAACAACAACAAAAAATATATGATCATAATCTGACATAAATGCTATTATAAACTAGATTAGTGGATAATTCAGTAAAATTTAGTCTAGAAAAATCACGAGTGCACAATAATTGTATAAAATCTGAATATTTTGTGAAAAAAAAAAAAAAAGTTTAGTGGGGAACAAATTAGAGACAATAAGTGTAACACTAAATCTGGTAAAACTTAGCAATTAATAGCAATTATTTTATATCCTACTATAAAATTGAGACATTTTTTAACTGTAGACGCGCTGCGCGCTGTGACTCATGTTGCTTCAAGCGCATCATTCTGCGCTCGGGATGCGCATAAAAGCGCTTTGTGCCGCACTGTATTGGAGCCTTTCATATCATAATACAGGGACGCAATGAAAGATTATTAATAGCCTTTCTTGTTCTGTCCTATCTATCATATGTTGCTACCTCATTAAACAGCTGTGCTAGAGTCCGCATTGAAAAGTTTCAAGCACAAAGAAAATACATATTGATGCGTAGTGTATTATACAGTATCTATCTATGCAATAGTCTATTCAGCATTTTCTTTTAACAGTTTTAAATTTCAGTTACTGTGCGCGTGAAGAACAAATAGTGCTCAGACTTTTCTCCAGTGTTGTGATCTAACAGACACCCGGTAGAAAGTAACATGATTAAGGTACAGCAATACAATCCAGCAAGATAAGAGTTGTTTTATGCGAAACCATAGACCTTTATCAACAGATCAAGTATAATAATAGTAACATTGAATCATCTTGGAGAGAGTTTCATCGTGTTAACTGTCGTAACCGAACGCGACGCGCTGTTTGAATGCTGAATGAAGAATGATTGACAGCCGCCGATGAGAGAAACATTTACGTGATCTTGAATTTAACGACTTAAACATTCATTTATATCTCACATTATACTATATAATGGCTTCAGAACACTTATAATATTGTGCACAAAAATGTATGGTGCTTTATAATGTTTGTGTGCCTTTTGTGTGGCTTAACAATAACACAGAATAGTATACACACAATATCGGATTTGGATCGGCCTCGTCTGACCGATACCCGATCCGCCAAAAATGGCAGTATCGGAGCCGATATCGATACTGAGTATCGGATCGGTGCATCCCTACTGTTAATAAACTAAAAATAATAGGCCTATAATGTTATTAAACAATTGAAAATATTACATTGTAATTGTATTAAAAAGAAAGAAAAAAAAATCCTACAGTTTTTTTTTTGATGCTTAATTATGCATTAAATTCAGGTAGGCTACTGAGGCCATCCTTAAAAATATTTTGGTTTGCAGTAACAGCAAAAAAAAAGAAAAAAAGGGTCGGTAGGTCGGTCTATATTTTTATATATATAAAAAAAATAATATAAAAAAGTATATATTTTTTCATTAAAAAAAAAAAATCAGGGTCGGTGGGGGTGGGGGTGGGGTTTTTTTGCGGATATAAATCCGATCTTCAATTATCGCTATATGTAGATTTAATGGAGTGCACGTCACCGAAAGCAACAGTTATGACTACATTATTTTATTTATCATCAGCTAAAATTTCTGAATCAAAGCCCGCAATAAGAGAAAGCGGAAACAGCCCTGGTAAGATCATTTCGTTTCTTTACATTTAATGATGATGATTGTGTGTTAAGCGTCAGCGACTTACTTTCACTTTGATTTGCGATAGTTTGCACGTTGATGCTCAGCTTCTCATCTGCGGCAATGCGTGTTGCAGTAGCGTCGTCATATCTGACTAAAACATGACATATAGCCTATAACACGCTCTCGCATGTTTATTTTTTAATAAACCATTATTCAACAACATATAAAAATGAAATAATCTTTAGAGTAAAGCCGCAGCCATCATTACCAAGCGCGAACCATTGACAGTGAATGAAACGAAGCAAACTTAGCTTGCAGGCAGTAGTGTGACATGCGTTAACGGTTAACCAATGGTGTAAACATAATCATAGATGACGCGCCACGGGTTTTTATTTAAAAGAAAGAACGTAGCTTATGTTTGTATGTAGGTCTAGGCAATTTATATTCACAATACTTAATAACTAATATTATTTTATTGCATTTGTATTAGTTGTTTGAAGAGTTAAAAAAAAATCGGTCGGTCTTAACGCAAGTTTACAACCGGCAAGTCGGTCGGACTGAAAGGGAAAAAAAATAAATAATTGGGTCGGTACTAAATTGACAGGGTCGGTCGGGTTACGGCAAACAAGAATATTTTTAAGGATGGCCTGAGTCGCTGTCCTCAGTGCCGCAGAAAAGCGCCTACAATCAAAATCCTGATTGCCGCTAGTGCCTATCACATGTAATTTTGTAGCGAACTGTCTTGTGTGATTAAAGTTTTGAGCTTCAGAATTTCCGATAACATAGTGAGTTTTTAGGGAGCAAATGTTTCAGTGCACTGTAAGGATTTTGTGATAAAGACGGCCATTAACCACTGACTACTGAGCTAGAGAACTGAGTGATATTTACCCAGAGTTTAGCACCTTGACTAGCTTGTTCAGGTGTGCTGGACTAGGTTGGAGTAAACCTCTGCATGTAAGTGGACCTTGAGAGACGATATTATATCTCCTGCAATATGTTCTGAACTTACAACACTGGTGTCCAGACCAAAGTTCTGCAGAGTTTCTGGTGATCCTGGATCAGCTGCTCAGGTCTGCTTTATTGGGTTTGGGAGCTAAACTCTGTGATCAGGACTAGATGGCAAACAATACTGTAAAGGGGAGAAGACAAACACTATTATTATGTTATAAATAACTTGTTCTGTGTTCATCTGCTAACCTGTACAAAGTATGCATCATGAATAAGTGGTATGAATTTGCTCTTTTAATAACACTGTTTTACTACATTAATACTAACTACAAACCTGATAAAAATGACTGGTGGGCAATGGAGGAAAGGCTTATTTTGCCCTCCAGGTCAAGTACAGCTCGCTGCATCCTGACGTCACTTGATAACTATGAATTAACCATACAGTCCGTACTTTTAGGTTAAATAAATTAGACTATTCCCATTCATCCATTGACCAATTGTCAGCAAAACCTTTACAAAACTATCAAAATATCTCATCTACACATAATATGTGATTAAACGCCCATACTTACAGCTCAAGTCTATAGTTAACCTAACTTAACGTTAAGTTACCTCAAGTTAGCCTAACGTTAACGGTTGAGATGCTAACGGACTTTTGCGAAGACACTAAGCCATTTCTATAAAGTAAATATTAAACGGAAGCGAGTCATTTACATGAAAGAAAGTCTCAGAAACACTTGTATGTACAATCTGTGTAATTTTATGGACTAAACTTACCTTAAAGTAGTTAAAACAACAGTGAGAGACGGAGTTTCGCTGATTGTCAGTTGAACTGCTGCCTCGTTTCCATGGTAACGCCCTCCGCTCCAGTTCAAATGCGGCTTGAATATTCAGAGCGCGCGCCCATTAAAACACGTAGAAGTCACGCAGCATTTACATACATTTTGAATTGATGGAGTGAATTATTTGATAATCAGCTAAAATATCCTGAAACTTGATACATTATTAAGTGGATAGTAGGCTTGTGGCCATCGCAAACTGTAAATAGAATGAAAATATAAAAGCATTGAAAACGTACAAGTCTGTCAGTTATATATATATATAATAGGCTACATTATAATATAATATATAGGCCTACCTTTAGGAATGGTAAACGCGGTGTGGAAACAAAATAGCAAAAACTACATGATATAATTATGAACGTTTTCTACACAAATTCACAGATGTGACACGAAGAACAAAGCTTTATTCTAAGTATTTTTTTTTATGTATTTCAAATCTATTAAATGTATTTCAATATTTAACAGTGCTTTACATATGTGAATATATTAATATTCACATGTGAATATATTAATAGTGCTGTTGTTTATCGGGGTCTACAGTGTTTAAACTACTTTGATGTTTAATGTTTTTATGGATGCATTATAGGCATATTTAATGTAGTAACTGTTAACAAATGTTCAGATATAGGTGTAATAATATTCAGCACAAGTTTTCAACGAGATACAAACCACTAGGGAGCGCTTTTTACTGGATTTATGCCAAATCATGTAGGTAGATGGTTTACGAACATAGGTGTTCACAAATAATGTATTTCTGGGATGTGCAGTGACACGTAACTTTGAAACTATTTCTACAATCTATTTATTCACTTGCTACAATAGACTTTAATTGTATTTATGCTATATTAGGGCTAAATGTGGTTTAAAACAGACGGACCAAACAAAGCCCAAATGTCAACGTCTATTTTTGGGCTAAATTAAGACTATGACGGGCCGACTTGATTCAGCCCAAAAAACAATGTCTTAATGACGTCTGGTGCTGGGTGGGCTTTCTCTCGACATGATTATGTATAACTTATAAAACATTTCTAATACCAATCACAAATACGTCTCAGGACGTAACAACACACAAAAAAACATTGAATATGGTTTACATTTTTGTCGTTATTAAGTCTAAAATTGATTATTTATTAACTGCCACTTACTTGAAGTTAAGTATGACTGTGACAAAATGGGACAACTTCCCATTACAAAGAAGCTGAAAATGTACAGTATTTGTGATGAGGAAACATGATTCACATGTTAAAAATTATTTTACAACATGTGCAAATATATTTCACATGAGCTCCACATTATAACCTATAGAAACATGTTTTCCACATGTGCCACATGCTCCATTATGTTCACATGTGGTGAAATGTTGTTCACATGTGGTGACGTTGTTCACATGTGGTGAAATGGTGTTCACATGTGGTAAAATGTTGTTCACATGTGGTAAAATGTTGTTCACATGTGGTGACATGTTGTTCACATGTGGTAAAATGTTGTTCACATGTGGTGACATGTTGTTCACATGTGGTAAAATGTTGTTCACATGTGGTGACATGTTGTTCACATGAGAACACATGTGATCACATGAGGTCACATGTAATCACATGTGGAAAACATGTGATAACATGTGAAATTCATGTGTTTTTTCTGTAAGGGCAGCTATGTTTCAGTTTAGTTTCTGCCAACCCTGGGTTTTAGGTACTATGAAAGTAGCTTGGCTTTAATCGGTGTTCGTTGCCATGGTATCTTACGCTGCACGGCTAACCTGCTCCGGGGCAGGTTATGTTCTGGATTCAAGATCTCAGACTGAAGTTTGACCAATCAGCTGAGAGCAAAGAAACATATAGGTGACGTAACTTATTCCCATTGTCTGTTGCAATGACTTCACCTTTTCTTCCAAATCCTGTGACATCTCAGCGCAAATTGTTTGACGAGCACTTCGTAGAGAAAGAGTTTTTAGCCAGACAAAATCCCCTTGCCTTTCCTGATAGTTACTTGTATGAAAGATAGCCTACAGATTTTCCGCGGAAGGAATGTCTTATCTTTGCGAACTGAGCCGCACATAAAGAATTTAACACGTCGAATTCATACACTTACTGTACCGCAAATGGTATTGCGTTGCGTTTTTTTTGTTGTAAGTGGTACATTCTTGCACGCTGGGTGACGCACAGAAGCTATTGGGGAAAACACGGTTTGTCGAACCATTCATAAGGTGGTCCTCGCTCTGCAGGAGTACATGAATAGTTTAATTAATAGTGTTCCCCGGACATTTATCGGCCATGTCCATAAAAGAGGGCTTTTATAAAATTGCCGGTAAGATATATTGATAGGGTGACATCACATGAACACATTTTTTTATAAAAAAAAAAAAAGCAAATTGCACAAATG